>CM023357.1:23567365-23658837 GCA_013282895.1 Eriosoma lanigerum
TTCTAAGTCAAACGATGATGACAGTGTGTGTAGCACTATAGTTCTCAACCTGGTGGTATAAAGATGAAGTCCCTTCACTGCGTGGAGCAAATTAGGTAGGTACTGCACGGGGAGAATATATTGGTGAGAAAATAAAGAGAATTACATCAAACGTAAATCAAATAATTACCACAATCGGGTTATATGTTAAAGTTATTACTTATTATATTTAACAATTACTTAAATTTATATATTTTTAAACTAGCTTATTCTGATACACAATTATAAATAACATAAACATATTATTATTTTATCATTCTTTATTGAGTTCAGTGTGTAAAGGAACAATCTCGTTAATAATTAAAGTATAATAAAATACCTATATAAAAAAGATTTTACGAATTTTCGTAAAAAAGAATAATATTTTTGAGATATTGACAAATTAATTATGTAAAATATTGATTGACAAAGAAGTTATATTAACTATATGTTATATAAATAATGTGCGTTACTAGTAATTAGATAACGTAACTATTTAAAAAATCAAAAAGTCAAATCACTATTACTTACTTTTCAGTAAAAATTTTATAAAATAGATAATATGTAAATCTCATGGTTTCCTAGTAGTATGAAGTATAGTTATGGAACCTACAAATTTTTGATATATAGAATACAATTATTTTTAGCTACTTTATTCTCCAGGCACGTATTTAGTATTTTATTAGATACGTATATTTGGTCTTTTGAAGAAGGAGTTTAAAATACCAAAGTTAATAACCTAGAAGTCAAAAGATACAATATATCTGTCATACTCAATGGTCTAAGTGAGGTGGATAAGAGGGAATGCCATCCCTCCACTTATTATGTCCATAATACCTCGTTAACTACACGCATATATTAAAATAAGTATTTCATTGAAAGGTTTAATTCGTATTTAATAAACTAAAGAGTAATGTAGACATTTTTGTGTTAGAGGGTAGCCCTCACTGGGTTTGTAATGTATAAGAACATTAGGCTCCTTAAATAACTGGGCATCCCCCCACCACCACTTATTTTACCCATTTCGACCACTATAACAGTATAATGAATACAAGCTTACAATCCTGATTGCTTGTTGATTTTAGTTTAAGTAAAAGGGAAAAGGACTATCTAGTACAACCAAAAAATAAATAATATCACAATTATCCAAATCTATTACAATGCACTACATATATTATAAGTTATTCTCGGGAGGCAAATATTGTCACTTTTAAAAATGTAAAATGTAGAATGATTATTATACAATATACATATTTTTTAGCAATACAAATTACAAATAACAATAGTTACTATTATTAAATTGCATAATAAATATGTATACACATATTATTTATTGTTATATAGGTATATATTATAATAATATTATAGCCATTAGGTATGTTATTTTTTTGTAACTTGTTGTTCATAAAAATATATTAATATTAAATATTATATTCTATTTCTATATATTATAATATGCATTATTATATATACATTACAAATTAATTGCATCAACCCAACGCTATTAATAGTGTATACAAAAACAAAAGAGCCTGCAAAATTATTGTCTGATATACGCTAAAGTGATGTTCTAATATAATTTTAAGTGCATTAAAATTTAAAAATACTTAAAGAAAAAGTAGACAAATATATTTTGCATTAATGTTTAAATTAAATATAGTGTTTAAAACATAATATAATTTCAGTATAATAGCATATAATTTGAAATTTCATATAATATAGTATATACTCTATAAGTTAAATACACAAGTGTGAATATAAACAAATACATATACCAACAATTGTTTGTAAAAAAAACATATCTGCAGCAGAAGAAAATCAATATCACATTATATTATTAAAAGTGGACTAACTTCGTAAAGAAAAAAAAAAAATGTCAAACGTTATTTCTAACAAATATAACTAGGTATGTAACATTATATTATTATTATATTAAAAAATCAAAAAATGCGTTTCACATTATTATAATAATATAGGGACAATTTAGTGCTCGTTGTTATGCCTTATTAAAATGTTTTTTATTTTAATTTTAAATTTATAGTTATTTTAGTGTTTTGAATGAAATATTATTATGTATTTATGATTAGTCTTACAAACATCGCAAAAAATATTTATAACATTGTTTAATTACTTAAAAATATATAAATAAAACAAGTATATAAAATATTTAAAATATATAAAATCCTATTATATTAATTAATTTTAAATTTTAATATTTTCAACTTATATAATTTTCAATTAAATTATTTAGTACTTACGAATTATAATTTTCCAATTTTAAAAAAATAAATAATAATAACAGTAAATTATTTATTTTTAGAATTCTAAAAGTTATATCAGTTTATCAGTCCATATAATACTTTAAAGGAAATTGAAGATTTAGTCTCTAGAGAGATAGATATTATTCGTAGGTATCTAAATTGTTTTATAATATTATTTAAACTTTTTGTTATTATTAATTACTAAGTACTAGCACTTAGCAAAGGGATAAATAATAATTGTTTTGTTGTTGAATTTGTATTTTAACTTAATACCTAATGAGTTAAAATAGTTACTTTAAATTGTAATATAATATATATAGTTATGAAGTTATAGTTTATTGATTAACATACGTTCAGAAACTGCAGATAGTTTTCGTATATAAAGTAGATAATTATTCTAACTCGTTTCTGTAATATACCAAACAATTGAAAATAAAAGAAAATAAAAATTGTTTGTTTCACTAAATAAATAGGTTCCTACAGTAGGTATTATTAATTATATTTGCTGATAACCGCCATATTTGATCATTTTGTTTATGATTAATAAATATATATTTAATGGTAAAATAATAGGTGCAAATAGTGAAGGGATTAGAAGGTATTAGTCCAATAGTTCAGTCAAATTGTTCGTGTTTATGAATTTAAATTTTATACGGTATCCAAAAAAAGAAACTTATCTATTGACTTTAAATGTATATAGAATTCTAGAATCATTATCATTAATTTCGTCTTTAATCAAAATATCAAACGATCCAATTTTTTTTCCTTAAACATAATTTAACTATGGTATCTAAAAAGGTTACAGACCTTAAAAATCCTCAATCTGTTCATCGAAATTTCATTTACAAGTAAAATAAATCTTTTTAAAATATTATAAATAAACTAAATAGGTACTGAAATAAAATAAAATACAGCTATAGAATAATAATTATAATTTCTATTGTTTTACTCAAAATATGTATGACAGTTAAAAGAAAGAAATATTTAAATATATGTATTTATATTTAAATTGATTAAATATTTAAATTATAATATATTATTATGTGATGGGACACTACGTAATAACAGTTTAAATATATATATATTTATATACCTATTATATTTGTTTATGAAATATAAATATATAATAATTAGTATATTTATTTTAAGTCATGACTTATTAAGGTCAAATGATAAATTTAATCTATTTAGCCGGCAAAGGCATTAAATAATAACTTATTATTGTTAAAAAGCGGAAGTACCTACCTACATGAGAATTTCATATTTTTTTTTTTAAATTATAAATATATAAATAAAATTACAATATAAGTTTTACATTAAAATAATTATACATATACAAATAACATTTTCTTTTGAATTACTTAAATATATTTTTGCATATTTTATCTACTTTTATTTGTTTGAATATATAAATATTTATGCTTATTTCCAAGTCATTGTTAGTTTTTGTTCCAACATATTTTTATATTTTATAATTTTCCGTTTATTTACTTTCCTTCCTATAATTCCACAATTTTGATTTTTGGAATCTGAGAAATTATTAAATATTATTCGAATCGGTATATTTTAGTTAGCTTATATTATTATTATTGTGTCATTGATTCCAAATAAAATAAACAATTATTTAGGTATAAAGAAATATTAATGGAAAACAAAAGAAATATCTTAAATTTAAATTTAAATTTAGAATCTTTATTTAGTTAATTGTTTGAATAAAGAAAATAATGTTTTAAAATTATTTATAATTACTTATTAGATAACTAAACCAAGAATACCTTTTAGTTTTACAATAAAAGGTAATCAAATTCAGTAATTGTTTTTTCTCATAATGAATATAACCGTATAGGTACCTATTTATTTAAATTTCAAATATTTACCAAAAGTGTTACAGAACAATATAAATCGTAAATCAAACCAAATATTAAATTATTTTATTTTAAATGTTATTATTAATTTTTAGTTTCTTAGGAAATATATTTTAGTTTAATGTTTTTATAATGTTTTGTTTTCTCTCTTAAAATCTCTGAGACAGTAAACGTTGACATATTTTGATGAACTGTGCCAAATTCAATTGATACTATAATTGGAAATTCATTTCATACTAATTTTTATCACAAAATTACATTTTACCTTATGGTTGACGTTACATTATTTATATATTATAACTTATCGTTATAATTTTATCGTATTATAACTTTAATAAAGCTAATTATCATGATATGAATATTACTTTTGCAAAATTTGATTGGTTAAATTTTTACCAAGTTAATGACATTAATGAAGCATCAAATATATTTTATGAATTAGTGCTTGATATTATAGATAAAACCGTCCCAAAAATTGTATTTCGTACTCATACATTTCCTATTTGGTTCTCGTCTGAGTTACGTATGTTAATAAAAAAAAAAAAAAAGATGCATCAATTATATTAGTCAACTAGTCTTACAGCATATCTTTGCTGCAGTCTTTTAGCATACATACTATGCTGAGTTTTCTACATTAAGGAAAAAGTGTAAATTACTTACTTAATTATGTTATGACAAACACCGCGATAAAACACAGGCTTCATTAATAAATAATCCAAAATCTTTCTGGAAATTTATAAAAAAACAGACAGATGTCTAATAATATTCCTAATAATATGATTAATTGTGACACTATCTCTAACAATATTGAAGAGACTGTTAATATGTTTAAATTATACTTCAAATCAGTTTATACCCTTCTTAGTAAAATTACAACCAATATTCAGAACTCTAATACTGAGATTAATTTAAATAAATGTGTATTTACTATTATTGAAATATTCGAGGCTCTAAAAAATTTATCCAATGATTATAAAAGTGGACCAGATTTAATTCCTGAAATAATTTATCATAATTGTCATTATACGTTGTCTTGTACTATACATTACATATTTAACCTCTCATTGTCAACTGGTTGTTATCTAAATAAGTGGAAGTCAAGTTATATTTATCCCATATTTAAATCAGGTAATCGAAGAGTAGTACAAAACTATCGTTCTATTTCACGTCTAAGTACACTACCTAAACTTTTAGAAAAAATAATAACGTCTAAAATAACAGCAGTATTTAATCATATAATTACTGATGAACAACAAGGATTTCGACATTCTAAATCAACATGTATAAATTTATTAATATATTATTCTAATCTTGTATCCTCAGTTAGTAATGGTAACCAAATTGATGCAGTATATACAGACATAAAAAAAGCGTTCGATACTGTTGATATAACTATTCTGTTGAAAAAATTGAAGTATAGTGGAATTACGGGAACTTTGTTGAAATGGTTTGAATTTTATTTGAACGATAGGGTTCAACAAGTAAAATTAGGTAGTTTTTTATCATCAAACATTAAGGTCACTTCTGGAGTTTCTCAAGGGAACTATCTCTTTTACTCTTTTTATTATTTATGAACGATGTTGAAAATATATTTAAGCATTGTAATTTCCTAATGTTTGCAGATGATTTAAAATTATACTTACCGAATTATTCATCCAATGATAATGTTAGATTGCAATCGGATTTAGATAAATTTTATTCTTGGTGTTCAATTAATGGTCTACGTGTTAATGTAAATAAATGTTCTCAAATCTCGTTTACTCGACGAAACATTAACATAAAATATCAATATAAAATCGATGGATTGGATATACCGGTGGTATCGCAAATTAACGATTTAGGTATCATTATAACTAATGATTTATCTTTTAATAGCCATATAAAATTAATATGTAATAAAGCTCTCCGTACTTTTGGATTCATTCGACGTAATTGCTCCGGTTTAAAAATCCTAACTGCTTAAAAGTATTATACTTCTCTCTGGTGCGTTCAATTTTAGAATATGGCTCAGTCATTTGGAACCCGTATCAATCTACTTTAATAGTTGAAATAGAACGTATACAAAATATACTTTTACGTGTACTTGCTTATAAAACCAACAAAATAGGCACACCTATTGAACAACTTGCTAAACATTTTAATATCGAAATATTGAAAAGTAAAATAAAATATAATGATGTTTTTTGGTTATATAAACTACTTAATTATCAAATTGATTGTCCAGAATTATTGTCCCAAATACCCATAAATGTACCTAGAGTAAATACTTGTGTTACTCAACCGTTCTATACAAAAACATTCCGCCAAAATTATAGTCTTTTTGCTCCGATTAATAGAATAATAATTACAAGTAATTCATTAAGTAAGTTTGATTTTTTTAACGACAATCCAATCAAGTTAAAATCTTTAATTTACTCATAAATAATTAAAATATATATTTCTATGTTATCGTCATTTAAGTTTATCTATATTATATTTAAGTTTATTATCATATTTATTGTAATTTAATAGCATAATTGATTGTATAATTGTATTATTTATAACTACTAAGTATTATCCACATTATATGTACTGAGCCTTAACAAAGGCGTTTATTATTATTAAATAAATAAATATTAGTACTGTATAGTGTGTGTTGAAAAAAGAAGAAAATTGAGTAATAAAGATTCGATTAAATTTCAAATTTAGTTAATTTATATCTATATATTTAAATCTATATACATTTAAATATATTTGGGTTCCTAAAAAATTTGAACCTTAGAACCACCCCTGCTATCAGCTTAGAAAGTACCTGAACATATTCTTAAATATGCACTCAAATATATACGAATATGTTATATTTAAATATTATTTTATTAATAATCAAAATTATAAAAATATCAATATTAATATAAGATATAGATAGGTATTATATAAAACAAAGTTAGTTTTATAAAAAATTTAATTAAAGGTTATAACAGTATTAAATACATCATTGTCGTAGTCCATTTATATTTCTAAAACAATATTTTTAAATATTTTTTAATACACAAATATAATTTATTTTAATTAAACATGTTTACCTTCATTATTTCACATTGGATAATTAAATATTTTAAATGTTTGTCGATTTCGTGTCAATGTATTTTTATAAGTTCAAAAATTCAAAATAAACGTTCAGCAACATAACCAATAAACATCAGCAATATTTTATCGATGCTATATTTTCAAATATATGTCTCAGATCTATTAACTATTATTACAACTATATCTCCGACAAGAAAAAAAAAATGTTTGAAAGCAGTTTTTTTATACTTAACTATTAGTTAGGCAACAGCTCACAATATTAGTTGCTACGTAGATTGCAACACACAGAAAGGTGAATTAAAAAAATTATAAAATATTCTGAGATCCCTCTACACGACGACTTCACTTTACATCCTCCTAAAAGATTGAAATCAAGACACCCGATATGGGACCTGGAACCAACAAAAGATACAATGGTAGAAATCTGGAAGAAACGATGGAAAAATTCTGGCGTACGGAACGTTTTACTGGTAGACAACCCAGAACTGGCTTTGACCTCCCGAGGGTGCTATGGACAACATTAAACAGAGCAAGAACGGAACAAGGAAATTATAACTACCTTATGCACAAATGGGGAAAGGTAGAATCTCCCTCTGTGAATGTTAAACGCATCAAACGATACGCCATATTGTTGATAATTGTCCACAAACATTTTTTGACGGAGGCCTGGAGAAATCGCATAAAGCAGAGGAAGATGCAGTGAAATGGATGGAGAATCTGAAGTTAAGATTGTAAGTTACCAATGCTGCCTGTAAACCCATAGCTATAATTCTATATAGTCATTTTATCAGTCTGTTTGTTATATAATCTCATAGTTTATTAATATCTTATCATTCTATTGTAATTGTAATTACGCCTTATTTTTATTTTATTTTTATAATCTGATAATATCATATGCAAAATAAAAATAATAATTAGTTGTTACCTTTATTATTTTTTTAAAAAAAAGAAATCTCATAAAAAATTTATCTTTTTATCATTTATTTATCAGTTGTGTGAAATTTGAAGATAGCCATTTTAAAGAGTATATTAAACTATACCATACCAACTTTATAAATAATAATTATTATGAAAAATTCAAATATGATATATGTTATAAGTATTACATTATTATAATTAAAATACTTTAACTAAAACTTTTAACAAGTATACCGAATATTTGATTTAACTATTTAAGAACAATTTAAAAAAATGAAAAATTATTACAAAAAATTCCAAAATTTAATAATTTGTTTACTACTATAGTACTACAGATCCAGGAATAAATAAAATAAGACATTGTCAATTATAACTATAGAATTGTGGAAAATTGTGTAGTCTGTTTTTAATTATCCAATCTTATGATGATTAGAGGATTAGGCAAAATGTATTTTACCCGTGAGCAAGTATAGCAATGCAAAACGCTGTTTATATGTAATATATTATAGGAAGTATTTCAGTAGGTATTTATTTATTTTTAGTTAATAAACTAGTATCATTATCATTATCAATATCATCATTTATTATTTATTATTATTATATATTAATACTTTAAGTAGTTATAGTCTAAAACAGAATCGTATAATCAAGATATATAATTTTCTCATTTTTTTATTTTTTTTTTATAAATAGTTTTATCGTTCTTAATATTTCTCCCAAACACACTAGTACACTATACTAATCATTAATTAGAATTATACACCACTCTAAAAAAGTAGATCCACTGGCTTTGTTGCCCATAGCCAGGGCCGGCTCGAGTGATAATTTATATGTAGGCAAGACTTAAATTTGCCGCCCCTGTTATTTGATCATTATTATTCTATATAAACAGGAGAAACGAGCTTTTTTTCATTTGGTAAAATAAAAATCATATTAAAATAATAAATAAGTATTAAACAAATAGATACAAATACAATATAATGTGTATAAAATTACAAATTTAATTCTTATTAATTTAATATTAACTTTAAAAATTTAATTTTCTTGCTTTTAAAGATGCAAAATCTAAAATTTAATTTTTTTAGTAAATGATTCCGAAAAATTCCGTCTCTTTAAAAAGTGTTTTTCATGTCACCATAAGCCTGGGCCCACGTCGTTTACGCTTTAAGCCAACCCTACCCATAACCAACCATATGTTTATATTTTGGAGTGCATTTAGGCTTAAAAACTAGGTGTTCAACTATAAACATATTTAGACATTGAGATTTAATGAGCGTGTGAAAAGAAACGTTTATGATATAAACATAAATAACGTGGTCACAAATAATAGAACATATGAATAAACGTCAATGACCTCGGAAAAGTTTTGGCTTAATCATGAAATTTTACGAGGTCAAAAAGTAAAATAAAAACCAAAAGTACATTATTATTATTGCCATTTCGTCCTCGTTAAATATAATATATAATTGTAAATTTGTAGCAATAAATATTAAACATTTCGTCATATCCATACGTCATACCGTGTTATAATTAAAAAAAAATTATAACATTCATCAGAATAAATAAAGTTACCTACCTCCTATACAAAATGATTATTTAAAAAAAAACTAAATTATTAAATAATCACTCTGTATACAATAAAATGTATTTGAATATGAGAACATCGACTTTTTTTGCCTGTAGAACGAGATAAATTTACTCGTAATTTAAAGCCCACAACATAACATCGGTGTTATAAACTATAAACATTTTTGGGTATGTTCCAAAAGTTTTTTGTAATTTGTTCTTTATCCAATATCATTAAAACACCATAATTGATATTTCAAAGTCACACGCGTGGTCAGCACTTCAGTAGTAGTAAAATAAACACTAAATCATGTACTCTTGTATGGGTGCAATATACACATGTTAGTAATTATGTTTACTGGTCTAGCTTTCAACATTTAAGTGAAAGTTTAAAACTAATAAGCCATTAAAGTCAATTCTTAAAATATTCATAATGTCTTGTTAATTATTATAGTTTTTACGTAAATATAATCTTCAAGTTTTAAACATCAATGATATACACATAGGTAAGTTGTAGATATTAGGCAGCAGGTTTATCTAAATTTAATATATCGAATTTATATAAATCAAAAATGTACTTAATAATTTAATTATATTCGGGTTCTAATTTATGTCGTAAGTTATAATTTTATAAGATATTTGATAATATAATTATCATTTCCGTTTCAATTTGTTAGAATGTTTCTAATTATTGTATATGTTTGTATGCAAATTTAACAAAAAACTCCCCCTTCAGTTTCAGTTAAAACAAAAACACAATAGGGCATTTAAGTGGATATAACTTTATTTTATACGCATGCAAATGTTTTGTTTTACCTTATTCCAACCGATTAAATTATAAAATTAACCATATTATAGTAAATTCTAAGTGTTGGTGGTTTTAATATTTTTAGTATAAAATTATTGAGTAATTTACAAATACCGAGCTGTTAACAAATTATTATTTATTTATTAATAGGGAACAATTATTTATTGTAATATCACTATAGTAGCTTGTTTCTCAGACTATAAACTGAAATAAGTATAGGAAAAGATAGATTAGAATTTTCGCAATACATATGACAATACTATATTATTTGGGTTTGCCAATGAATTGAAATAATAATAAATGATGATATGATTTATTTTAGTTTTATTTATTTTATTTGTGCCCTTCCATTCCCAATAAGTAGCTATATGTATTTTCTTGTTTGAGTTATCGGATGTCATCATAAAAACTATCTTTTTATAATTAATTGGTAATATTATATTATATGTAGGTATGAACAGATGATTTACACTTGATTCTCGCCAGATTCGCATTTTCCGTCCTCCTTTATTTCCAATTTTTATATTTTACTCGTTGTTCTTTCTGTCTTATAGTTTATAGTCTATTGAACATCTTCTATACCAACCACGGTAGATTACTCTCAGGTGGTAAAGACTTTTTTTTGGATCTTTCCATGTTTGTGAGTTATGCTCTTTCATTTCCTCCATCCAAAAGCTATTCTTATCATTGTTTTTAGTAATAGACTAGTTGTTTTCAAGAAGTTTTTCTTCGACTTAAGTTTCTTTCCCGTGAGGTTATCTCTATATAAAGAGTGACTTATATCTGATTCCTATTTTGTTTTATTTACCCATATTGTTGCATCTCATTTTATGTTTAATAAATATAATATTCAATTTCTTTAAATGTTTGAAAAAAAAAATACTATTATAATAGGTATATGTACCTATTATATACATATATCATGTATCTACGAGGAAAATTGAAATAAACGCGTTGTTAATTTGTATAAAGTATAACTATCTATTAAATTGTAATTTATACTGTTTTTTTTTTTATATAAACCATTTTTCAGATCACTTTTTATCATTTGATATCAATCAATACTATTTGAATAATTGTTCGATCAACTGGTTTCGATCAGTTGATGACTGACGGGTTACCATTATATTATTATTTACTAAAATAGTAAAATATGTATGTTAGATATCAAGTGGAAAATAGTATATTAAATAAATATTCAAGTATATTATTCTAATAACTATTAAATGTAAGTAATGAATAATAAAAATAGGTCAATAGCTATGTTTCTACAAAACGAAAACATAACACACAAAATGAAAATCTACAAAAATCTTACCACGGCATTATTAAAATGTTGGCATATAAATATCATCTAAGTTAATGTACTGAATATTGATTAATTGATATATTTAACATTGTTTCGCAAAAATACTTTTAGAATCTTAGACAAATGTAGTGTGACGTAAAAACGTATGTTGTTTGTATTTATAATTTCCTATAGAATGTGTAAGCAAATTTTTTAACACATTTTTAGTTAATTATACTGATATTTATACATTGTGTTGTGATTTTTGTTTCATGATAATACAGTTATTTATGAATTAAAATATAAAAAACATTAAATAATAATATTATAAATATTGTAATAGTAATACAATATAAACATTTAATGGACATTCTTCCATTTATGAGAAAATTAAAATATTAAAATCTATATTATTAAAGTGAGACAGGCAGACAGCCAAAATATTATATATTATGATTTATGAGTAGGTATTGATAAATAAATTTAAAATTCAAGAGTAGGTTCGATATGCATTGAATATTTGAATTATATATATATATATATATATATCTGACGTTCATTATTATAAAGTGGATTATTATTTTTTTTATTATTATCTTCTGTCGGTTTTTTACGATAAGGAATTACTAAAAATGAATCGTCTTCAATTATATTACTTACAAGTTAAAACTAATTCTAGCTTTGAGTTTTCTCAATTAATAAATCTAAACACTACTTAGTTATTATGAAATAATCTCTAAATACATTTTAATTTCTTAAATACCGTCTAATTATTATACATATTAGACAACATATGAACTTATAATTAATAGAAATATTAGAAATATCAGCGTTTGTAAATATTTTGATAAATGTGAATTGTGTACTTTATTGAAAATACGTAAAAAAGTCTATGCTGCAGTTAAAATATAGTTTTAAATGTACAAAATGATCCTAATAATCCTTTTGACATTAACGTATAAATCTTATTTAAAATTTGAATCCGTCTGATTTTCTCCTATTGTCATAGAATATTTATTAATTAATTTAATAAATCTATTTTGAATATTTATTATAATTGTAAATTAAAATTATTGCGAAACTGTACGAATATAACAAAATTAAGTCTTACTGGGATTTGCCCGATAGATGTGGGCCTATCCGCCTATGGATTATGGAAAACAGTCTATTATGTATTAGACATAAGACATTAGATATTAGGTTTATTTCCATATTTAAAATTTGAATATATATATATATATATATATATATATATATATATATATAACAATTAGCACTATAATATGGCGCCAACCGCATTCTTAATAACAATTGTATTATTATATAATATTATAATTTTTTTTAAATTCATATAAATTGAGTTCATGTTATAAAGTGTTAGATGTAATAAAGTTAGACAGGTATCGAGCGTGCGAGAATATAAAAAATAAATATAAAGGAGAAACGTTACTGTCTCATATCATTTTTATCATTGACTGTCACATTATTGTTATCAATGTCAAGTAATATTATATAATCTGTCTGCTTGAGATTCAAATAGTTTAGTATTTAATCTAAATTAATTAAATACAAAATTATGCGTAGGTTTTTGTTTTGTTTTTTGTAATCATTCCAGAATATGTGACAGTCACCGCACGTTTTATACTATACAGCCGTTAGCCGTAGCCAGGTTGGGTGGATAAAAAAGCATGACAGCTTCAAGTTATCTCTCGAGTTGGCTTCTATCCAAATTTTTGAGCGTTAGAAACATCAGTTTTCTTTTGTAACATCTATATAATAGATACGTATAATTGCTACACACGTAACAAAAATATTCCTAATATATATATACATACTGTATTGTATACTTTAAAAGTTTACAGTTGAAGTTAGTGTACGTGAACGGGAACATTGAACGCATTGCGTTTGTAACAACTGAGAATTTAAAAAAATGCTTTCAATTTGGAAAATGTAAATGAATGTCTATTCTTATTCTATAAAATTTTATACCAGCACAATGTTATTCGCATACAATTTTATGATAATTTTAATTATTCTATTTAGTTTTGTTTAATACCATCAAGATAATTAGGCATATAATATTAATATATATATATATATATATACTTAAATAATTAACTCCTTTGATAGTTTGATATGAATCTACATACGTACAAATATAAAATACTACATTAGGTAGTTATGGAATATAGATTAATATTAATTCAATAATTGTTAAACTAGGCAACCTACTAATCTAAATAGTCAAAATAATATATGTATATATAATATATATATATATATTAATATTTTAATTAAATTGAAAAACACATTTATTTATAAGTATGATTCGTAAAATCACTACCACCTACAAATTTATGTTTTTTTAATTTAAGAAATAAATAAAGTTTAATAAATTATTTAACGGAGAAAAACAATAATGTTCGTTAAATACAAGTATAGATTTGTAAATAGAAATAAATAGTATTACAATTAATAAACGAATCAAATAGTAAAAACAATGAGTTAAGTTGTTTGTGCCTACATTACTTGCCATATAAATATGTTAATATCGTATTATACTGTGTACTTATTTAAAAATATTAAGCAATACGTCACGAGTATAATATTAAATAAAATTAATATTATCATATTTCAAAATTAATTCGAAGTTAATATTAAAACAAAATAATTCGAGGTATCAATTAAGTAAAAGTAAATTCCAATAAACTTGTTTTCTATGTTGTACAGAGTTAAAATAATATATATTTTTATTGTTTAGTATGTATGTATGTATCGTATGGTATTCAGCAAGCACAACTCAAAAAAAAAAAAAAAAATAATAATAATAATATAATATAATTAGTCAAGTTTTTGGCTGAACTTTTGGTGGCTTCTGCATAGTGAGGTGACACTTTATAGGGGAACGTCGAGTGATCCCAACCAAGCAAGAGCTGCATCCGAAACGTCATGAATATCGGTGATTGTTCCATTAAAAGCTCGGATCGGGCAGTGTCCTATAATATGCTCTATTGTTTGAGATACGTGGCCGCAGTCACACGTAGGAGAGTTTTTCATACCCCATTTGCATAGCATTTCTCCACATCTTCCGTGTCTGGTTCGAATTCTGTTCAATATGACTCATTCTCGTCGTTTAAGTGAGAAGCCAGGTACTCGGGAGCATGGATCCTTGATTAGTTGATGACTGTCGTGGTTTGATAGGCTCTAGTTTGTTCTCCAATCATTCTCTCCATTAAATTAGTTTTCGATAAGGTCTTTTGCTGTTAGACAGACAGGCTTCCTCGACTTGAGTCTTAAAGTGCAGTTCATAGGTGTGTCTTTATGTATTGGGAGTTTATCATTGAATGTATATTTAGACCATTCTCTTGCAGTAGCTGTTAAACGTCGAATACTAGGTGGGTGTATGTTACACAGCACTGGGAGCCACCGAGTGGTGGTAGTTTTTACTACACCTTCGATGATACGCATGGTAGAGTTAAGCTGTACGTCAATTTTATAGCAGTGTGCACTATTTAGCCATACGGGAGCCGCGTACTCTGCGGCAGAGTAAACTAAAGCTAATGCGGATGTTCTAAGGGTTTTAGTTGAGACTTCCTAGGTTGAGCCAGCGAGTTTTTGGATGATGTTATTCTTTGTTCTAATTTTCGCAGCGGTATTTTGTAGGTGATTTTTGTACGTTAGCGTCCTGTTGAGAGTAACACCAAGATATATAGGGGTAGGATTATATGCTAATGTTTGGTTTCCAAATGTAATGGCTGGTTGGTATTTTGCTAGTTTGTTATTTAAATGGAAAGTTGTAGCTTCCGTTTTTTGTACATTCGGCTTAAGGCGCCATTGTTGGAAATATTTGTGGAGTTATTCTAGGTCTTGATTGAGTATGGCTTCATTATTTTCAAATTTTTCATGTTGTGTAGTTATCGTGATGTCGTCTGCGTATGCAAATTTCCGAGAGGTTGTATCTGGTAAGTCACTGATATATAGATTGAAAAGAGTTGATGCCAGTACTGAACCCTGAGGTAATCCATTATTTAATTGTTTTGTCAAGCTTCTGGACGTTCCTATATGAATTGTAAAATATCAATTTGTTAACATCTCATTTAACAATTTATAAAAAGTCAAACATTTGGTGGTTTTCAGAAGTTGAACAGTAGACCATCTCTCCATACGGTGACATATGCAGCTGTTAGGTCTATGAGCACGGCTGTTGTCTTTTTCTTATTTTGGAACCCTTTTTCGATGTAGGTGGTGAGAGCTGTAATTTGATCCGTACAGCTTCTGCCAGGTCTGAATCCGGCTTGTTCCATTGGTGTGATGGCGTCAATGGTTGATCCGATTCGGTTCAGTACAAGGCGTTCCAATAATTTATAGCACACACTAAGGAGAGCAATGGGACGATAGCTATCTGCTGCGTTTGGGGGCTTTCCGAGTTTGCATATTGCTATGATTTTAGGCTTTTTAAAAATTGTCGGGAATTGTTTAATACATTTTATATAAACAATTTAATAAAATTCATTGTTATTATAGTTTATATATATATTTTTACAATAAGGTAAAATACGTGTTATACTGGTATTTATATATATATATATATATATATATCATTATTAATTATTACCACATAATGTATTTTATTTTTATTGTTATTATTTTCATTTTCATTGATTTATCGAAATAATATATTACCTAACCATCATAATATCAGCTCAGCAATTTTTTTCAAGGTCAATCAATAATAATCCATATAACTATAGTGTAAAAATACTAGAATGTGTCACTGTATCGTATATAAATATAGTATCTTAATTTCGTATCATTTATAAATTATAATATAATCCTTTAGATTATATGATCAAACATAATATAACCCCATTTCTCATGTTTATAATACGTACTTTTATGTGTTAAAAAAATGTGAGCATAAAACACGTATCGTTTCAACGAAGAAACACGTTTTTATGACGTTTGTTATTTACTTTGTCAATATGAAAATTAATTTAAATGTACTCATATTTAAAATTTTTCGCAAATTGACTTATTAGTCTTTTTAATCATTAGGTACCATAAGTCACTTTGACTAATTATATAAGTAGGATACTTTCGGTAGAGAATTTTGTCTAGTTGATATTTTATTATATAAAAATATAATTATTAACCATAATAATATAAGAAATGTTCTAATATTCTATTAACATACTATAATAATTATATGCCATTTATGAGAATATTAATGTGTTGATATTTTAATTACAATTTTAATATTATACATGCAAATATATAAATATAGTTTTAATAATAATATAAATTAATATAAATGCTAAACACATTATTTCAATTTAATGTAGATACTTATACCTACCTATATATACTTAAATAATATTTTATATAGATATAAATTTTAAAAATTTGCTTGACATTATAAATTTCATAGTAAATTGTCTGATTTATTGAACGTTCACTAATCAAAAATAAATTTTTGTTTTAAAATTCCAAAATAATTTTTTTGTTAACACTTTTTAATTTTTTATCTACTAGTGGGTTATAAGTTATAAATATATGATTATTATAATTAAAGTTTTGCATTTTTTTCGCGATTTACAAATACAAAATTTAATACAAAGACCAAACTTAAAGTTAAAAAATATAATTTTATTATCGTGTACTTATAATTTTATATTTTTTGTAACTTTTTATGTTTTTTTAATTTTAAGAATATTAAATTTTTTTTAATATTTAGTTTTTTAAAATGAAATGAAGTGATAAACAATATAGTTTATAATATACCTAATTATTTTTTTAAGCGCATTATTTTATTAGGTCTTTTTCGATAATTATATAATATGCTACTTTTGATAATTTTTAGTTTTAATTGAAAACTCATATATATATATAACTCATGTATACTCATATATAGTTATGAGGTAAATAGGGTGAATAAGAAAATTTTAAATTTTGAATTCTAACCTGGAGATAATCAATTAACATCACAAAAACAATACAATTTTATTTAAAAATATTTCTGACTTTACACTGTTACAGGGCCGTAGCAAGAGGTAACAGTGCCCCTGGAAATCGTGTATAATATATTATAATTAAAACTCGTTGATTTTATAGTTATGTGTTATAATATTATTAAAATTATAATTTCATGTCTTAAACTTTCTATGTGCATTAATATACTAATGAAAAATTGTATTTGTATTTTTAAATATCATTAAATTTGCGCCTTTCGTAATACTGCGACCCTGGCAAAAACCCTCTTGCCAGCGCTTAGCTAAGGCCCTGCACTGTTATAACTTACAATATATAGTTTCTTAGTTGATAATTCTAATATTATACATTTATACAATATTAATAGAAACGAGTTTAATACATATACCTACAAAAGTTATTTATTGTGATTTGTAGGATCAACGACGAATGACTAAACAATTTCATTCATCGAATTTTATTCTCGTATCCACCGTATACGAAATCTCGCAAACTGCATCGAGGTCGATCAAAATACGCAGACAGATTCTTTGCTACCGCGCGTGTACAACGGTTCGCCACCATGCAGATATCACGGCCGTACGACACGTCCTACATCGGTATCATTGTTTGCATGAGGAATTCACAAAAAAGAAACCTAACTTAAGATCGCAGATGATTATAAAAAAAATTGTTTTTATTTAACTATATTATATTTATATTTAATTCTGAGACGATTCTATTTATAATGTATACCAACATTGTATTATAGTAATTACTTACTAATTATTAAACAACAACTCAGTAACATTTTTATGGGGGGGGGGGGGCGAACGAGTTTAAACCCCCCATGACCAAAAAAATTTCTATTAATAATATTATTTTGTCACCTGTTTTAGATTTTACATGAAACAGAACTTGTTTATTACCATTTTTTGCAATTTATTTTTTCATATTATAAAACGGCGAGGGTTCAGCTTCATGAAAACTTCCAAAGAAAAATCTGTACCCCCCCCCCCTTTATAAATTCCTAAATACGTTTCTGCAACAACTAGCAGGAGTAAATAATTATGACTACAATGAAATTTATACAGTACGCTTCCCATATATACACCTTAAAAAAACTAGTCAATAGTATACAATAATTACGATAATATTAGATTCTGAGCGAAGCAAACAATATATTATTGGTTTTACAATGTATTTTTTTTTATGTCTGAAAGCACGATTTTGGGAAGAAATAATGGTTTAATTACTACGAATAGAATATGCTTTTGGTAAAAAATTGCATCTAGTTGATACTTTATGAAGCTCATTTTTCGAATTTCTCAAAAGTTTTACCTCGGGAGAAGAAAAACTACCAAAAATTGGCGGAAAATCGGCAAAATTAAGGTTTCCGTTATTTTAATATTTTTTATTTCATGATTACTAATTAAGTTTTGATTGTAGGGACGTAAAATTTTTTTAAGGTTGTTTTCACGTGTAGTAAAATATTAGAACGGATTGATTGATTTTTTGACTAAATATAGAGTTTTAAACTTCTTTCCAGAAATGTTCAATATTACCGGAAATTTTTAATCATTATAGTCATTATTTATTAAATATAAATAACGTATGTGAACCGGATAAAAATAATAGTTAAATGCTTAATGTAATTATTTGAAAATTATTTCAGTTCATATAATATAATAATTTTGACTTTTAGGCTGCAACCAAACTTGTAAAATATTTAAATCAAAGTATTTAAATAAAAGTATCGAAATATTTTATTTCTATTAGACTACTATTCTGAATAATTATTTAAAATATTATTCGAATATGTATTATGAATACATATAGCCATATAAATAATTTATATATTTATTTAATTTTAAAATACTTTTTTTGATTTCATATTTTTATTTTTTATTTGATGTATTTGATTATTTAGTTACTTACTTCTTAGTTTGAATTTGAATAAAATTTTAAAAAATTAAAAATTTGATAAAATATTTTAAAGTTTTCAACATAAAAATTTCTATAATAGGTCACAACTCACAAGGTATTGAATATACCGTGGAAACAAAATAATAACTTTACATTCTTCCATGAAAATTAAATTTTACAAATCACTCTTTAGATAAGATAAACGACGATTGACGAATCGCCGCATCAGTTTAACATTTTTAAGTTAATCAAAAAACTAGTTAGTTGATCAAAACTTAGTTAAATATCTTTTGCCATAATTTTTGTTTATAGTTTAAATAGATTTTAAAATGAAATACCTTTTAGCCATTTTCTTATCATATTTGATATGTTTTTCTCATTGTAAAATTGAAATTGAAGATATTGATGAGTTTGAAGAATTTGAAGAGTTACCAAGAACTGATGGTGACTTAAAACTCAAGGAAGACTTGTTACCTATAGTGGACAAGGCCGAACCAGAAATTACTGTAGAAGTAAAATATTTCAAATAAAAACATTTTTTGAAAGTTTAAAACTAATATTTTAATTCTTCTAATGCTTCTTATTAGGATGATGATGAATTTGAACATTTTAATGATGAAGAGGAATTTGAAGGTTTTGACACTGAAAGATTACATTTGGACGACAAGGATCCTAAAATTACTATTGCATCTGTACCAGTACCTTTCCACACCAAGTGGTCTAGTTACATAATGGAAACCATATTAATTATGGGTATAATTGCTTATTTTGCCAATTTTTTTTATGGTCGATCAAAGAATGCTCGTTTGGCTGATATATGGTTTAAAACACATAAATCCTTATTAGAGGATAATTTTTCTTTAGTTGGTTTGTACATCAATATATTAAGTATATAATTCATGTCAAAAATTAATTTTATTTTTTATTTCTAGGTGACGATGGTAAAATTGAAATAGAAAATAGTGGTATAATCAAAGACACTGAAAGTACTTATACTTTGTGGTGCAGTGGACGTACATGCTGTGAAGGAATGTTGGTTGAGTTAAAGTTTATTAAGGTAATAAAATATTTATATTACCTATAACATTGTATTTGTCAATATACATTATATGTATGCTTTTAATCTATTCTTTATTAGAGACAAGATTTAGCATCTATGTTAAATCAATTTTTGAGACCTGTTAAGGATGAAGTGCATATTAAAGTTGACATGAACAAAGAAGATATGGATACATTTGTGTTTTGTATGGCATCTAAAAAAACAGCTGCTCGATATTCTAAAGAAATGGCTGATCTTGTAAGAAACCATTAAAATATTTAAACTTTAATTAATTTCTAATTTTTCATACTTTTTTTAGAGTGTATTCTGTCCAGAACGAAAACCCGGGGCTAATTACGGCTTGACTGATAGTTTTAGTGTACATAGCGAATTAGGAGAAGTATCTTCAACTATTTTAGATGCAAAGACTGTCAACTATATTAACAAATACTCAGATGTTATAGACTGTTTACATTTTTCTGATAGATATTCAGGACTTAAATTAACAGAGTAAGTCATTTGTTTTCTAAAAAAAATACAAATTTCATATTATATGCTAGTCAAACCTGCCTTTCCATCCTTATATTTTGTTGCAGTAGTTGCATATCTATATAAATATCAATTTTTTTTTTTTGTATACTTGGTCACCTAAAGATTGTTTATTTTAAAATTTGTTTGAATTGAATCATCGTTACCTACATTTAGAGTGAATAATATGTATACATTTAATTGTTCTAAAACCTGAGAAATTCTTGCTTATTAATATTTGTTTGTTTTATACAAAGTCTATATAATAAAGAAAAGGATGACATAGTGACATATAATTTTTATTTTCATATTTTAACATAAAAAGTAGATCAGATTAGATAAAAAAAACTTGTTTCTTTAAAATTATAATTATTGTTAATTTAATTATACATACAAAATAACACTATAAAAAAATATTACTAATAAAGTTTATTATAAATATTATTTCTATGTAGAAAACAATTTATAAGAAAATAGAAAACTAAAGAAAAATACAGATTCTGTAAGAATAAATTTTCTGTTTAATAGGATACCATACCCATATTTGTTGTCTCTATCTATCCAACAGGAAATATAGAAAAATCGAAGTCACTTAGAACTTGAATTGTAGTATTTGAGTTAAACTTACAGATTAAAATTCATTGTCCAATTTAAAGAGTGGAACATTATCGAGGTTTTTTGTAAAATATCAGTTGACATTAACTTATATTTATTTTACTAAATACCTACGAGAGAACTCACAAATATTCCACACTTTAAATTGGATAAGTGTTTAATTAGTAAGTTTACCTTAACTAGTTGTTAATTATATTGTTGAATAGATGGAGATAGTTACTCAGCAAAATATAAGAGTAAAATGTCCTCTTAAAAATTATATAATATAGTAAAAATTAATTAAATAATTATTTTATAATTGTGTTTAATGTAAATAATATAGGCAGTGGTGGGGCAAGGTCAAATTTATAAGTGGGTGTAATAGACTTAAAGATGACCCTTTCATAATATTTCTTGTATTTTCGTATTATTAATTATTAGGGGTTTCTAGAACCGATACTTGGTATCGACCGATATTAAAGGTATCGGTTTTTTTTCAAACCCGATATTTGAACCGATACCGAAAAAAAAAACCACTAGTACATACAATATCATTATCAATAACATCACAAAATATGGATAGTAAAAACTAAAAATAGTGTATTATTGATAAGGCAGCAAAGGACACAAGACCGTTAGTTAAACATTTTATTGTTAATAATATTATTTATTTTAGGCATTTTAGATGATATTGTTATCACTTCTCTCTACATTCGATACTCGTTTATAGATAATATGTACTCGTTATAACTTAAATTTAAATTCTAGTCATTGCTTTTTTTTTTGTTAAGTGTAATACTGTTATAGTGAAATATAATTTTATTAATAAAATATTAATTTTTTAATATATCAGTTATCGATTTAATATCAGTTGTATATATCGGAAGATCGGGTATCGTTAAAAAGTGGTATCTGCCCATCCTTATTAATTATACAGCCTTTTAAAATATGAGGCTGTAGAAATGTAGACAGTACACACGGATTAAGATATATTGAATACTTTACAAAGAGCATTATCAATTAATATTGTGAGGTATCATCTTAGGATGCGGCTAAGAACTAACTTAAGGCGTTTAGCACTATTCCGTAGAATAATGAACTAAAATGTAGAGCTGATAAAGTGGTAACATGTTAAAAATGGTCAGACTTCAGACAATAGACATTATAAGTAACATGCTTATATAGAGTAAAATATAGACTTATAGGGTTAAATGTATTTTCAATTTGTACACTAAAAATTATAATTCTATTAATCCATTGAAGCCTTAAATTATAATAAATATACTTTCTTTTTATTAGTTAAATCACTCTTACGAAATTGTTTTGTTTTATATGAAATAACTTACATAATTTTAATCTATCACACATAGTAAAGACGTAATAATGAAAGCTACCGTAAAAACATTAATAGAAACACTAATAATTACAACACTAAATTAGTGGAAATAATAAGTGAAGTAATTAAATTTATAAATTAATATATACTTTTATGATGTATACAAATTATACAGTTATAATTAAGTTAAAGGTATTTTTAAAATGTTTTAATGAAAATATCAAGCCTATTTTTATATTTTTTATTTTGTAGTTAATACCCTATTACTCTATATAAAATACATTTAAGTTTTATTCATTATTGTGTGATACTAATGTGGTACTAGTTTGACATTTTTTAATTGGTTATTGGTTTTTGTTGGATTATTAATTGGCTAGATCGTGCTAGTGCCCTTGCTGCAGCGTGAAAAGGAAACTATATCTGTTAACATAAATGCTCGTGGAGTATCTAGTATATCTTAATTCGTGACTGTAGAGCATACCTAGCACCACCACTGGTTACAGGCAAAAGTCCAAACAGTCCAAAATTCAGTTATGTCTAGGCAAAAAGAAAATTTGCTTTTGTAAATTTATTTTCATGACTACTCTCACTACCTCTGAATCATCTCTTCTCATACCATGCCTTATAAATGATAATGATATTATTTACATATAGTATGTACTATTTTTATTCATTCTGTTAAGACAACAAAACTAATGTAATGAAGTTTAATTCTTTATTTTTTCTCATTTTAATATTTATTTTAACTTTAGTCGTTAGTGACTATAATAACAGAAATTACCTCCATTGTTTTACGATATAATTTTTAATGTATAAAATTTTAGTATTTATATTTTTCCTTTTTAAAATGTGTACTTTTACGTAGGTATATATAATAATAATAATATAAATTATAGAAATAAAATAATAATGTTACTTAAGATAACATTGATTAACTAAAGAATTTAAAATTTAAATGTTCATTTAATTTTATACTCGTATAATATATTTTATAATTTTTTCTTTATTTAGTATGTTTATACAAATTTTAATTATTTTCAAATATTTTTTCAGTCAAAATAATTAACTGAGAAATACTAATTAATTGCTCAATGCTAACTTTAATTCAAGCATTGAATTATATTTTGAATAATTTATAAAGTCAATATTTTTTTTATAGCGATAGTACAGTTCCAACTAAACTGCCATCAGTGAAAAAAGTATTAATATTCACATTTACTATTCCTACTGATAAATATGCCGATCCACAGGAAGCCATAAGTTCTATATACCCATTAATGTCATTTGTGTTCCAATGTATGGAACGTATTAAACGTTTGCGAATCAGCAAAGAAGCCAAAAGTAAAGCTGAAAAGAACAGATTACGTGTCGAAGAAGCATTTTTGAAAACCACTCATGCAGCTCGAGCTGAAGCAGCTGCTGCAAGAAAAGAAGAAAAGAAAAGATTAGAAAAAGAACGAATTTTAAAAGTAAAATTTATTTATTTGTTTTTTAGGAAAATAAAATAAAAAATTGTATAATTATTTTATTTAGGAGGATCCAGAAAAACAGCGCAAGTGGGAAGAAAAAGAAATGAAGCGTCAACAGAGAAAAAAAGCTCCAAGAATGAAACAGCTGAAAGTAAAGTCTATGTAAACGTTTAGAAAGATTAAAAACTCTATCTAAAAAATTTAAAAAAAATTGTGGTACTTGAATTAATGATTTTTGTTACATCAAAAATTGGGTAGGTGAATTTTATTATTGTTAGAATTGTTTTTCATTATTATTTTATTTTTATTTTGTTTTTAATATAATTATTAATTAGTTTGGTATATTATTTGTATCAT
Organism: Eriosoma lanigerum; assembly: GCA_013282895.1. Classification (NCBI taxonomy): domain Eukaryota; kingdom Metazoa; phylum Arthropoda; class Insecta; order Hemiptera; family Aphididae; genus Eriosoma; species Eriosoma lanigerum. The sequence continues at coordinate 23,592,372 of CM023357.1, forward strand.
GTGCCTTTGATAATATATTGTATAAACATTATTTTATAATGAATAATACGTTTCACATTTAAAATTGAATGGTACTATCAGTTACCTATCACCTAAACAACATAGATATAATTTTAATTTTAACCTACGACAGACTGCCATTCATCTATAAATAAATTTGAATTACCTATACATTATTTCAATCATTTTTATGTTTATACAATTATAAAACTATATACATTTATCAAATTATGTGTAATATTTATTGTACCAATATTGATTTAATTATGTAAAATAATGTAATCTATTAGAATAAAATGTGTTTGTTTATATTATAAAAGTTTTAATTGAATAGTAAAAGGTAAAAAAGACTAAGCGAAACTATTTATTCTATTAATTTTAATTTAAATATTAGACTGATCACATTGGCGCTAGTGTTCCTTTGATCATTTAGTAATGAGATATAACATTTTTAGTATAAACGACAAAACTGTTTTAAAAGTAGAAGCTAAGCACCTTTTTAAGGGTATTATTGAAAACTATATTAGCTAAGTGATAAACACTTGGTGTTTGGGCCCTACTATAGCCGCTTATCACATTTCATAAAATTCCGAGTTATTAGGTTATTAGGTATATTACTAACTTAAGTCTTAAATCATGACTGAATGAAAATGTTAGACCAATAGTTGAGTTAAGACGTTCTACATGAAAAAAACATTGTGATTTGTGAACATTAATGAGCAATTTATTTTATTAGTTATACTTTATTATAAATTATAATATTATTATCCTAGTAAAAAAAAAGTTATGTATTTGATGTATTAACTAAATTATTAAAAGACTGTAATATACGTAAAATGGTTAGTAAAATGTCATTAGGTAAATCCAAATGCCTAAAATAAAAACTAACATTAAGATTATTTGTAATTAATTCATTATCAGTAATCAATGTCACTATGTCAGGAAGAAGTTGAAACAAATAAAAATTAGTAATTTAAAAGTTAATAATTTTTATAAACTCAACTTTAATTCTCCCCAAGTAAACGAAAAGTTCACTAATCATTATATAATGTTTAATTATACAAATGATCTTAACTAAAACATATCAAATCACATTTAATTTAAAGAAGGAAGACTTAGCCCCTCTAGTCCTTCCTTAAATACACGTATGCACACATTACATTATCACTCATCTTCATTATACCTAAGTCTTGTTGGCTTGTACTATCAATATCTTGATAGTTTCGATTGAAAACGAAAAAATTTAATATTTCTAGTATTAACATAAATATTACTACAATTAATGAAACTACACAATATATTTGGTTACTCATTGTTAAAATGTTTTATAATTATTATAATTATTGGTAATAAATACTCATATTAAATTTTCACAAGTAAGTGAATTTTGTAAATAGTAAAAAATAAAAGTTTTATAATAAACGTTTATCGCCAAACTGTTTTTCTCTTTACCTAACTATTGTAGAATTAAAATTTTAGAAAGAAAGGAACTTTATATTTTATAAATAAAAATTTTAAAAAATATTACGATAAAAGAAGTTTCCAAAAAGTACGTTTATGACTTATTATTAGAAATCCTATCATTACAGTCAGTGTATGCTTGTCCGCCTTAAAGGTTTCAATTTGTTTTCATTAGGACATATTATTAATACCTAATAATTAATAGTTATTAGTTTATTACTCCATAACTAAGGAGAAGACCATAAAGTCCATGACTAGTGATTGTAATTAAATTGTCGTTTCTTAGTTGTTAGTCGATTAATGATACATTATCTTTAATCGTGGTTGTTACCATAGACATGAAATTAATGGACTGCGCTTTTTGTCCCCCTCGACTATCGTATTTTTGTGCCGACATAACATACCATTGGTAATAAATCTCGGAGTACCTAATAAATATAATTTTATTTTCCATATACTCGGATTACTTTTTAAAAAATATATTTGAAATCGTTTACAAATATAATATTTTCTACTATTTACAAGACGTAAATTATTATTTAAATTTATAAAAATTAAAACATTATTCATAAAATTACTAATACAAGATAATATATATCATAAACTATATAATAACATAATATATTATTGTATATAGTATAATATAATAAAATTTTAATATATTCTTTAATATTTTACAAAAAAAATGTTACTACTACGGAGTACCTATGTAATGTAAACTGTAGGTTAAGATAAGGTCAAGATAAATGAAGTACATTTTCTTTCACATTTTGTTCTTTAAACATTTCATTAAATATATTATCTTCACTCTGTTATTCAGAAATATTAATACCGTCCTTTACCCACGTCCTATACATCTTCATTCTTACTAAATTTTACGATGGATGGATATAATATTAATTCTTTTTCTAAGCGCAGTCCATATTTATGGTTATTACTAACAATATCTAAAATAATCAAAACTAACTTGTTGTCTTACGTCTTCCAATATTTTTAGTATCGATTCAATTGCTGTTTTCACTCTCGTCTGCCTGATGTCGGACAGTGATAATCCCTCAGAGACTTGACTGGACGTACGGACCCCATAGTTGCAAGCGTCTACTTTTTTCCCACAAACTATCCGTTTGGAGCCACACAAACATTGGTATTTTGGCGTACAACCACATAAGTTCTTCTTCACGTTGCATGGGTAATTTTTGCATTTTGCAATACAATCGCACGTTTCTTGTTTACCTCAACATTTCGGAAATGCCACTAAATCCGGTCTCGCTTTCTTGGGCTGTGCCTTTCTGCGGAATGGTCTAACCTTTCTGCGGCACCGTTTCACCACTTCATTTACATTGTTCTTATTGTTACTGGAATCACTCCATTTGATTAAATTCTGTAAATCCTATGAAAATATTTATATTAAAACAATATTTTATGTAAATAAAATACGATTATAATAAATATATACCTGTATTGTTAATTTGTCAAATGTTATAAGTGTATATAATTTATTATTAGTGTTATTATAACCTATATGTTATATATTATAATATATAACGATTACTTAGTAAATATGTGTACAATATGTTTTTAATTTAGCCACAGAGTATTAAATGCATTATTATAAATATTAAATATGACATTAAAAACCACTGTATTGAAAAAATAAAAACATAACACTAGAGTAGTTTCTACAACTAAATGTAACTAGGGTGAAGGACCCGAAGGGGCTTACCCTCTTTATTAAAAGTATTCTCATAGGTAGTCTTCATACGTTATAAAATTTTAGAATGGATAGATATATTATTTGACTAAATATAGACCTTTAAAATCTATCCAATAATGTTTAATATTATACCTGCAATTTTGGATTTAACGATTTAAAATTTTACACAAGAATAATCATTTATTATTTAATCTATTACCAAAATATTTTTAAATGTATTGGTTTTACAAAGATTTTTTTTTTTTATGTATGAAAGCATTTTTTCGGATAAAAATAATTGTCCGATTACCACAAGTTGTGTATGCTTTCGGTAGCAAGTCGTGTCCTCTTGGTACTATATAAAGCTCATTTTTCGAATTTATCCAAAGGTTTTTTCTAGGAGAAGAAAAACTACCAAAATATGGCAAAAAAGTGGCAAAATTACGATTTTCGTTCGTTTTTTATTTGATGATTACTACTTGAGTTGTGATCGAATGGACTTAAAATTTTTTTCTGAGTACTAACATTGATAATATACAAGTGTGGTAAAATTTTGGAAAGAATTGCTTGATTTTTTGGCCAAATATGGAGCTTTGAATTTTTTTCCAAAAAAAATTAATATTTCTTACAATTTTGGATTTATCGATAGGAAAATTTTAAAGAATCCTAATAAACTACCAATCAACTATCAATAAACTAATAATCCTAATATACTACTTAATTTTATAATAGGATATTATGTCAATATGAATTACATATTATTATTTATTATTTATATTAATTTTAGATGATCGTATAGACAATACGGAAATAATAAATGGGTGGATTATATTTATAAATAAAAATTAGATAGAATTTGAGTAATTTCTCAATAAATTAATATTAATATTATATTCTACGCAATTTTTTTTGGCGTACGGCGGTGATTATAACTTGTCGCCTGTTTCTAATATTCGTATTTTAATTATAATTTTAAAATATTTATAAATATTATGTTATAAATATATAAGTTCTAGGAAATAACATCAGTCGCGACATGTTTGTACTAATATAGGCTATTTATAGAAATTAATTAATATATTTAATAGGAATAATAAAATGTATAATCCTTACAGAATAACGTCATATATTTTTATCACCTTTTGTGCCTTAGACAATGAGAAGAAAAATGAAACATTTTCGAAAAAATCTAGCTAATTTACACAAAAAAATTTATCCAAGATAAATTTATTTAGATAAGTAAAATGTTTAGCTAAAATAAATACTTAGATAATTTATATTTATTTATCTAAATAAAGATAAAAGATAAAAAAATAATTATGTAGATAAGTCCCAACACTGGTAGTAAGTAAAGATGTACCTATTTATAATTCAGCTGAATACAAAAATTTATTTTATATTTAAAATATTATATATTATTATTATATGGAAAAATTAATGGAGAGGAGTATATTCTATTCTATTTTTATATTCTATTAATATTTATAGGACCTTTGATTTAAAAAAAAAATTTGCGTTGGGAGTATTAAGAAAAGATGTGTTTATGATTTGACTGGATACAAACATTTATTTTATATTCAAAATATTTTATATCATAATATGACAAAGTTAAGAGAGGGGAACGAAATATAATAATTTTTTTTTTAAAAATTCGGGACCTTAAAATATTGAAACAAAATTTGCGAGGTGAGTAGACGTAATGACTTGTTTATGAATTAAGTAGAATAGAATCCTTATTATATGATATATATTATATATAGTTATGCCTAATTGGCAAAAATTGGAGCAGCCGTTTGGGTCGCATAATGTGACCGTAACACTTATTTATATAAATATTATCGGTATGAAATTATAAATAATATTATTAATATTATTCATACCATATATTTAGTATATTCAATATAGTCTACATCACTTAAGTTTTTAACATCATGCACTTTATCAAATTATTCAAATATTAGTGTCTATTTTTTAAAAAAATTTTTATAGTGTAATTTAATTATTTAAATATTATCTGTATCATATAATAAATGAGCTATATTTAATATTACTCATACATTCTAATCATAAATACTGTCTATCTCAAACATTACATCATAATTCATTTTTATTTTCTTATATTTCATGCTCTAAAACACCCTGTACATAATAACATTTTATCAAATACCTTTAAGATCATAAATTAATATTTTATATTTACACTTCTAACTCATGGTACCATTTACCTAGTAGAATTTAATTATTAAATCCAATACTAATACATATCACACCATTGCTGATACTAAAATTGTTAGGAAAAACAAACGAAAAAAAAAATGGCAAGGCCGATTGTGGATGTTCTTTCTTCGTCCCTTCGGTCCTCGGAGAAATTAGTGGTTTATTATAATTATTAAGATTTGAATGCAATGATATTGCATTAGAAAATACGATTCTGAGTATATCTAAATATATTGCAATATATTATACTGATAATCCATTTCAAAATTTACCACGAATGTAAATTACATATGTAAATATGCAAAATAAATTTCAAATCCCTACAATCAATATTCAAGATGTTATCATTCCTTTTCAAGGAAAAAGTTTTGGGAAATTCAAAAAATGAGCTAAATAAAGTATCAACTAGATTAAATTTGCTATCGAGAGGGTACCCTATTTGTGGTAATGGGATCATTATTTCTACCCGAAAAAATATTTTCATACATCAGAAAAAAAAATAAAATCCTATAAAAATTGCCGATTTTTCACTTTTTAAGGAAAACATTTTGAAGAATTCGAAAAATGAGCTAAATAAAGTACCAACTAGATGAAATTTGGTATAGAAAAGGTACCTTATTTGTGTAATCGGACCATTATTTCTACTTAAAAAAAGGTTTTCATACATCAGGAAATAATAATAATAAAAAGCCTATAAAAAAAATTTGCCTGTTAAAATTTTCAAAATATTTTGTAAAAAGATAAGTAATATAGTATTGGACTTTTATAACATTTTCAAACAGATAATCCCAAAATTGTAGGTAATATTTATTTTTTTTGGGAAAAGTTCAAAGCTATTTATTTTTCCAAATAATTAACTATTCCGTTCCAAAATTTTACCACGCTTGTAAATAGTGTTAGTACTCGAAAAAATTTTTAAGTCCCTACTATTAAAAGTTAATAAGAAATCACGAAAAAAAAATATATTAAAAAGCGTATGAAAATTTGCCAATTTTCCGCTTCTTAAGTAAAAACTTTTGGGAAATTCTAAAAATGAGCTTAAAAAAGTACCAAGTAGACAACATTTAAAAGCGAAGCATATGCTATAAGTGATAATAGGACCATTATTTTTACCCGAAAAAATGTTTACATACATAAAAAAAAAAACATCTTTGAAGAAACAATACATTCCTCGCTCCGCTCAGAATCTAAAATTAAAAAACTAAATTAAACAAACAAATTATATTATTATCAATGATTTATTTATTTATTTATACGCAAAACTTGGGAAAAAGCAAACAGACAAATAAAATTAAAAGAATTTAATTAAACAAACAAACAAACTATATCAGTATCAATGATTTAAAATGTTTAACACAAGACTTGGGATACACAAGTTTGTAAGCAGAGATATCATAAAGCACCTGAATAGTACTGAAACCAAGTTGAAATGGCGTTAACAATTTTCTTACTGTAGATATCACTAAAACTTTTTAAAACTAGTTCATTTTAAATTCTATACTCTCTAGTCACCTCATCCATTTACACTTAATCCTATTATTCATGTTCTTCTTCCGACTACTATTATTTTGCACTACTGATCCTAAACACTTAATCCTTCATTTTATTCCTTGCTCTAACATTTTGTTCATTGTGCCTAAAGCCTATAATTTTTATTAGTAAAATTAATTAAATATTTTTATTTTTGTATTTTAAAATTTTTCTATTAAAATTAAATATATTTATACAGGACAATTTCTTTAAATATTCTTATACAATAAATTGACGCGGTCCGATATATCTCGAGCACACATGTGCAAGCGATATATCCAACGCGATCTATTTTCTTGGTAAACCACCACTTAGGTGGCGCAACGGCGTCCACCGGTAACTCAGACTTAGCAATGGGAAAGAGAAACGGGTGGGGTAGCGAGCCGAACCGGTACGCGAACGCGCGGATGACGATAACTTTACCGCCGACCGTCCTAAAAGGGATACACGCGAGTTTAGCCGTTTTTTTTCCCTTTCGCTTATTATTATTTTTTTTGTTTTGTTAAAAAAAAGAAAAGCCACTGCCATCGGTTAGTTTTTTGTTTTTTTGTTTTTTTGAAGAAGATGCTACGGCTTGAATATTATTATTTTTTTTGTTTGTTTTCCATATTGTGACACGACGTAACAATAAAAAAACTGCATAAATCCCGAAACAACGTGTTATTTTTTTTTACTTTGATCAATCGTGCATCAGATACAGCGGTTCGGTCACACATTGCCGTGCCGCGACAAAATTCGTTTATGAGACTTAACAATAATTTATGAATGTACAAATATATTGATGATGTGTATTTAAAATTACTTAATTTTAACATAAATAGTTGAACACTATATTATATATTTTTCAACTTAAGGAAATATGACAATATGTTTATTTTGATTTAACCCTTTTCAATTTGCATCTAAAATAAAATTATATTTGTACAAAAATTAATCCGTTATCAACAATATTTTAAACTTCATATACCACAATATAATAGATAATTTAAAATGGAAAACTATTGTTCAATGTTCACCACCTAATGTTTTATATAATATATTGTTGGTTATAATATATGTATATTATATATATATATATATATTAAATGTATAACGTATACCATTATACATTTAATTTAACAAAAGTAAAAACTATATTAAAGTATATATTTAAAAAAAATGTAATAATTGATAAATGTATACTAAATGAGTACATCTATATTTTATGAAGGTACAAATAATAATTTACATAAATTTAATTCAAATATACCCAGAAAATAAAGATTACAGTTCTTATTATTACCCAATATGTATGCACAAGACAATACTTATACTACATTATTTTTATACTACAAGTCTACAATAATATTTGATTTGATAATATAGAATTTGATTTGCTTTTTCCAAATTTCTAAAAATAAAAGATTCTATCGAAAAAACAAATAAATAATACGAAACATAATAATATTAATTATAAATATATAATACAGAGTGTTGGTTGTAATATCTAATAGTGCTATTACCATAGCCATAGATATTCTGGAATCAGATCTCTGTATATAATATAATAACAAACCAAAGCGCTTTTCTTATAAATGAACTTTTAAGTGATACTTTAAAAATAAATTATGAATCATTTTATTACCAAGAAATCCTATTTGCAATTATTGAAACAATAGCTATTAGCTACAGTATAGCATGCATATTATGTTTATCACAAATACAGAGACGTCCCCAAAATAGAACTAACAATTAGCAATAATTATGATATTGTAACTGGTCATAATCATTCTTGTGTTAATGTTTTATATAAGGACGTAACTAGTAGAGGGGCTTAGGATGGTGTAGCCCGATTTAAACAATTTTGAGCCACCCTAAAATAGTTTGCTGTTTTTATTTTTATATGTGTGATTATTAAATATTACATGTATATTAGTCTAAATCCTTTCTTATTAAAAAAACTCTATTTACGTCTATGAGTATACATTATATATACACGGCGCTTGAATAATTAGGAAAATTAAAGAAGAGGGAGTAGGGACTATAATAAAAGACTTCGTAAAAAGTAGTATCCCTTACAATGATTGAATTCAATCTAATCCGTGTGGATTTCAAAAAATAGAAAGGGTACACCAAACAATTTTTAAAAAAGTGGTACATCATCTCCACACGTCGCCTGCCAATTCAAGCACTGGTAGATAATAATTAAGATACGGCCGATACGCGTAAAAACTGAATACTGAATAGGTTAGATTCTTCAACATGGTATAAGTAATATTTAATTTTTTTTCCCGTGAAATTAATGTAACATATTATCAAAACTAATTTCTACTAGTGTATATATAAATAATAATAATGTATATTATGTATATAGCAAATTAGCCCATTTTTAATTAAATTACGTACCTAAATGGTTAAATGAATGTATGCAATATGCATAGTACATACCCAAATAAAATTAAACCCCATTTTATCAAATATTCAAAACTCAAGTCATAATTTAAACAAAACAATTTTATCAAAATTTAGACCTAATTGAACTGATTGTATATACATTATACAAAGTATAATATAGGTACATAATTATTATGTTCTAAGACACGTTTATAATATCTTTGTAACAGAACAGACACACACCCATTGATCTTAAATTCTAATATACTAATCTGTAAATAATTATAATAAAATTATCTATACATTTTTCTTTTTTAAATACATAAATATGTATCTCCCATGATTCATATCTTACATTAAATTTTGAAAAACATTTTTATCTATATTGCATTAACTGATTTATTTTAACTTAAGTATATTTACTTAATTAACTTTTAAGTATATTCATATATTCATAATATTATAAAATTTTTTACTTGCATCTCATCCGGTTTTACATTTAAATACGTGGCCAATGCATAAAACTGTTGTCTCCATAACGTCCAGGTACTTTAAATGCTATTTTACATTTACAGCGGTTTTGCATTTGGTTTTAGATTACCTCCACTGATTTAATGGTCTTAAACGTCATTTCAATATTTAATATATCTGATATTACACAATGTAATGTTTTAAGACACGTTTATTTTATAATTTTTTATAGATTATTTAAATTAGTTTATTCAATTTATTAATGTTTATTTATCGGCAGACGGCAAGCATTAAAGCCTGAAACATTATCGCGATTGATGAATTTTTTCCGAATAAAAATTTAACAGGGAATTAATTTTTATTTCTCTCTTTAACAAATATATAAGTGGCCAGGGATGTGGTTATAATAACATCAGTAAAATTCTTGTTCTGTGTCACGAGCTGTGACACTTTGCGCAGTCACCCGTGTGCATTGCTGATGACTGTGTAAGCAGGTCCAGATTAGCCTGACGAGTTTCCGAGAAAATCTCGGTGAACCGGTAGAAAAATACATAGAAAATGTGTTGAAAAGTAATAGAAAAATAAGAAATAAGATATTAATGTTGCACCTAACTTGTATTGTATTTCAAAATAAAATTTTTTTTGATCAGATTTTTGCCTTTATAAAAGCAACATTTAAAGAAGCAGCCTTTCCTATTAAAAAATTATTTATTATCAAAGGAAAATAAAATGGAGAATATAGTGGTGAATAAGGAAGTAATTGGGCACTTAATATAGCTTTATATTTAGGTAGACACTGCTTACCTTTTAGAGGCCATCGTGAAGGCTGGTAAGAGCAGATTCGAGGTAATTCAAAGATTTAGTAATTTTGTTAGAAAAAAAATTGTCCACTGTTATCTTCACGTATAACTGATGTTCAATTAAAATCATACTTATAATTTTATCTCGTGGCAACGACAAAACTAATTAATACAAGCAATTTTAAAAAAAATATTCATTTAAAATTAAAAATTAAAAAAAAAATAACAATTAAAAATTATATAAAAAATACCAAATTGTTTACAGTAACTTTTGATACAACATTTGATGTATCGAGGAAAGAGCAGTTTTCAATAAAATTTGGTGACATAAACAAAAAATACCGGTATATACCGTGGCCCATGAGAGAAGTAAACCGTTTCGCGCATACAACTGACGGCAGTGACCGTTTTTTACAACCTAATAGGATTAAAGTGGGCGGCGCGAGTACTATACTAATATGTTATACGCTAATGGTATGTCAAATGGGCGGGGATGCGCGAAACCCGACGCGTTTTGGTCGTGACGCGGTTTAATTTTCTCGTGGGCCACGGTATAGTTTGTGAACGTCTAATTGCTGGAATGGAATAATTGAAACATTAACTACGGGTCAACATTTGTTTTCAATGTTTAATGACATTTATAAAGAAATAGACCTAGATTGGAAAAACCAATTAGTTGGTCAATCATATGATAATGCAGCTTCAATAAGAGGTGCCTACAATGATATGCAAGCCATTGATAAAGAACAGAATTCTTCAGCTACATATGTTTGGTGTTGGGCACACCGTTTTAGCCTAGTTTTTATTAACGAAGTAAGTAGCTGTCCACAAGCAAGAAATTTATTTGGCAATTTAGAAACACTCTATGACTAAAAACACCAAAGAGAGAAATATCCTGGAAATTACAAATGATACATTACAAATGTTAAAAGAATAGAAACAACTAGTTGGTTATCACATTTTGCTTTTCTTGTTATAGTATATTAGTATATGAAACATATGATGTATTATTTAACATTCAACATATTAGATAATTTAAAGAATAATTCTGATTGTATGTCAAGTATAAAATCTGCAAGAACGAGTTATTTCCTACCAATATCCTTAATATTAACTGGCCTAATAAAACAAATATTTGAACATATAAGCCCGTTAAGTAATTTTTATAGTGCGTTAATATTGATTTATTGACTGCTACCGAATTAATGCAGAGAACATTAGATAAATTCAAAACTTAAAAATATTAACATATTTATGTTAACTATTATTTGTATAATATATTGATTTTCGAGCTTATTTTATAATAAGCGGTATATTATTGCAGTCTTTATTAAAAAAATTATTTGTTCTCAATAATTTGCAATAAAACTTTTTGTAGAGATGTAATTGATATAAGTAAATACTATTGTACTCGGTATAAAATTGTATTTGCTTCGATTATTACGATGGCGAATGAAATAATTAATTAATTATAATAGAAATTGATTTATTTTTAAAACAATTAAAAATCACTGTTACATTAATGTAATGAAAATTTATAAAATAATAATAGTAAAATATGTGTGAAACATCAAACAATTAAATGTATAAATTATAATACAAAACTATTATTGCAGTAGGTATAATACACAACTTTTCATAATATTTCGTTTAAGATTTTCATGCTAATAAACTAATAACACACCCATATAGGCAACTGTACAGTTTATCAAATTAAAAATTTATTCTGATAGTATTTATTGTTGCTCGAAATTATCATCATAACAATTTTGTAAGACGTCATAATAACCTAAAAGAGAAAAAAATCTAAATATTTTATAAATCATATTTTAAATCTAAATTTATTGTTACTTAATTTTTATTGTTATTTTATTTTTCTGGTATTTAAATTATAAATTTATAATACATATTATTAAAATATTATTATTTGTTCCACCCTATGCAGGTGACTATTGAGAAATCCGTCTCTGGCTTACATACATACATAATTAAATATTATAAAATAACACATTATTGTGTTTGTATAGCTTCGATTGGAATCTAAAAAAGAATAATTTAATGAATGAGTAATTTGTCTAGTCTATTTGTTTAGAAATTTTAAAATTAAATTGTTGATATTATATATAATCGTTTATTTTATTTTAATCTCATATTTCTGGCTAATATTATTATGTAGTATATAATTTAATATTACTATCATGAGTTGTGTAAAATTATAATAATAAAAAGTGTTTATTATATAATAAATAATAATATTACCTATTTACAGTCTCGCAAAAAACAAATCACATTTTATTATGCTTACATATTAATGTAACACGTTTTCTATTTAATTACCTAGTTTTATATTATTTGTTCTTATAAATTAATTTTTTTTTTAATAATGATTGCATTTAATTTTATGTTTTTTGTGTTATATACTATCTCGTTCGAATCGTGTGTCTGTGCCCCGTTTTATTTTTTTGGTAATGTCGATATGTCAGCGTCATTGTATACTGAATCATTTCTCCATTTAGATGATAATAAGGAGACAACCATTGATCTACCTGGAGGGTACAATTACCAAATTATTTTAATAATAATATATTTGGGCTTTTTGGGCTTTCGAAGTAAACAATTTCCGATATTTTGTCTATTGTAGTTCTCATATTATGTTCTTGATATAGTCTTATAGATTGTAATTTTCGAACGTATTTTATAACGCATAATTTAATAAAATAAAAAATGACAATAATAATTTTACTTATAGAGTTGTAGCCAAAGACCCCATTGAAAAACGGGTATGGAATAACAAAACTTATATTAATGTTCCTGACGATATGTTTGTGACATGCAAAGGCGAGGAGGTTACTGAAGAAATATGTTCGCCACTACAAACTCTAGAAAGTGGCTACACGGCCAAATCCGAGTAAAAAAAAAAAACATTCGAGTCAAATATTAAAGTGTTTTTTTTTAGTTAAGACACAAATTATTGTCAGGCATCCATAATATTATAATGACGTAATACTTAATATATTTTATTATTTATTATAATATTCATTAACTCAAGAAAATGTAATATTAGAATGTAACCTAACCTAACCTAACCTAGCCGGTTGTCTAAATTATCGTTTCTCAACGTTTTTATTGTCGCGACCCCCAAAATAGGTATAAAATTTGGTCAATCACTTTTCGTGACCCCCCATTCCCATCAATCTTTATTAGTGCCTAGTAATTTAAACTTGTCAAGTTTGAAATGTCTGGGGTTGTTGGGAATTCCATTAATAGTGGAGTGCCCGTTTTATTGATGAGAAACTTTTAAATTCAACGATCTCACTAATTATTTATTTTATAATGTTATTAATTTTTTATGTATATCCTTATTGGGCTAATTTTATTATTATTATTTTAAGTATTTTTAAAATTCAATAAAAAAATTTAAATAAAAAGGTACGTTTTGTAAATCGGCGTTTTATTATTTTTTACCTACATGACCCCTAGTCAAGGTGATAGCGATCCCCTGGTTGAGAAACGCTGGTCTAAATAATAATTTTAAAAAAAGTGGGAAGGCCGATTGCGGACGTTCCTCCTTCATCCCTTCGGTCCTCGGAGAAATTAATGGTTCATTATAATTATTAAGATTTGAATGTAATGATATTGCATTAGAAAATACGATTCTGAGCGTATCTAAATATATTGCAATATATTATACTGATAATCCATATCAAAATTTACCACGAATATAAATTCATTGAGTTCCGCTCAGAATCTAAAAACTATATTCGAAAATTGTAATTTTTAGCAAAGATATTGTAATTAGTAATTAGATCTGGGACACCTGCTTTATGGGTTGTTTTATATTGTTATAATTTGGTTATAAATAATTATTCAGACCGATGAGCACATCGGAAATTTCAAGTGCACCGGTCAAGTCGAGCTCCTCGGAAAATTCAAGTACACCGGTCATGTCGAGCTCCTCGGAAAATCCAAGTACACCGGTCAAGTCGAGTTCCTCGGAAAATCCAAGTTCGCCGGTAAAGTCGAATTGTTCATCATCGGAAATGCCAAGTTCCGCGGCAGAGCTGAGTACGCCACAACTGCCGAGTACGTCGCAATTGTCGGATTCGTCGCGACTTATATTTAAAAAAGCATTGCACAAAGCTATCATCAAGTCGACGAAGCAGACTACGATTTCGTCGCAGTCCACTACCATCACGTTTGTTTCCGTCGCAACTTAATCTCGACGATGACGCCGATAGTGCAGATAATGTAAAAAAATTGCATGCGAGTCCTAACATAACATCAACGAACACGTTACAGAAGAAATCACAGTTTTGATGAAATGGCACAAAGGCGCACTGGTTCGAGAAGTGAGATGATTACAGGACAGAATGTGTCCCGTTTTTCAGCAATCATGAAACGTTTACATTATAATATTTAATTGCAGGTAGACAGAGCATCGGGGATACAAACATACATACACATTTTTAATCGTTCCACGATAAAAGAAAAAAATAATTCCTATTTCTGACATTAAATTTGAACTAATCCATTTTTGATCGAAAATCTATAGAAATAGAATGTGAACACAATAGTTTTTCTAATACGTTTATAATACTGCGATATATATTATAGGTATAAACATTAACGTTTTTGTCCGTTTAATATTTAAACATAAAAGAGCTCTTTGTATATTTAAATCTATAAAATCTGAAATATTTAAAAATACATTACTCACCATAATAAGGAGATTGATATTTTATTTTATATGAAAATATTCAATGCCACCCAATTCTATATTATATTAGTAATTATATATATAGGATAAATCTTATAGATTAACAGGATAGGATATTCTTTATATTTTTGTAAATTAAGAAATAATTTTTTTTTTTTTTTTACTAATAAAGATATTTGTTCAAATTTAGTTTATTATTTGTTTCTTAGTATTGATATACAAAATATATTAAAAAACTTCCTATTTTGAGAGTAGGAATATATCGTTGTTGTTACGATTTAAATCAGTTGTACCTATTTATCTTGGATAATTTTAGTTTTAATTTAAAAAGATTATATTAGATCAATATTTGATGACAAAAAAACTTTAGGCTGCTAAATAATGTCTATGTGTACGAGGCTCTGAAAGATTTATCTTTCATAAAATATCTCTATACACAAACACCACATTACGTATGAAGTTAAATATCCCGGAAATTCAGTGAAATCTATAATATGACATACTATAATAGTATAATATATGTGTATAAAAAAATCAGAACTATATGACTGACTCAAATGGTTCATATGAGATATGACACAAACCGATGAGGAAAATGAGCAAGACAAGAACAAACCGATGAGAAAATAAATATTTATTTACTAATTATTTATTTATTTACGAACTATTATTTTATTATTATTTATTCTAGTCGATTTTTTTCCTTCGTCCATTCAGTCCTCTTAGATATTAGTGGTTTATTATAATTAATGATATTGCATTAGAAAGTACGATTCTGGACGTAATTAAATATATTACAATATTTTATACTAATAATCCGTTCCAAAATTTTACTACGTGTGTAAATTACCTGTTAGTGCTCTAAAAAATGTTCAAGCTCCTACGATCAAATCTCAATTAGTTGTCATGAAATAAAAAAAATTAACGAAAAACGTAATTTTGCCGTTTTTCCGTCATATTTTGGTAGTTTTTCATCTCCCAATGAACAATTTTTGAAGAATACGAAAAATGAGCTAAATAAAGAACTCACTAGTTACAATTTTCTACTGAAAACATATTCGTGGTAATCTGATCATTACTTATAACTCGAAAAAATTTTCAGGCATCAGGTTAATAAAAACCCATAAAATATCATAATATTTAATACTACTAAAGATTATAAAATAAAAAAAAAATAATTTTCAAAATATTTTGGTAATAGCTTAAGTAGTAAATGATTATTCTTGTGTAAAATTTTCAAATCGTTAATCCAAAATTGCAGGTATAATGTTAAACATTATTGGATAAATTTTAAAGATCTATATTTAGTCAAATAATATATCTATCCATTCCAAAATTTTATAACGTATGAAGACTACTTATGAGAATACTTTTAATAAAGGGGTAAGCCCCTTCGGGTTCTTCACCCTAGTTGCACTTAGTTGTAGAGACTACTCTAGTGGTATGTTTTTATTTTTTCAATACAGTGGTTTTTAATGTCATATTTAATATTTATAAAACAAAGTGGAAAGGCCGATTGTTGATGTTCCTTCTTCGTCCCTTCGGACCTTGGAAAAAAAAGTGGTTCATTATAATTATTAAGATTTGAATGTAATGATATTGCATTAGAAAATACGATTCTGAGTGTATTTAAATATATTGCAATATATAGTATACTGATAATCCATTTTAAAATTTAACACGAATATAAATTAAATATGTAAATATGCAAAATAAATTTCAAATCCCTACGATCAATATTTAAGGAGTTATCATTCCTTTTCAAGAAAAAACTTTTGGGAAATTCGAAAAATGAGCTTAATAAAGTACCAAGAGGACACGATTTGTTACTGAAAGCATATCACACTGTGATAATCGGACCATTATTTCTATCTGAAAAAGAAGTTATCATAGATCAGAAAAAAGCATATTAAAATTGCCAAATTTCCGCTTTTAAAGAAAAAACTTATGGGAAATTCGAAAAATGAACTAAATAAAGTACCAACTAGATGAAATTTGGTATAGAAAGGGTACCTTATTAGACCATTATTTCTACCTGAAAAATGGTTTTCATATATCAAAAAAAAAAAAATATAATAAAAACCTAAAAAAAATTGCCAATTTTCCGCTTTTCAAGGAAAAACTTTTTGGAAATTCGAAAAATAAGTTAAAAAAGTACCAACTAAATGAAACTTGGTATAGAAAGGTTCCTTTAATGTAGTAATCGGACCATTATCACTATCTGAAAAAAAGTTTTCATAGATGAGAAAAAAATAAAAGGCCTATAAAAAAAATTTGCCTTTTTAGATTTTCAAAATATTTTGTAAAAAGATTAAGTAATATAGTATTGGACTATAAAATTTTTAAACAGATAATCCCAAAATTGAAGGTAATATTATTTTTTTTGGGAAAACGTTCAAAGCTCTATATTTTTCCAAATAATTAACTGTTCCGTTCCAAAATTTTATCACGCTTGTAAATAATCTATGTTAGTACTCAAAAAAATTTCCAAGTCTCTACTATTAAAAATTAATTCGAAATCCCGAAAAAAAATATAATAATAAGTATATAAAAAATTGCTATTTTTCCGCTTCTTAAGGAAAAATTTTTGGTACATTCTAAAAATGAGCTTTATAAAGTACCAAGTAGACAACATTTAAAAGCGAAACATATGCTATACGTGATAATCGGACCATTATTTCTACCCGAAAAAATGTTTTCATACATATAAAAAAAAAAAAACATCTTTGTAGAATCAATACATTCCTCGCTCAGAATCTAATATTGTATTTAATATTCTGTGGCTAAATTAAAAACGTATTGTACAAATATTTACTAAGCAACCGTTATATATTATAATATATAATTATAATTATAATATATATATTATAATAACACTAATACTAAATTATATACACTTTTAACATTTGACACAGGTATATATTTATTATTATCGTATTTTATTTACATAAAATATTGTTTTAATATAAATATTTTCATAGGATCTACAATTTAATCAAATGGAGGGTCATTCCAGTAACAATAAGAACAATGTAAATGAAGCGGTGAAACGGTGCCGCAGAAAGGCACAGCCCAAGAAAGCGAGACCGGATTTAGTGGCATTTCCGGAATGTTGGGATAAACAAGAAACGTGCGATTGTAAGGCAAAATGCAAAAATTACCCATGCAACGTGAAGAAGAACTTATGTGGTTGTACGCCAAAATACCAATGTTTGTGTGGCTCCAAACGGATAGTTTGTGGGAAAAAAGTAGACGCTTGCAACTATGGGGTCGGTACTTCCAGTCAAGTCTCTGAGGGATTATCACTACCCGACATCAGGCAGACGGGAGTGAAAACAGCAATTGAATTGATACTAAAAATATTGGAAGACGCAAGCCAACAAGTTAGTTTTGATTATTTTAGATATTATACTCTATTGTCTGTTGTTAGTAATAACCATAAACATGGATTGCGTTAGAAAAAGAAATAATATTATATATATACTCTGTTTCAAATAAAAGTGGTAAGGCGGCGGACGAAAATTGGTCGGTTTAGCGCATCTCCACACCTCACCCTATCTAGTTCCCCTTCTATGTCACAGAAAAATGTAGTTACGTTTACTGCCGTTGTCAACGATAGCGGTAGCGTATGCATTATACATAGCGCGCAAAGTGTTACGTTTTCTTTCTACTGCCTATAATAAATTTA
The DNA here is from genome assembly GCA_013282895.1 of Eriosoma lanigerum. Classification (NCBI taxonomy): domain Eukaryota; kingdom Metazoa; phylum Arthropoda; class Insecta; order Hemiptera; family Aphididae; genus Eriosoma; species Eriosoma lanigerum. The sequence goes on from CM023357.1 coordinate 23,611,322, forward strand.
TATTTAATTTAAATTGTATAATCATTATTATTATTATTATTAATATTAATATTATTATTATTCATAATCATTATGAGTGATCAGCCATTATCTTTTAGGGCTGGTATAGTTTAAAAAAATAATTAATATGCGAGCACGGTGTTTAGTTGGCGACGGCAGCGCTGATTGGAAAAAGTCGTTTACAGTCGTAATATGTCGGCATTGTTCGGGTGAGAAAATAAAATTGTCGACTCGGCTGCAGGTTTTTTGTCAGTATACATGCGCAAACCCTTACCATTCTTATTTGAAATAGAGTATAGTATGATCATAATATTATAGTTATGAAGTAAGAAACTAATAACTATTATTTATTAGGTATTAATAATATGTCCTAATGAAAACAAATTGAAACCCTTAAGATGGACACGCATACACTGACTATAATGATAGGATTTCTAATAATAAGTCATAAACGTACTTTTTGGAAACTTCTTTTATCGTAATATTTTTTAAAATTTTTATTTATAAAATATAAAGTTCCTTTCTTTCTAAAATTTTAATTCTACAATAGTTAGGTAAAGAAAAAAACAGTTTGGCGATAAGCGTTTATTATAAAAATTTTTATTTTTAACTATTTACAAAATTCACTTACTTGTGAAAATTTAATATAAGTATTTATTACCAATAATTATAATAATATTAATATTTTATTTAATAATTATAAAACATTTTTTTAACAATGAGTAACCAAATATATTGTGTAGTTTCATTAATTGTAGTAATATTTATGTTAATACTAGAAATATTAAATTTTTTCGTTTTCAATCGAAGCTATCAAGATATTGATAGTACAAGCCAACAAGACTTAGGTATAATGAAGATGAGTGATAATGTAATGTGTGCATACGCGTATTTAAGGAAGTACTAGAGGGGCCAAGTCTTCCTTCTTTAAATTAAATGTGATTTGATATAAATGTTTTAGTTAGGTACAATGTAATTTTAATTTTCAATTTTCACACGAAAATTAAATATCATAAACATTATTATAGTAGTGCACAAATTATCTACAACTAAAACTGTGGTTGTGGAGTATTACATTTTAATAAATTAATACCTATTAATGTCAAATAATAAACCCTGATATCTTTGAGATAAAAGGCATAATTAATTTGAAATTCCATTTTTTTTCAGTACAGATAAAAAGTATATTTTATATACTTTTTTCAGTATATTGTAAAAACAATATTATTATAAGTTTAAATACATTCATTAATGTGTAAGGAGAGATATAATTCAAAGACAGTGAGAATTGTTATACAAATGAATATTTCTATATTCATATAAGAGTAAGAGAGTAAGAATGGAATAGAGAGTATTATTAAGATAGCTGGTATAAATGGAAGAAATATTTATATATGTAATAAGCAGGGCTATCCCAAATGCCGAAGAGTGGTGTAAGGTGTGTTCACCTAGTGATTGAAGTCTGAAATATTTCACTATGTGTTGAAATATTTCACAAAATCGTGAAATATTGAATTTTAACATGTTTAAAACAACTATTTTCAATTAATTACAATAGTACATAATTACTATATTACATTATAATTATCACAATCGAGACGACATTTCTTAATTTAGAAAATATCATATGAATAATATAGGAAATATTAATAATAATTACCTACATGTGTCATTCTTGAATCATTTGTAATGTAAAATACCTAAATTTATAATAATCATATTATTTTTCACATTTATCTGTCAACCCTATGTGATTTATTATATTGTTTTCTTGTAAGTTTAATGTGTTTTATTTATCATATGATACCTTTAGTAATATACGTATAATATTTAAATAGTATATACTAATATACTATATAATATGGGCTTATAAATTATACATGTTATACACATTGTACTATATTATTTGACATTCCAGTTGGTACAATACTTTAAATTTGACTAAAGTATTAATTTTGTTTTTACTATTATTAAATGTATTAAAAATAGGGATTGAAGTCATGAAATATTGAATTTTATTATTTATAAACACAACTATTTTTAATTAATTACAATATTACTGTACAGTTGTAGCTTGTAGATAACATGTATTTTTCATGCGGCATGGCGCCTTAATAGGTTATAAATTTATTAATATAATAATTCATAATTATTATCACGTATCACTGTGAATCATTATTTATTATACCATTTGTATTATTATAGTCATTATAGTATAGTTTATTGTTTTCAAAGATGTCAATAAGACAAGCTTTAGAACAATTTCAGGTACCAACAGGCAACAAGTACAATAAGTGACCACTTGAAGGCACGCAAATTAAATAAAATTATTTATTAATAAATAAGGTAATCCAACAACTTTAAATAATGACCAGGAACAGTGGTGCAATAAGCCCTAATTTTTTTTGGGGGGGGGCTTCAGCCCCACCATAATATATACTAAATGTGACCCATGGGGGTAAAAAGACCCACAATAAATAAAGGCGAATACTAATCAATAATGGTACAAAATAATTCAATATTATTAAATGTATTGAACTTTATAAAATAATATTAATCATTACAAAACAAGTGATATTTTTCCTTCTGTTTTAGCAAACATATCAATAATTTCATTTACATTTATATTTATATATAAATTGAATATGTAAGCATCAAAAATCCATAATAACTAAAATAATATAATAAATGAAGTTTATACAGTATAAAATCTCCGATTACAACCGACCTGACAACAATAATTGTATCAATAATAACATGCATTTTAATTTTAATATTCATTACAGAAATTATTATATTTAATATAAAAACAGGAGGGGCTGGAGCTGATTTAGGGGGGCTAAGTCCCTTTAGACTCCCTAATTGCGTCTCTGACCAGGAAGAAAAACTTGTTTAAGGGCTATTAATTTATTCTAAATGGAGATTTCCTCTAAAATGTAGAGATTTTAAGCTAGTTGTTAGGTCATTTTTAGATAGGATAGGGAAAAGTCATCATACTTTTTTTGTAAATAAAACAAACTACGAATAAAAATATGTGCCTTTTGTTTTATAAATTATTACTAAGTTATAAGTTATATTGCTTCCTCATTGATTAATGGTTTTACATGATAAAGTAAACTATTTCTATTTCTATTAAGAATTTAAAATATATATATAATGTAATATTAATTATTATTGCATTATCCTTATTCTTATGCTTTAAAATATTTTTATATAATTTTTGTTATCATTATGTTAGTATTGTAATATTAGATCAAAATATCAAATAATAATTAAATAAAAATGATTGTAAAAATAGAAGCTCTTAATAAAAATTTATATATTTCTTATAATATGAAATATTTCAAAATTTTAAATTTCATGAAATTTTCAATCCCTAGTCCCACTCCTTGCAAGAATTTAGGTAGTATAGTCAGCAAGTCGGAAAATTTGTATAATTCTTCAATTTGACGTTTCACAGACCTACCGAAATTATATATCCAATAATCCCACACAGTGCACACAATATTTCCATGACTAAATAAATTAATATGTACAATATGGAATTAGGGTGTAAAATATTTATATTTTTGGAGGTCAATAATAAGTGTATTTTATAATTTTATATTTTTATACAATTTAGTTATGTGAAATTTCGAAGAACAATAAAATACCTAGCATCGATAAAAATTCACTGCAAAACGAATATTACAAAGTCATTAAAAAGTTGAAAGAATTGCTATTGGCGTTAAGAAAGAATAATGCACATAACGAAATAAAAACTATACTTGAAGGAATAAAATGTGAGGAAACTCGTTTCGAGGGAATTAAAAGAAAACAAATCAGATTAATACAAAAGTTCAACAAACACAAAAAGAGCATTTTATTCTATTTATGTAGTTGTTTTAATTGTTCATTTTGTCCTTTTAAAAAATCATAGTTTAACTTTACATAAAAAATAGTCAATTAAAATAAAAGTGATGTATAATGGGTAATGACTAAATCTTTAAAGGACATGATAAAATGGAAAATTAAAATATCATTACAAAATAGTAAAATGCCTATAACAATAAATACCTACTTAAGATCATTTGTACAGGGTGTCCGCCGGCAGATTTTATACTTCATAAAATAAAATAAAGTATTCATAAAATCAAAATTATTTATTTATTTCCTTACAAAAGAATAATGCGGAATTCACTTTTTAAAAATTACACCACTCAAATGACGTCCTTCCAGCCACAAACATTCTTGCAATCTTTCTTTCATATTGTTGAAAACACTTTTGCAAAGTTCTGGACTGATAACCTCAACTTCACGTCGGATATTTTTTTGTAAGGTCTCTATTGTTGATGGTGAATTATTGTAAACGCGAGACTTGAGATATCCCCAGAGAAAAAAATCGCAAGGCGTCAGATCTGGAGATCTAGGGGGCCAGGCTATATCGCCGAATCGACTTATCAATTTACCAGGAAAGAGCTTTTTCACTTTAATCATTGAGTCCCGGGCGGTGTGCGTGGTGGCCCCATCCTGCTAAAAATGAGTTCTGTTATTGTAACCAACATGGCGATGCAGCTCGGGTATGAAAAAATTGTCTAACATTGCGCGGTACTGCTGTGCATTAACAGTTTCACCGCTGTTAAAAAAATAAGGGCCAATTACGCCATTTCCAGAAATGGCGCACTAAACCGTGGTCTTCGTACTGTGAAGAGGTTTTTGATGGATTATTTTTGGGTTACTCGCACTCCAATAACGCATGTTCTGTTTATTGACGTACCCTCCAATGTGAAAATGCGCCTCGTCACTAAAAAAGATGTTAAACAAACGCGTAGGTGTAGAAAATCGTTCCATAAACACTGTTGCGTAATTCTGCCTCTTTATGTAGTCATCTTCTTTCAATTGTTGAATAATTTGAAGCTTTTATGGATGGAACTTCATATTTTTACAAATTATTTTATGCACTGACGTCTTTTTCACACTTGTTGAAACTGCAATCTTCCGGATAGACTTGCGAGGATTTTGCAAAATTTCCCTTCTCACAAGCTTTGTATTTTTAAGCGTAGTTACAGACGTTGAAGGTCCATGTCGAGGCTCATTTATGACTGATCCGGTTTGTCTGAACTTCTGTACCCACGCCCATATCAGTTGATTTGACGGGCCATCCTTTAATCGTTGGTTACCAAAATGAGAAGTAAACCGACGCCTCGCCACACTGATCGAATTATTGTTCGCAAAATACGCCTCGTCTGCAAAAGCGCAATGTGCTCCTGTCCACTCACTCATGGTTACTAAACAACCCGCATTACTCCCACATCGAATGATACTCCGCATCCCCCGCTACCGCCTTGCTACACACCGTGAGCTCGATTTAAAGTATAAAACATGCCGGCGGACACTCTGTATAATTAAACATTATATAATGATTAGTGAATTTTTCGTTTACTTGGGAAGAATTGAATTTGAGTTTATAAAAATTATTAACTTTTAAATTATTAATTTTTATTTGTTTCAACTTCTTCTTCCTGACATAGTGACATTGATTCCTGATAATTAATTAATTACAAATAATCTTAATGTTAGTTTTTATTTTAGGCATTTGGATTTACCTAATGACATTTTACTATTTTACATATATTACAGTATTTTAATAATTTAGTTAATACATCAAATACATTACTTTTTTTTACTTGGATAATAATATTATAATTTATAATAAAGTATAACTAATAAAATAAATTGCTCATTAATGTTCACAAATCACAATGTTTTTTTCATGTAGAACGTCTTAACTCAACTATTTGTCTAACATTTTCATTCAGTCATGATTTAAGACTTAAGTTAGTAATATATTGGTTAATGGCAAGCCCGGATTAAGATAATTTGAGACCCCGGGGTCAACCTTTCTCATGAGGCCCCATTGCTCCAATATAAAACAATATTTTATAAAGTATAATTTAATTTAAATACAAAAAAGTTCTAGTATAAAATCCGAAGCCTTTAAAAATATTAATTCTCCTAAGGCCAGGGGGCTATATCCTCCTGCCATCTCTTAATCCGGGCATGCTGCTACAAACAACACGATGTGTTAATGCGCATGTGCGCCAACCGCTACACCACAATCAAGTAGTTCGCGCGCGAACAGGAATATATACATATACATGGTCTATGGTAGTGGTTCTCAATAGGTGGTCCGCGGTTATGTAGTACTGAAGTGATATTTTTATTTTATTTTAGTGGAATTATTAAACACGTAGTGGTTTGAAATTCCAGGTATTTTGTGTAATCACTATTGAAACTCGATTATCGCGAAAAAGGTCGATAATTAATGTATTATATATATTATTCACATTATGCTCCGCGTGAAGCTACACTGATTATTTTCATCTTATTACCCGATAAAATATATTGTGGATATAAATTATTACAGCAAATTTTCAACATTAGTACACGTCGCTAGTTTTTCAAGCTAGGATGGCAGGCTAGCTATTCCCAGCACCTATCCTGGCTTGGAAGAAGCTAGAATAGTTTATACGATGCTAGGAAAAATGCTATACTAGCATCGTATTGCATATAGTTTTTTACGGTTTAGTATACTCGAGAAGTCAAGACCTACACTTCGTGTATTCCGGGCACAGTTATAAAATTTGTAAAGTTAAAAATTCAGTGAAAATAAGTGAATATGAACCGCATTCGAAAAAGGACTAATGTTTAAGAAATAAAACGGTTGCTTTGGCATTGCATTATACGATTTAGAAGTGTTGCTAGAAAAACGTTTATGGTTAAGACGTGGATTTTTACGTGGATCATCTGCATTACTTTTAGAAAAACTTCGCTGTGAAGATATAAGCGTGTTCAAGAGTATTCTGAGAATGACACCAGATATTTTCGATATCCTATTAAGTCTTATGGCTCCAAAATTTCAACATATGAATATTATAATGAGAGAGGCTATACAAGCAAAAGTAAAGTTGGAGATCCCTTTAGATTTTCTTTCGTCTGGCATCAATTATAGGAAACTCGATTACTTTTACCGTGATGAATCACGCATAGATTTAATTTTATAAGATGGAATACTAGTATTTCATAGACATTCTTCTTCGCGATATAATTCAACAAACTTTAAATTAATATCACCACTTAATTTTGGCATTTTGACGTATAAAAAACCTACAATAACAATACCGATTCACTTTTAACAAACCACGTAACGTAATAAAAATAATGCGTCAACACTGTGCACTAGTCGATTATGTACTAGCTTTTCTGTCCACACGATGATAGAATACCTAGCTAGGACAGTATATTCAGTAGTGGGAGGTGTGCTAGTTCAAAAAAAATTGAACGCAATCCTATTAAACTAGCCTGGCTTGACATGCTAGCTTACTAGAATATTCCCTAGTTTGCTAGTTTAAAAACAAAGCTAGTTCTGTTTACACGATGCTAAAATTACTAGCTTTCTAGTAATACCTTACTATCGTAACTTGAAAAACTAACCTCGTGTATTCCAGACATTAATGCAGTGTGTCTGTTTTTATACATTATATTTTAAAAGTTAATCATAAACGAATAACCATAACGTATCAGTGGTTAAAATCTGATTCACTTAAAAGGCCTATAAGTGACACTGAAGAAGATAATACTATTAATGATATGAATGAATTTCAAGTAAATAACTAATGCATTTATTTATCAAAAAAACTTTTCTATTTATTAACTCAACGTTAGGCGCGTGTATATGTATTGCGCTAATTGGATTTTATATACTTCTTTTAGTGTATTAATCAACCTAGTAGCTTAAACTCAAATTGCCGTATTACAAGCTTGAAAAGTACCGTAGTAACTAAAGTGAGAAGGTATAACACTGAATATTTACAATACAATTAAGATTCACATTTTCTGGGACTGAAAACGAACCAAAACCACAGTGTATTACTTGCTTGGAGATCTTGTCCAATGGGCGGATGAAACCTTCCAAACTACGACATCATTTTGAGACAAAATATAATGATTTTTACTAGTAAGCCTTTGGATTTTTTTAAGCCAAGTTGGAAGAATTTAAAAACCACAATAAGTGATGAAATCTTCGACAAGTTTAAGTGGTAATAAAAGTACCACTTTAGCTTCATATGAAGTCGCTCAACTTGTTGTAAAATCTGGTAAGGCTCATATCATAGCCGAAGAACTAATTCTTCCGGCTGCAATTGTTCTGTGCATAAGAATGTTACGTGAATCTGCAGCCAAGTTGGTTAGTTCTGTCACCCTGTCAAACAATACTATTCAAAGAAGGATTACTGATATGTCTGAAAATATTGAAGAAACATTATTTATAAGGTTATCTATGAGTGACATGTTTGCACTGCAACTAGATGAAAGTACAGACATAGTAAGTAAGTCATCTATGTTGGTTTTTGTCCGTTTTACTTGGGAAAAACAGTTATTTGAAGATTTTTTGTTTTCTTGCCTGCTCTTGCATACTTCGGCAAAAGATGTATTTGAAGCTATTGATAATTTTTTTACAAAGCATGATGTAAGGTGGGAAAAATACGTTGGAATAACCACTGATAATGCAGCAGCAATGTTAGGTTACAAAACTGGACTGTTGGGTCGTGTGAAAGAAGTTGCACCTCGTTCAAAATGGACTCACTGTTGTATTTATAGGGAAGCTTTGGTTGCTAAACGCCTATCGGGACACATGAAAACAACTTTAGAGGAAGTAGTGAAAATTATGAACTTTATTAAATCACGTCCCCTACAATCCAGGCTTTTTGAAGTCCTTTGCAAAGACATGAGAAGTGACCACGCACAGCTTCTTTTGCATACTGAAATTAGATGGCTTTCACGAGACAAAATTCTTCAGCGTTTTTTTGAGCTAAGAAACGAAGTTCGAATATTTCCTCTTAAAACCAGGTTTATGGACTTGTTAACTAATTTTTCTTGGCTTTGTCGGATAGCTTATTTGGCTAATGTTTTCGAACACATGAATGTACTGAATTTGAGTTCACAAGGAATTTATATTGATGTTTTCCATGTTGAAGATAAAATCGAAGCAACAATAAAAAAGTTTGATGTTTGGGCAAAACGTATTAAAAAAACTCTTTCTGTAACTTTCCGACATTACAAGTTTTTTTGGAATCATCAAGTGAATGTCTATTACAGGAGGTAAAAAGTGAAATATCTGAACACTTGTTGAGCATGGCTTGAACATTTAGAAAATATTTTCATCAACCTGAGTACCTGACCCAAACAATGTTTGGATAAGAAATCCATTTTTCTGTGATATTAAAAAAAAAGAAAATCTCTCTGAACAGGAGCAAGATGAATTAATTGATTTGGTAAATAACGGAACGACAAAAAATTATAATTAATCGATTATTAAACGATAATTAATTTTTGGATATCTGTTCAAAATAATCAAAAGCAACTGGCCGCGAAAGCTTTAAAATATTTGATCCCCTTTTGCACAACATATAGATGTGAACAAGCAATTTCTATCTACTGTTACATGAAAAACAAATATCTTACGAGACTTAATATTGACGCTGATTTAAGAGTTAAAATATCAAGCATGCAGCCAAACTTGGACAAGGTTATGAACAAAAAATAAAGGTTTTACTTGTTTCATAAAGTTTGAAAATTAATTCAATAACTAATTTAAGTAACTCTTAATTAAATAATTGTAAAAGGTAATTTCAATAATGTTGCACTTAGTCAAGTATTTAATCAAATAAATCTCTTTATTGTATTTATTGGGAAAATCTGTGTTTATAATGTTTATATTATTACAAAAAGATACTTATGTAAAATTAAAATAAATCTTTTTTTTTTTCATTTTTATAATTAAACAAAATTGAAAAGTAATCACAAATAAGGGATCCCATGTCCAATTTAAGTTTCAGCTAGGGGTCCGTGGCTCAATGCTAATTGGGAACCACTAGTCTATGGACTAGTTTTTAGATATTTATTAATAACTGTTTTAAATCACCTTATGAAAAAAATAATTATAATTATCGATACATTATATATATTATAATAAATATTATTTAATTTTCACAAGTGAACAATTGAATTCTATACTGGTGTCTATATTTGGAAACATTAATTTTTTTTTTTTTGCTTACTCAACTTATGGAATAAAGTATATAAAAATAAAGTAGCTTATACAGATGTTTAACATATTTGGTACCTATACATAAAAACATATCCCACAGGTTAATACTCGTACTTTACTGTCGTTATCATGATATCTCACTTTCTCACATTCTCATTTTCTTATTTATTCGATATAATTATTTTAACCATTTATGATTATACATTTATTTTCCATTATACATTTTGTAATTATTAAAATTATTAAATAATTAGGTTTAAATATTATTTTAAAATTTGATTTTATTACTTTACCACAATGCCACTTATAATGTATTTTATAACTTTTTTGATAATTACTTAATATATAATTTTAGTTTTGGATGATTATTTAATATCAATATAAAACAAAATAATATGCGTATTTGTTGAACAATTTTATGTAGACATCTCAACCTATAAACATCGAACTTTTTTATTCAATAGAATATAAATATAGATATACCGTCACATAAACATAAGTTTTGACGCTTTTTGAACTATTTCGGTCGAGAAAATTCAATTATTTAAATTTACTTTTATAATAGGTGATTTATACAATAAAAGTTTAAAAAAACATCAATTGTGTTAAAAAAACATATTTTTTATGTAAATACTTGTCTGATGTAACCTTATATTGTCAACTCTGGATAACTTTAAAATTTAAGTAGATCCGGACACTATAGATATTTTTAAGATTCTGAGCTTATAATTTTTTCTAAAAAAATTTAATATTGCCTGCAATTTTTGATTTAACAATTTGAAATTTTTGTAGAAACCTAATCATATACTATTTAATCTATTTACAAAATATTTTGAAAACCATAACTGACAATTTTTATCATGAAATGATAACTCCTTGAATTTTGATCGTAGGAATATGAAATTTATTTAGAATATATTTATGTGTAATTTACACTTGTGGTAAAATCTTTGAATGAATTATCGGTATAATGTATTAATATATTGAGATTTGAACAGAATCGTATTTTCTAATGCAATATCATTGCATCGAAATTTTAATAATTATAATAAACCAATATTTTTTCCGAGGACCGAAGGAGGAACATCCTAAATTGACGTTCTCACTTTTTTTTCAAATATTTTCATACCTATCATTCTATCAATTTATTAATTCTAAAACAAATGACCGTTATTTTAATACAATATAATGATATTTTTGGACAAATAAAAAAAATAAAACATTTTTTAGTTATTAGAAAAAACAATAAGTGTCCAAAATCACACTAAAGTCGCAATTTAGACTATATGACGGTTAATTGTTAATTATAATAATATGTTATTCTTGAAATTTACAAATCAATGACAAACAATATAATGTGACTACTAGTTATTTATAAATGTCAATGCATTGTTTTTAAAATATGTCTGAACAATGGTGCATAGACATTAATGTCTAAATAAAATAAATAGTTACAAATTTACGAGGTTTATAGCACAATTGGCATTGCAATGAGAGATGCACCTTAACTCTATTTTTCAATTTACATACATTGTACTCGGAACTTTTTCTTGGGATGGGCTTTTATAATTTTTTAAAACGTACAGTCCATTTAATATAAGATTTAATTGCAGACTACAGTTATTTAAATAATAATAAAGTGATAAATGTAAAACAATTTTTAATTTTGGGGAGGCTTCAACTCCAAAGCTCTCCTGAATACGCAACTGATACATTGTATTGTATTGTATTATTACACTGTGATACATTATTTAGTTTCAACTAAATTATTATATAGAAAATACTAATAATATAATTGAATAAAGGCTAATCGTATACCTATAATGTGAAATGATTAAGTGGGAAAAAAAATCTCCAATCTAAATAGTTTATATTTCTATATTGAGTGTATTTTAATACTTATACTGTCTTATATTATAAAGTTATAATTATATTTCGTACTTATACTTTAATCATCCACAAATCACATTATGCCTTTGGATGAAGAATCGTTTCAGTTTCTGCCCAATCGTTTTATAAAAGGTAATATTTGTTTATAAAAGTATGTTCATAGTTTATACTTAAGTTAAATTATAGACTTAGTCATGAAATGCATAATTGCGCCCAGATAAAAAAATTAATATTGCTGCAATTTACGGTACATTCAGCTAGGTAAATTAGGACCTCAGTATTATTTGAATGAACGACATTAGTCTTAAATCTCTGAATACATGCATGCCTGTAAGCTTCGATGATATTCTATCTCCCAAGTTTGCTTTTGTTTTATCTAATTCATAAAATTGTATCATAATTTGTTTCCAATCAGCAGTTAACTTTTCAATAAGAGTGGTGGATCAAAAAGAGGAACAATTTCTTGGTTTTCAATTTCAAAATATTAATGTTTTTCTAACCTCGTATATTTTTCTTTGTTCTTTTTCCTAACCTGCTACATTAGTTGTGCACTTATTTTTATTAAGTGCGCCTATACACGAGTATACTATATATTTAATTAATCTAAATAGCGTAGTATAATAATATATTTAATTTTTTCATAATCATACTTCTTTATATATTCACTTTAATTTTTTAGTATATATTATTAGTTTATTAAGTATTTAAGTTATATGATATAACTTATATCATATAGAGTAAATATATGTTTTTGATCAATTAAAATGAATAATTATTTATAAACACTGTATACTCATAAATTGTATGCCCTTATCTATTCTCTAAATTCTGTATTTTTATTCAAATACTTTTTAGATGCATTTTTATAAAAATTATATTATAAGGTTTTAAGTTCACATTATTATATTTTTATTATGGTTTTATTGTAGATTTTAGATTCTGACAGAAGCAAGGATTGTATTGGTTTTAAAAAGATGTTATTTTATTTTATGTCTGAAAACTTTTTTCCGGGTAGAAATAATTGTCCGATTACCACAAGTGGAGTATGCTTTCGGTAGCAAATCGTATCCTCTTGGTACTTTATTTTGCTCATTAGGATTCGAGTTACAAATTTACAATAGAATTATTTATTATAGGTACTTCTAAAAATCAAAACATCATTATAGTATTTTAACAAAATGAAATTATTTATTAAAGAATACGTTTTATGTAAAAAACGGCTGTAGAATTTATCGTACATTTGTACCTACACTTTTATTAAAGACTGTTCGGATATTTTACTTCTGATACGTACTCAATTAAGTAGGTATTTATTTATCTTACTATCCTCAATAGAATAAATAATAATAAGTATTTAAGTAGTAATAAGTTCGAAGTAAAGTATCATACTTATATAAAGATTTTAGACAAATGTGTGTATATTATACTAGTATTTCTGTTTTTTACACATATTATTAAGCGTTAATTATATTTTAAAACATGGATTTAATAAATAGTGAATACCGATTTATATTTTATCTTTCTGTATAAAATAGGTAATTAAGATTATTCATTTTATTAAAAACATCAATGGAAAACGATTTCGTTAAAATAAAAAAATAAAACAAATTTTAATATTAAAACATATATTACGAGTATATATTTATTAGTAACAAACAATTTTGTGTATTACAAAATATGTGTGTACTAAGATTTTGTTTTTGTTTTGGAAATAAGAATCGTTACATATACAGCCGGCATAGTTGGTAGGGTAAAAGGGAGTAGGAATAGTGCAAATATCATAAGCCATAAGTGGTCATAATTCTACAAAAAAATATTTTTAAAAGGAGCATTTTCGATGATTTAACAGACCCGCTATTAAATCTAAACACAGCTTTGTAGCTAGTTTTCTAATATTCAAATAATAAATGGTCTGAAAAATGTCTAATAATATAATATAAACTATGATCATTTTCAGACTACTTGCGCTTCAAAACCTGTGGTAAAATATTTTATAGTATTACTTTATAGATGTAAAGTGACAAGTGGTAAGCATGCATGATTATGACAAATATAGAACACGATATTGTGCAGTGTATAAATCTAAATTATTATTTCATTTAACTATTGTTTACAGTACACACACACACACACATATATATATATTATCACAAATTAATTTAAATTCCAATAAAATATTTAATATTTAAAAAATTGTTATAATTATATCTTAAACGCAGTTTAAATTTTAAAATATATGATTAATGAATTTGTTCTATGTAAAACAGCAATTTTTCTCACGTGAAAAACACTTTATCGATGACTTTATAGATGTATTTGAACTATATAAGTCAATGGAGCTGTCACATAGAACAAGAAAATAAAATTAATATAATATTGATTATTGTGATTATGGAAACAATAATGAAAACAAAAATCAAATAAAACAAACTTATCCATCTTATTGAATGTTAATTTGTTTTATTGATAAAATGATATTTGATTTATTCTAAACATAAAACATACGATTAGTTTTTTTTCAATTATTAAATGTATTGTATTATTATAAAGAATAATGATAAATAAATTTATATACATATAAAAAACATTTTTTTTTTCCATTAAGTGATCAAAATATTCTGGTAAACTCGAAAGATTCGTGAAAAATCCAAATCATAAAAAAGTTACCATAGGTTTATAGTGTCAACTAAAACCAAATTTCTTAAGCATTTAAACAGTCAGCACCTATAATTAATTAGTAAACCTAAAATTGTGCAGTTTTACTTATACAATTTTAAGAGCTATTTTCTATAAATACCTACTAACATAGGTAATATACAAGTGCGGTATAATTTTGGAACGGATTGGTTATTTTTGAATTTTTTCCAAAAAAGTTTAATATTAACTATAATTTTGGGTTTATCGGTTTGAAAATTTTATAAAAGCCTAATTACACTTAATATTTTTACAAAATAATTTGATAATCGTTATTAACAATTTTTTTTTAAAGGCTTTTAATTATTTTAGATTCTGAGGTAGGCAAAGAATGTACTGGTGTTACGTAACCGGATATATATATTGTATTATGTGATTTAAAGGCTCCAGTTATCGTTCATTAAGCTGTCACTATAAATCAATTAATATCAATGTCCGCGATACCGATAACTGGAAGTCGATCGAAGATTTAGTTGTATATTAGTTTTTAGTACTTGCTGTTGTACCATCGCGAGATGTACTCATATGACACACGACGTTGTCACTCAAATAACGGAATAAAATATAATATTAAATAATAAAATACGTTATTATTTAATATACGTAGTACCGAAGAAACTGAGCTACAACAAACAACTGGTTTTAGATTTTTGCTTTTTAATTTTTTTCCAAATATGTTTAATATTTCCTGCAATTTTTAGTTTATTAGTTTGAAAATTTTATTAAAACTCAATCATATACAACTTAATCTTTTTACCGAAAATTTTGAAAATCCTGACAGAGAATTTTAGATTCTGAGCGGAGCAAAGAAAGTATTGTTTCTACAAAGATGTTTTTCTTTTTATATATGAAAACATTTTTTTAGGTAGAAATAATTGTCCGATTATCACAAGTAGGGAATGCTTTCGGTAGCAAATCGTATCATCTTGGTACTTTATAAAGCTCATTTTTCGAATGTCTTAAAAGTTTTTCCCTAGAAGAAAAAAAACCATCAAAAAATGGAAAAATTACGATTTTTTATTTCGTGATAAGGATAACTAATTGAGTTTTTGACTGACAATTTTTTTTATAGGCTTTTTGTTATTTTTTTTTCTGATGTATGAAAACATTTTTTCGGGTAGAAATAATAGTGCGATTACCACAAATAAAATACCCTTTCCATAGGTTTCCATTTCAATTTTTTGAATTTTTCAAAAGGTTTTCCTTAAAAAGCGAAAATCGGCAAAACTACGGTTTCCGTTATTTTAAATTTATTTATTTCATGATAACTAATTAGGTTTTGGACCATACGGACTTGAAACTTGAGTATTTCCATAGGTGTTCTACATTAGAGAAATTTGGAGACGTTTGGTTGATTTTCTGACTAGGTAGTTTTGAATTTTTTTCCAAAAATGTTTAATATTTCCTGCATTTTTTAGTTTATTGGTTTGAAAATTTTATTGAAGCTCAATCATATACAACTTAATCTTTTTACCAAATATTTCGAAAATCGTAATTCACAATTTTTTTTTATAAGCTTTAAAATTTGAATATTTTTAGTAGAATTAAATATTATATATATATATTTTTTTTTTTTGATGTATGAAAACATTTTTTTCAGGTGGAAATAATGGTTCGATTACCATAAATTGCGTATGTTTTCGATAGCAAATTGCGTCTTGTTTGTACTTTATTTAGCTCATTTTTCATATTTCTCAAAAGTTTTTTCATGGGAGAAGAAAGACTACCAAAAAATGTCAGAAAATCGGCAAAATTACGATTTCTGTTATTTAAAATTTTTTAATTTCGTGATAAGTAATTGAGTTTTGATCGTAGGAACTTGAAATTTTTTTTGAGTACTAACATAGGTAATATTTACTTTTAATATAATTTTGGTACGGATTGGTTGATTTGTTGGGTAAAAATAGAGCTTTGAATTTTTTCCAAAAATGTTTAATATTACCTGCAATTTTTGGTATAATGGTATGAAATTTTTATAAAAGTCTTCTCATATACTTTTTAATTTATTTACAAAATATTTTGACAATTTTTATCACGATATGATAACTCCTTGAGTTTTGATCTCAGGGACTTGAAATTTATTTTAAATATTTACATAAGTAATTTAACGTTTGTACTAAAATTTTGGAATGGATTATCAGTAAAATATATTGAGATTCGCTTAGAATCATATTTTGTAATGCAATATAATTGCATTCAAATCTTAATAATAAACCACTAATTTAACTGAAGACTAAAGGAACGAAGGAGGAATGTTCGAAATTGACAATCTGAATAGCGAAATCTGGCCATGACGGAGCTGTGGAGTATTACTTACAATGTAGGTCTTTCAGTCCTGTACGGTGTGTGGATATGATTCACACCTTATTTCTGTACTAGTAATGAATATCGTAAAGAAACTAAGGAACCATTAATTTTAAATAGTTCCTTTTGTAAATCTAAAACGAAATTAAAACAATTTATTAAAAACAACGAAAATTCCTATCAGTATTTCATATTATAACCAAGGGCGTCCGTATAAAGTTTTCAAGGTGGGGTAACAAAATATTGTAATTTTTCAATTTTTAGTTTCACTATCCGGGTGGTGCTAAATTATGGTTTGTGAAATATTTTCTTTCATAGGTATAAGTAATTAAGTAATCTAAAAATTATTAAAAAATGTTTATTTTGTATTACATAGTGATTATAATGATGCAATTGTCCCAAAAAAGCCAAGAGGGGCAAATGCCCTTTTTGCTTCCCCTCTGCAGACATCCATGATTATAATACCAATATTTCATAATTAATTTGAAATTAAGGAGACATTATACCCAGATAATTTTCATGATACTAATTTTGTCTTAACAAAGAATATAGTAAAATTAAAGCAATGTATAACATAAATTGTGATCTTTATGTCGAACTTAGAATGTAAACATCTACTGAGAAATTTAAAAAATATATTTTTGAAGAAACATTGTATCAGTTTGTAAAATATTGTCGGGCAAAAAAAATTATAGAGATTTTAATTTTCTTTACCATGTTATACAAAAAAATATGCACATCTTCCAAAATATACTTCTTTTTAAATTTGCCAATAGACATTTAAATTCTGTAGCAACAGTTTTTGACCTGTGGTTCACAGCATTATATAAAAAGTTAATATTACATTTCTATGAATAAAATAAAGTTAATTTGTTATGTATTGTATAACAAAAATAATTATAAAATTTATATTTTAATTTACCTATTTATATGGATTTGTAATATAAAACAAATTTTATAATATTATATTAATGGTAACATGAGATGTTTATATATATAGTTAATATATTAACAAGGTATGTGGTTTAAAAAAAACATTCATTTGTGGTAGTGCCCAATGAATTGGCGATGCAATACACTGGGACTCTTGTCCTTTTGTCATAACAAAAGGGCCCAAATTTAATATATATATATATCTGTTGTCAATACTTAGGCAATAATTATTTTTACACCAGAGCACCAAATGATAAAGATTTGGTACTGATTAGGAGATTACGAACTATAAAGTTTCAGAACCATTTCTCTACAGTTTTACTTAAACATCACAATTTATGTTCTGTGTTGTTGTGATTTTGCTATATTCCCCATTAAAAAGAATAAGTGAGTATGACATCCTCTTAATATGTTATAGTCACATTTTTACACACTTAAATAGATAATGCATAAAGATAACAAAAATTGATATCAGTCCAAATTGTTAAAACATGCAATTTATATAAAACTACCAAAAATATCACACAAAAGAAAAAAAAACTATGAAGTAGTTATAAAATATTTAAATCCTGCATTATATTACAAAATTATTATAGTAATTAAAATAATCAATTGTCAAACATAAATAGATAATAGATTTAACAGTAGAGAACTAGGGCTTGAGTTCTATACTTAACTGTGAAACATGAAAACAACCTTTCAATATTTTAAAACAAGTAATAAAATAATAACAAAATGTGTTCTTAATCAATCAACTGAGAAGTACATAAAATAATATTATTTATAGATTTATTTTAAATAAATTGGTTTATACTTTAATTTTTAATTAATAAATAAAAATAAAAGCAGATTCAAATTTCAAACAAATTATATTGGTAAAAAAAAAAATAGTAATTTGTGAATATACAAATTTACAAAGGAAAGAGTTAAATAAATTTACTTTATATGTTTATTGATTAAAATTGTAAAAAAGCACAAATATATTATGATGTACAATGTATTAAGAGGCTTCCATCATGTTATAATTGTTGATCTTAAAGCTGTGTCCATACTGTATTTGTCGATGAAATCATACAATCCCATAATCCAAGACTTTTCTGAACCTCTACCAAATTCCATCAATTTGAAGTTGTGCTCTTATAAAAAGAGTCTGATCTATTTACAACTTAAAATATATTGTTAATAATAGTTAGTAAAATATAAACATCATGTCAGCATTGCCAGCAGTTTGAACAATGCAGGATCCAGGGTTTCCATGTTTATATTTTATTCCTATGAAAATCAAGCTAATTGTTACCTTATTTGTTCTTGATTATCTTCAACTCTTCTTTTAAACTGTTTAATTTTTTTAAAAATAACTTCTTCCTAGGTAACATCCTAATTTTCATATTTCTAGAAGCTCTTAACACCTTTTTAAAATAATAGTCTGATGAAAGATTTTTTCTTTTTTACTAGTTCTTAACAAGTGTTCTAGTTTCATTGAATTCTTCATGAAGTATCTCAATAAAAAAAAAATATAAATAATAAAATATTGTAATTATATATAATAAAGGTTAAATTGTTAAGAAGTTTTTAATTAATTAAATTAATAATAAAAAATTAAATTTACTTACCTACATGCCAGTCAATAAATAGAAAATTGTGGTTTATATATTTTATTAGAATTTAAAATAAAAAGTGTAAATTAAATAAATACATTAAAATAGAAATTTAGAAAAACAATATGATTAATTTTAAATTTAATATAAAAAAAAATTGTGTGGATGTAATTGTATGTATTTGTAATTTAATATTTAATTTTTATATGTTATATGTTGATTTAATTAAATTCATCTATAAAATAAAACGAAATGAAATAAACTCAATAAACATTTGATAAGTGATTATTTAAAACAATTCAACATTCTATAATGATTGTTATTTTAATAAGAAATACAT
Organism: Eriosoma lanigerum; assembly: GCA_013282895.1. Classification (NCBI taxonomy): domain Eukaryota; kingdom Metazoa; phylum Arthropoda; class Insecta; order Hemiptera; family Aphididae; genus Eriosoma; species Eriosoma lanigerum. The sequence continues at coordinate 23,631,168 of CM023357.1, forward strand.
AATAAAATAAACCACCACACCACCTGGAGTTAATTTACACATATCATTTAAACAATACCATTGAGAATCTTTACATATATCAGTTGTCAGTCAAAATCCAACATTCAATTCTGGGGATATGAATTGACTGTGTTCATCAGCACCCAAAAGTTGCATTGTATAGAATGATTACCAATTACCATTTTGCTATTTAAAACAAGACTCACCGAATAAGATTGTCTGTAAACTCTTCCATAGGTAAATAGACAATATACCAGTTTTTACTGGTACAAATCTACTTCTTTTGGATCATCCTAGATTTATTTCTTTATATAAACAAGATGAGCTCAATTTTTAAAATTACTTTAATGAGAATGTATTTCTGATTATGATTTATGCAATTAACCATTATAAACATGATTTCTATATTTTTACACATACCAAAAGTGATAAATTCTTACATCTACATTATATATTATTATTAATGAATTAACAGTGAGTAGACACATCTCCAATCATTAAAATGGGTTGACGATTTTCAATCAGGATCAATGACACAAACTTGAATTTAACTGCTCACATGAAACAGCAGTGGTCTATCTGGTATTTTTAATGATAATTTTCAATTTTTGTAATTTATTGATATGTTATAATTATAATTAAATATGTTCATAACTACAATAAGTAAATTTTGGTTAAAGTGGAATAATTATATTCAATGGAAACGTTTTTTAAGACTTGAATCTACTTTAAGTGTAATTATATTATACTGACTATATATTTATGAACATGATATTTATTATATGTTATTTATGACACTGTGACTAAGCCATAGTGTTAATATTGTTTTAAATGAAATGTAAAATATAATATGATTAAACAAAAATTTAAATTTTATTTTAATTCTGATAAGAGATAATTTTATAATTCAGTTTTAATAGAATCTGCAAGTAAATTTTAAGTTTTATAGTCCTGTAAAATTGATTATATTTATACGGATTAATAAGTATTGTAATGTAATAATTTTAAAATGTGTAAGTTTGTATAATTAAGAAAAATATAAAGATAGGTACATTATATTTATTAGTATATAAACATTATCATTCATATTTAATGTTTAAAATATAGCAGAAATTACAATAAGATTTTATTCTACTGTTAAATATAATTATTTAATATATTATTTAAATAATCATGTACAACTTCAGAAAGCAAGATAATTACTAACAATAAGTATAAACTACATTAAATAGAGCTTTTATTCAAAGCTGAATTTCTTGTACTTTAAATATTTTATAAATTAAATTTAAATTAAAAATTTAAATATTTTTGTAATAATTAAAATAATTAGTTGATTTTTACTCAAAATTGTAGCTTATTTTAGGTAAATTATTACCGATTTTCTATTACATAATTAAACACTAAATTTATTAACATTTTTAAATATAATATTTATGAAATTATAACCTATTAATGATAGTTAGTCAAATTATTTATTTAACATACAAATATAATAGTTGTATGTCATTCTAATTTTTTTAAAACAAGAAAATAAAAAAAAATATACCTTTATAATAATTTATTTAATAGATGAATATCAGAATCCATCAAATTTTACACTAGTAGATATATTTTTTTCTATTTTTTTAAAATATAAATCTTGGATGACCATAAAACACACTAAAATCCAAGCACATAAACAATTATATTATGCATGTATGCAACAATTTAAATTTTAAATTACAAAAGAAGTGACAAAAACATATTTTCATACTATTTTCAATTAATGTAAGTTAAATAATATTAATGGAAATACGGTTGAAAAAAGAAAAGTATATAATATATGTTCCAACTTTTGAAATATTTAACTTGATTAACATTATTTGATTATAAGACAGTAATACTTAATATAATATAAATTAAATTTAAAAAATAAGTACCTTAATAAAAAACATGGGTTTTATGGTCAATATTAATTATATATGATAATTAAAATGCATATATAAACATTTGAGATTAGTACATATGATCAAACATACATACTTTGAAAAATTAAAAACTGAATATTCGTAGTCACTCCTTTTTAGTAGGGGAAGTAGAATGGCCTTGGGCCTGTAAAAATATTAAAATAACATTAAAAATAAAATGTATCGCTAGAATGTATAATAATTATTAATTTATCAGTTATCACTGAAAGTTAACTAAATATCAATAAAGAATTAGAATTTAATTTAATCTTTAAAAATCATACTTAAAGAATTAAATTTATACATAATATAATTATAATACAAATAAAAAAATATTGCAAATATGTTATTTGTATATAATTATTATAACTAAGTAAATAATCTATTAATATTATAATTTTAAATAATTTCAAGACATAACTTCATTGAATTCTATTACCTTCTATTGACATTCAAACTACAAAAACTACATAAATATGCCGTTAAAATTATTAATTTATTAATTAACTTAGTACATAAATATAATTCACATAATTCAATTTAATTTTTCAAAAAGTGTGTACTGACAAGTTATATTACATTTACTTAAATTTAGCATTTTATAAAACACATATTTAATTACTATATATATGTTTTTATTGTATGGATAATAATATCCAGCAAAGTCTTATGAATTAATATATAAAATAGCAACTTGTTGCATGAAATTAAATTATACTAAATCCTAGAAATCTCTTCTATAAATAATATGTAATTATTGTATATTTAAAAAGACTAATAGTTTTCATCCACATTATTAATTTTTAGATTTAGAGATATACAAAAATATATAATTATTATTTGAAAATTAAAAGAAACTTACGTGGATATGGCCAACCAGAGGGTGGCGGTGCTTGCATAGGTGGCCGTGGTGGCCTCCATCCACCCATTGGTGGAGGAAAAGGTGGTGGTCGCATTGGAATCATCATTGGTCCAGGAGGAAAAGGTCTTGGTGGTGGTGGCATGCGCACCACTCCAGGAGGTGGCGGCGGATACATAGGTTGTTGTTGAGGTTGCTGGAATGAAGTTTGTTGTTCCTATAAAATAATGTTTATATAAACATTTATAAAATTAATATATTGAACAATTATTACTTGTTGTGGTGACGATTTGGATTTGGATTCAGATCGTCTTTTTCTATCTTTAGCCTCTCGTTTACGTGCTTCTTGATTTTTATTAGGTCGCTTTTTACCATTTTCTATTAAAACCATTATTCAAAATTTTGACTTTAATAAAATCATTATAGTACTTAAATATAAAACTATAACATAAATTTAAAATTCGCAAAAATTGAAATATTACATAACAAAGGGTTCACCTTAATTATCTATAATTTATTTTAATTTAATAATTCATATTATTAGTATTCATTATATTTATACAATAATTATTTTTAGTAACACTTAATATTTCAGCTGGATGACTTTGTATTAAAATTAATTTTTTGGGGGATACTGAAATGTACTATTTATGAAATTTTAAAATTGTATTGCGCAATACAACTTTTTTAAAATGGCAAAATCTATTTTTAATGCCAGATTTAGATTCATCTGCATTTAATTAACAACTTTGCCCCAAACCCAAAACTGACTGATTTACAATAATTTTCTATCTAGACAAAAAGAAAAAAGTTAGTAACCTAAACTACTCTAACCTTTACGCTTTATTGGTAATCGAGTAAGAGGTGGTGTTCTTCTTCTAGGCGAAAGCCGTCGTCGTCTTTCTCTTGAACGATCACGCCTCGGAGGTGGTGTTATGCGTCTTCTGCGAGGACGGTCATTAGAATGTGTTGGACGGTCTCTCTGTGGTGGCGGTGAGAGTTCTTGCGACATTGATAAGTGATTTGGAGAAAATGGCCGGATGTTTGGTGATGGACTTCGATAGAGATATTGATTTTCGAAATACACAGGAGATCCACTACGTCTTGATCGATTCTCATAATGAATTGACTCATCTTTGGAGCGGTGTCTACTATTATGATCACTTGATCTGAAATGTTGCATATCTGGTGGTGAACGAGGTTCTGGTGGTGGACCAGAAGAAAAATTATCTATCTTATGTCTATAAAATAATATCAATATATATATATATATACAATATATAAATAATACAATTTACATGTATTTCATTATTATTTTATAAGGTGATTCAACAAACATGTTTATTCCATTTTTTAGCTTTTATTATGTATAGGTACCAGATTTTAAAATTTTTAGTCGATTAAAGTGTATCCTGAAGACTGGTCAGGAAAGTTTGGAAGATATATAGGCCCAGTTGTATAGTCATATGATTAAACGCTGATTAGATAATCAATGATTAAACCTCTGAGAGTTGTACAGTTGATAATTTGGTCACAGATTATACGATTATAATATGATTTTAATATTTTATACAATATTTTTATGATTTTTTATTACGGTTGGTACTAAATTTATGATGTTCAGTTTATCACTTATCTTACCAAATTAATTTGAATTTTGAATATTAAATTATTAAACAATTCAATTCAGTATTCACCATAATTTTTTTTATTTTAAATTATAATTTGGATATTGGTTAATTAATATAGACCAATCATTAAAAAACGCACAGCTAATTTTACAACTGCTGAAACTGGTATCTTAATTTTATTAGGAACAGATACGATCCCCTATCATATCAACAATAAAACGAATGGTATTTATTGACAACCGAAATCGATCAAAGGAATCTTTTCCTCTCCAACAAGTGAAATGATCCGTTCGTGGTCTAAATATACTTTCTCGTCTAGGAAAAGCGATCATTAATACTAAATAGTCAAATTCTTCATCATCAAAATCAGAATTATCCTTAATAAAATTTCCATCATAAATAAAATCCATAATTCTTAATAAAAACACAAAATAGTTCAAAATATTCACAAAGTACTTGTAATATTTTTTATTAATTTCAAGATGACCCAAAACTCAGGGTTCAACTCAAATATTTAATACAATAAATTTAATATTGTTAATATTAAATTAATACAATGAATTTCACAAATGTCAAATATATATTAACAAATAACAATATTTCAAATTATATTAAAGTTTAACAATTAAAAGTAAAACATATTATGTTTTATGTACAATGGAAAACAATAAAATAAAATTGAAATTATAATTATTGATAACGATAATTCTCAAAAAATTAGTTAATCACAGTTTAATCAACCACTGTACAACTAGGCCATACCTTTCTAGGCTGGTAGAAAATTATTTCCTCTTGGCCTATTTTATAAGATTACAAAAGATGTTTCTTTTATTACACCAATTGATAAATGTAAACTACAAACATTTCAACAAATAATAAATATGAGTTTAAAAGAAAAATGTTCTTCTTTTAATTAATAATTAAACGCTGATGCTCAATTACATCCATCTTATTTTAATCATTATTTAAAATAAAATTTGCCAAAAAAATGGATTATAATAATTAGCAAGTTTAGCATTCCTCACATGTTGGTTAAAGGACTTATATATAGCGCATACTAAAATATAACCAAAAATGATTGGAAATTTTTCTATTGATAACAAAACCAAAACCAAATATTTTGATTGTTTAAATGGCCGTTTCAAACTATTGTATAAATTTTATAATTTAATATACATTCTATAGCTTTCAATAATTTATTTTTGACATATGAATTTATTTTAACTTTATCATTCACTCAATAAAACTGTTTAAGAAGCTTCAATAAGTTGAAATAGTTCTCAGTTAATGAAAAATATTGTATGTTAAACAATTATTTTAATGTTATTTATATATGTAGATATTGTATATTATAAAAATATATAGATAATTTATAGTATTTTATATGTATAAATATATATGGTTTCTTCTACAATTCATCCCGTGCTTACTGTACCCCGTCTGCCTTTTTCCTATGGTAATATAAACTTTTTATTCAAATAGGAATCGCCTATCCTTTTTTCTACAAAGTATTATTATAAATGAAAGAAATTTTTTTTTCAAAAGTACTGTTATAAGAAATATAAACTTTGGTAGTCTTTAAATTTATACCTAATCATTGGTTCCGCATAAATCAATATTTTCATTTTATGTGTGATGTCACTGGTGCGCTGCGTCATCACGTTATAATAACAATGTATATAATTTATGTATATTATACTATTATTACACAGTTATATACATTATTATGACATTTTTCAAATGCTTAATAATAATTTCAAGATATTATCAGTGTCTATTTATGTGTGTACTACGACACACTTTATGCACTACAAAAAATAAAGTGTGCACCTGCCACTAACACTGTGTTTTTAATTTTTATATTTATAGTCAAGCTGCATAAATGATGATACATAACTTATTAAAATATTAATTAATATAAAAGCTAAACCACGCAGTGCTCCTCAGCATATAGAATGTCTGATTTTTTATTATTTCAAGCCAATTGATCTAGTTTGACACTGGATATTATTTATTAAATATGTTCTTTACATCAAAGTCAACATGCCAACTTTCTTCTTCAAAAATCTGAAATATTTAGTATTAATTATATCTTCAGACCTTGGTTTTAGTTGAGGTACCATTATTTGTGGAATTATTGTTAAGGCCTCAACTTCTATTAATCTTGGTGTTTTTCCTATTTGTAGCATTATCATATTACACCACTCGTTATTACTAATTTCATATTTTGTTTTTAAAATATAACGTCCAGCAGATTTTGAGTATACCATTTTTTACCTAATTACTTTTTATTTGTTATAATTATGATCTAAAATAGCAAATATACTTATCATGTGCATACCTTTATACTTTAAATGGAAATATTGTTAAAGATATAAACTTATCGAATATCTGCTAAGCATAAAACTTATGGTATGTAATACATGTTTGTTCTCACTTTCATATTTCATTTTATAAATAGTAAAAATATTCCATTGTAGTGCAGTTTGGACTTGGCGCGCTCCAGTGACATTACACATAAAATGAAAATGATTTTACGCGGAACCAATGATTCAAGTTTTAAATTTTAAAACTACCTTATTGACTTATTTTACATGTACTATTTGATTTCATTCCTTCCACGATCCTTTAATATTCTGCCAATATTTTTAAAAATGTTTTATGTAACACAATCAAAACTTAAACCATCATTTTCCAAAATGTGAATATTTATTCATTTTATTCTAATAAAATAAATAAAATAAAATTGTTTAATAAAATGTTTAATATTGAGACTATAGTATATAACTTAAGACATAATAATAACCTAAGTTTTAAGAAAAGTTATTATATAAATTATTCATTAAATGTAACTATATATTTACTGGTCCATAAAATGGTCTGGCCTTGGTGAACGTTCACGAATCCTATCAGGACTACGCTTTCTGTCTCTGCGTAACATATTATCAGAATTAAAATGATCGCGTTCTGGTGAATATGGCTGTGGAGGAGATGGCGGACGATCATTACTAATATGCGGCGAAAGACTGCGATCGCGCGAAGATATTATCCTGGGAGAGTTTAATTGATGTGACATTCCATAATTCTTATCTGTAATAAACATATTCATATAAAAAAATTATTAAATAAAATTTAATTATAATTTATAAATATTAAATAATTAAATAATCTAACTACCATTATCATAATGCATCTGATTTTGAGTAAAATGTGTTTGACGATCATCAAAATTTTGATGGTTTTTATCTCCTATAATTCCAAATAAAATATTTTTTTTTTTAAAAAATTGTAATAAATAAATATGCAATTATATATGCCAATAAAAAATTGTAAAAAAATGTTTGAAGTACATTGTTTCACAAAATATGTGGCAACACGAATGTTAACTAGAAAGTAATTAATAATGCAGATTAACGAAGTTAATACAATTAACACTATTAAAATTAATTATTATAATTTAAAAAAATTTATTAAGTAACAGACTTAATTCATTGTTAAATATAAAATTAGCATGTATATAAATTAATTAAGTACAAGTTGTATTTAAAAAGGATGGAATCATAATATATAAGACATCAATGAAATTGAGGAATATTTTTTACTTATAAAATAAACACTTCAAAAGTTGACAATTTCGTGATACCACTAATTGAGATTGTTTAGCCCAACTTTACTATTACCATAAAACCAAAGGTGCATTTTGTCTTACCTCAATTTTTGAACTTCCACTTCTATTTTTGAAAAATAAATAAATTATACATAATTAATTGTTTTTTTATTCTATTTTATATAAGTATAATATTGACTGATATATTAAAAAAAAAATATGAGTGCCGATTAATTATTTATTATAAATAACTATGTATATAATATCAATAAAAACATAGATTCTTAAATATTGACATAATATATTCAAATGTTGAATTATCTCAATGATAATCTGGATTCTGAATTATATTCATTTAAATGTTGTAATTATTCCTATTTTATAGTTGTTCTCTTTCTTATTTTAATCAAATGTAAGTGTAAGCGAAAATGTATGTAATTTTAATTTTATTAAAATATTGTATAGCTAAATATTATATACAAAAAATATAAAAAAATGTTTCAGTTATATAAACTAGGGTATGTAATAATAGTTAATTTATAAAAAAAAAAAGAAATCAATATATTTACATTTTGTAGTATACAAAATCACTTTTAAACTAAAATTAATTTTTTTTTTTTTTTTTTGAGATTGTCTGTAGAAAAGACAGTGTATTGGTGAAATCATTCGATTAATGTCTTCTGTCCTGAAATCTATTCATATTATAGGATATCAAAAAACTATTTAGTATAAATTTAGTGAGAGGGTTGATAAATACAGATAATTTATGAGATAAATAATTATTTTTATAAAAAATATAAACATATAATTACTAATAATCATTAATATTACACACAAAATTATAAAGAATATCAAAGAAGTAAAACATAGTAAGTATATTGTATTTTGCTTTAAATATTTAAGGTTAGATGGGATTGTTTAATTTTTTACTCAATTTGAAAGAATAAGTAACTAATAAAATTTTATTTTATTCTTTATATTAATATAGTTTATATTTTGTAAATAGTTAATCATTACATCAACAAGCAAATCTAATATCTGACTTGTATTATAATCTACAAATAATCATTTCACTGTTTAAATAAATTAATATTAATAATTAATAAACAGTTATAACAGTATAAGTTTTACAATGAAAATAAAATTCATACTATACAATTTTGTTCAGATTAAACTTGATACAATAATTTGTTTAATTATATTATATATTTATAACTCAAATAAATCTTAAATAATAAATACATTAATATTTAAAATAAAAAAATTAATGTACTATTTAAGTATTAATATGTACAACAAATAATTATCTTAACCATTTACTTCATTGGAACTTTACAGTGTACAACACAATTTCTTTAATTAAATGTTCAATATAGGAAAAATTGATTATGGCAAAGATATCATAACTACCTAACATTATCATTTATACAATTATATGAATAATCAATGCTACTGTACTAAAAAAATAAATGATTAATATTGATAATGAAATATTTCACCATAGTAATAGAAAAATTGTATGATATATCTTTATTATAAAAGAGCCCTCCTAGTTACAAATTATTAAGATATACATACAATATTATATACATATCACAAATTTTTATCTTAAGTTATTATAATTCTTAAAATGTAAAAACAAAAATATTTAATATTAAACATTAATAGATTTCCAATCAAATAAAATTCATATCAGTATTTTTATTAAGATACATTAAACAACAAAATTGTAAGATTATTTTATATTATTACAATCAATTTGTACTCTATATTTTAAGAAATGTTAAAAATATTTATATTTATTAATATTATTATTTTATTAACTTAAATTATCTTTTAATTCTATTTTTGTTTTACTAAAAATAACTATTTTTAACTAATTAAATTGTTTAAATATAAATATAAAATGATCTATTATATAAAAATGTATTCAGTTAAAATATAATTAGATAAATATACACAAAATCATAATTTGACAAGCAGTATTTTTTCAAACTTTTGATATTGCATTTATTTTTTGAGTAATAGCAAATTGCACCTTTGATTTATATTTATAATTTTTCTTCAACATTATTTTCGCATATTAAGTAGTATTAATATTACGTAATATTATTAAAGTTTTAAAACTAAAATAAAAAAAAAAAAAAAAGACTTCTTTAAGGATAGGTTGTTTGTGTAATCAATTTAACAAATTTACATAATGAATAATTGGATTATTATTGAAATAATCTTTAAATATTATTAACTCAATATTCAAAATAAACACATGGAATGTTGAAAATTTGAAAGTTAAAACTTATGTTCAATTCTATGAATAAATACATTTAATATTATAATGTTGAATATATTTCTGATAATTAAATAATTTATAGTTTAATACTAATACAAATAAGAAACAGTAAGATGAAAATGTATTAAAGATACAATTGTTTCCCCACATTTAATACATTACTCAAGTACATAAAAATTAAATAAGGTACCTATTGTTATAATTTTTTAAATACAATTATTGAGTTTAACAGGAACATTATACTTAAACTGTTTCTGATATCAATAATAATTTATTATTATTAGACATATTTTTCTTCTTTGTACCTAATACTTGTAATTATAACAATGTATTATGAGATTATAATTTAATATTAATATTATTTAATTCACAAATAAATAAAAATATATAAATACAATTAAAAGTAGAGAAATGGTAAGTATTTCAGATATTGTGAATTTTCAAGTTATTTTTCTGTATACATAGAAGTTAAAATTGAATAATTTGATTTTGAGATTAAAATTATATTTATGAATAGATTTCCAAACTTAAAAAAAATATGTAATACTTCTGTAAATATATTTTTAAATTATTAACTATTAAACTATAGTTTGTAAATTTATATTTGTTTTAGTTTTTAGATATTAAATAGTGTACTTCAATTATCTAAAATACTTATGGATTGTTTATTTAATTCTTCAATTCTCATTCCCAGGTTTCAATAATTATATTTTCACTTTTCCATTGTACTTTTACAGTGTGTATACTTGTAATAGTTTATTATTTGATAAACAGTCATCAGTCATTACTTAGGTTTTGATATTTCTTCTATTAACTGTTGTGTAACTTTTCTAGTACATGCTAATTTATAATTTTGTAAATCACCGGTAATAAATTTAATATGTTAATTCAAGTATATTTTAGAAATTCAAGCTTTAATGCATGTTTTGTTCAATACATTAAATTATTTTATTCTTCAATAGCTTGATATTAAATAAGTGGCTTAGTTTTTTATTACATTTTTTAAGCAAATTAACATTTTTAATATTTTGCAGAGTAAAATGCTCGATTGTTATATTGTTAATAATTATTATTATGTAGAGAATAGTTTGAATATTTAACATTTGATAATATAATTATCATGAGAATAGGAAACATATTATCAAATATATACTTAAATTCAATCATAAATTAATAATTATAAATTTCTAGTTAAACTTTAGTGAATAATTGTAAATATAAAACTTTTTTCTAATTTCATCAAACTTTCATAGATTATACTGTAGTATTAATTATTAATTTGTTTTCATTCTATTTATTCTAGATATATTTATTTTCTTCCAATTTGTACAATATATATGTGGCACTCACAGAAAATGCATGGTTTTTAACAAGAATAACTCAGAAATTATAAATTCCAAAATAAAGCTTATTATTTTAGGGTACATACACACTATGTGGCTGCCCATAATGCAGCTAGCCATGCTTTTGACCACAGGTAATAAATTATATGTAAATTTTGTATATACAAAAAGTTGTATTCGCACTATGTTGCGGCTACCTGCAAACCGTTCTGGTCGCTTAGATCAATGTGACTGCTTTGACAGCTAACCGTATGGTCTGAATACATACTATGCGGTTAGTTTGCAGTTAACCGTATTCTGTCATTGGTGTCGTCACGTTTGTTGTTTGACAAAATTTTGATTATGGAGTTTGATATAGAATCAAATGATTTTATTCATTCTCATGTAACCAAAAATATTGTCTTCATATTTTTTGAGATTTTTAAAAAATATATTGAATAACCTAGTTTCATCTCGTGTTTATAAGAAAGGAAAGATTCAACAGTACACTGCCGTAAAGTGAACGGCTAGCTGGATTATAGTAACCCGCTGAACCAACCATACACTATAGTCAACCGGACAACTGGCCCCATAGTGCATATGTATCATAACAAATTATATTTAAAAAATGTTATAATTATATACAATTTATTTCAAATGTATGGAAAATTATGGTTCAGATTTTGACTATTTTGTAAAATGTTTGTTTTCAGTCATGCCTTGAGTTAATAAACTGCACGAGCCAGAATCTTCCACAGGATTTTATATTCAATAAACTACTTTAAATGCTGTAAGGTACACAGTTTATCAATGTACATGTATGATTTGAGATATCCCCATAAAATAATCCCACATAGAAAGGTAGGAGCAAAGCCAATGATGCCTCTAAATCTGCATTTCAAGAACTTAAGATATGCTACATTTTAAACTATGATAGAAACTAATTTGTCACTAATAGATAAACATAACACATATTGATTATAGATTAGGCTAAAAAACTTATTTGAGAACCATGTTTTCATTGGCATACCTTGTATATATATATTTAAGTACATAATATTTCAAAGCGTTCATTATTTAATGTTTATATTTTATAATTAGGTATAATTTTAAAAATCGTAGTTTTAGTTTTATTTTATTATGAACATCAAATAATGTTTAACTACTTAAACCATTATGAAGAACCTAATATACAGAAATTTAAGAAATTTTTACTATTGGTTAACTAATTTTTTATATTGATATTTTACAATAACGTAGTAATAAATTATATTATCTTACTATTTTAAATATTATAGCAGTAGTGTAGAAAGTTGTAGAAAATGTTTGGTATATATAATAATTAATTACCTAATAATATTAAATTACTTAACATTAAATTTAATGTGAAATAGTATCATTTGATTATACAAATCATTTGATACTATTTAAGAGACTACAAATTTAAGTTTTTAAACTTTAAAGACAATTATGCCGAGTATAATTATGAATCCATAATACCTATACTCTGTTCAGCAAGAGAACACCCCTGTTCTAAGCATGTAAAATGACGATTGAGTGACTGTCAAGATCTAATTTCCTTCTCTCAGCAACTCACTCGTTCTGATGACAGCCAATAATTAAGACGGACACATCTTTAATGACTACCTGTTGATTATAATTATTGTCACCCATGTGGAGGTGGAAGAGCTATAGCTGAGCGTGTGTAATGCGAGAAAACAGACTAATTTTGCAATCATTGGTGCATCCTCTTGCTTAACAGAGTATAGGGAAGAACATACTAAAACATGTTCTAAAACAATATTTTATTTAAATAATTGCATATTCAGTAGTTTACAACTGATTAATGAACTTAAATATCCAATTTTATGCCAGGAAAATTAACAATGGAATCAATATTTTATATAAAACAGATTGACAAGTGAATACAAGAGGTAATAGATTGAGATCTATGAAGATATAGGACTAGGGTGGCTAATCCTATTTAATTTGTAATGTAAAGCGCAGAAGTGACCTAATTTTAAGTTGTTTAATACATTTTGAACAATTATAATGTATGATATATAATATCATATAATTAAGTTTTTCCAATCAATAAACAGAAGAAAATAAATAAATTGCAATGGAATGCAATACTTTTGAATAGATTAAATTAAAAACAAAAAATTTACTTTTTTTAAATTTTCAATAAAAATATGAATATAAAAGTTACTTGATGTTTAGAATTACAAATAAATTTAATGAATACAATGATTTTCCTACAACAGCCTACTAGTGCATTATATGCAAAATATAATCTATTAATGACCTTTTATTATGTCTTCAATAAGTTCAGTCGAAAATAATGTACTTGTTTAATGATTATAAAATATTTTTGAAATGAACATAAAATCTATACTGAAAAGCAAAAAATAAAATGCTAAATAAACAATAGTAAAATTTTCCAATACAAATCAGATATTCTAAGAAAATTATAAATTATTGTTCTATACCATTCTTATTCTAATTTACCTTAGTATTTTAGCAAAATAATTTATTAGCAATATCATTATTTAATAAAGAAAAAATAATACTAATGTTAATATGTTTCCTTGAATTGTTTAGGCAAAACATAGTCCAACTGTAAAAAAATAACAACATTATTCCTTAATGAATTAATGCTTTTTTTCCAATTATAAATGAATTTGAAAGAAATTATCTACAAACTCTTAACTTCAATTTGTTTCTAACAGTTAAAATTTACTATACTTATTCTTTGAAATAAATATCACCTACCTTTTGATCTATTAGCAGCCACAGGTTCCTCAACAACATAAGCTTTACGAAAACAATCATTTTGTTGTATGTCTGCACGTATCATTTGTACGCGAATATTTTTTAATTTATCCTTTTCCAGTTCATGCAAAACATCAGTTTCTGGACCTCTAAACATAGGCTTTTCTGGAGCACTTTGTGACATATGATACCTATTAACCAATAAACATATTATATACTATATATTTAAATATTAATTTTGCTATAAAATTTTAGAAAATTGAGTTTTCTAACCTAACATGACTACAAAATAAAATAAGAAATCAAAATCAATACATACATAGACCACATACAGTTAAAAATATACAGTGAAACTTCTATACAACAATCACCAAAAGGACCAAACAAATTACTGTTACATATTTAAGAATAACCTTTAATTGAAATTATACTGTTAATATTATTTAATATTAAAGCCTGATCTTAAACATATTTGTTATTAAATAAATTTATTTCCTGAAAAAGAGTATTTAAAAGTTTTATTTTCTAATTATAAACTAATATTAAACTTCAGTCAACTTTTTAATCGTTTAATATTATACTATGTTTAATATTACTATATTAATATTATAATTAATTTTGTAATTAAAATTTAAGTTCTATACAAAATAAATACATTATGCATCATTATTATCATCATTTAATAAACAATAGTTTATTTAATTATTTGAATGCATAATTAAATATATATTCAACTGTCTTATTATTTATTTAACCAATTAGATTTATGTTAATTAGGTATTTTTACCTGCTTAATTTTCAAAAGAAAAAAAGATTATCCTACAAACAATAAAATAGCCAACATATTTTTTTTTTTATAATAATAAATAAGATAGTTATAATTAAACTTTAAAATAGATTCACATACATAATTTTAAAAGATGTAATATATAAATGTTTAATATATAACTATTTTATGTATATTGTAAAATTATAGACAAATATAAAATATAAAATCAATTCTTTAAAAAAAAATTAATATTGCACAAAGATTAAACGCGATTTACAGTGACTTTTAAATGGCTCAAATTTAAACATGTTATATAATTATAAGTAAATAAATATACAAAACAAATTACAAGTGTTTCCTTTTTTAACAGTCAAAATTTGAGAATGACCTTATTATGATGAATAAAATCAAAAACCTATTTTATGTTTTTTGATTAAACAACCTAACCTTCAAAACCTATATTTTGATATGTCACACAATTTTTAGACACTGTCATTCTATAGCGTAACACTGTTGTCTAAGAATCAGAAAACATTGTATAACATATCAAAATGGAGATTTCGGAGGTCAACATAAAACATCAATTTTTCATTAAAATTAAAATTTAACACATTGACTGTTACGAGACTAACAGGTGGTCAAACTACTCCATTTAAATTTTGAATTTTTATGACCACTGGTGACCATATAATCCTCACATCATACCATATAACCATTGAAGACCAAAATCTTATCTTATTTTAAATAGGCATAATTTTCATAGCGCTATATAAATTAAACTTAAAATAACACTATGGCGTAAAGAAGAAGATTACGATTTAATATATATATAGTATAATTATGAGTATTATTTTACTCTCAGATAACAAAATATAAATATACAATATATTGTACAAATTGTTTTCATATATTTCTTTTACAGTGATATCTTCAAGGCGATCAAATAATACATAGCAGTATGACCGATGGCAGTCGCATGGCGCTTAACATGTTAAGGAAATATTTTATAAAATTACTAAAAAATGAATAAACCTATTAATAATGAACACAATTTAATTTTAGTAATATTTATAATAATAATAATAACAATTAACATCAATTCAATAGGTATTTTAATGGTATCTAATACTAAGATATTATTTATTTTAATAAAAATATTACAAAATAAATCTAACTTTTTATGTTAATTAATTAATTTTTAATCAATCATCTATTATTAATGTTCATATTATAATAATTATTTTTTACTTGTATTATATTAACCTATAATATAGCATTTCGAATTATTATCCACCCACCTCAATACATTAATTAGTACATTATACATTAATTAGCATTATTAATATTTTTTTTTTTTTATTTGTTATTTTATAAAAGATTTTATTATAATATAATTTTCATATAATATAAATTTCCACTAAAATCCCCATTTCGATAATCCACAATTTTTTTCAGACATGCCAGTTTTAGAGATTAAGAAATCTTTGAATATGGTTTGTTTAGTAATAAATTTAATATTATATATGGCTAAGATATGTGAAATACAAAAACCCAAAAAAGATTTTAGATTTTATTCATTGAAATAACATCATTTTCAAATTTTGGATGTTAAAAAATTAACACATACCCTGTATAACTTTTTGGCGATTTTTTATCACTGACTTGACATCCAAATATGCTCCTACATTAATATCTTTTAGTATTTAATTTAATATCATACATTATTTTTATGCTAAAATTAATTATTATTTATTATGTAATCATACCTATCAGCAGAAGGAACGAAATGTTTGACAAGGCGCGTACACTCGCCTGTGTCAGAGTTCAATTTATTTCCATTTTCTCGAAATATATTCATTGAAGTATCTACATTCTTATAGTCATCATCACCATCATCATCATCTGTTAGTATGATTGGACTATTAACTACATTCCTAAAGTGACACACAACATTATATTTAGTGAAGTAAACACCTAAATGTATAAAATCATTTACTAACATAAGCATTCTATTAGAAGAATTTCCATGACTTCCGTTTCCATTAGATATTTTGATAATGTCTTTGGAATGAGGTGATCGTCTTCCAGAACTAGAATCACTCCTATACAAATATCAATGAAATTTAAAAATATAACTAATAAAGAAATATTACTTATTGAAAATTTAATTTTGGCATTTGCATTTTAAATAACGAACTTTAATAAAATATAATAATTATTAGTTAGGTAGTTGGACTAGTTGTATTAATACTTTTATATATATATTTAAAACGTCATATGATAAATAAATCCCCTAGTTATTACCACTTTTTGATAATTTCAGGAATCAAGTTACACAATAAAATGGCTATCTTTGTATTTTCAGAAAAGACAATTACAATCTGTACATTAATTATAACAATAAGTAATTATATTTTTTTTAAATAATAGCGGGAGAAGGAGATTTATTATAGTTACATGGTTATTATGAATAGGTCTTAACATCTACTTATATAGTCTAAGCTATTTACGTTTTAAATCTGCGCGGCTGATTTTATTGGAGGGTGATGGAAGACATAAAATGATAATTGTCTAATATATTATAAAAAAAGAGAAAGAGTGGAATTAGAGGTATAGTGAAGGTAAAGGTAAGATGACTTCAGAAAAAAACTAAGGAAAAAAACTAAAGGATTGATGGCAGACAATTATTAATTAATTAGGACGGTGAATATTGTGTCATTTGCAACAATTCATCTACTGTTTGAATTTATTGGTTAGTAATTTATAAAATAAATTATGAATTAATTTAATGTAAGTACAAGTTAAAATCTAAAAACGTTTAGAGAAACTTTTTAAAAATTCTTATTTTTAATTTATTTTACTTTTTTAAATGCCTTTGAAGTTTTAGACAAAAAATAATTTTTTAAGTTTTAAGTTTTTAAATAAATAAATATATTATACCTGTATATATATATATATTACTAATCAAAAACTCAATTAATAGATGCAATAACTGATAATATTGCATAACGCACCGCTAAATTAAATAATAAATTTACTAATTTAATTTATTTCTATGTGGAATATTCAAGTCGATGAATTTCTTTAGAGAAGATTTTTATAATTTAAATATATCATCGAAGAATGTTAGAGGTTTAAATAAAAAAATATTCTTAAAAATAAACAAATATTTATTATTTAGATCACTTACTACAGTAGATAGCGCGGATTTGGGATTTTGAAATGTTTTTAGAAAAAGACAAAAAGATAATTTTTACTTTTTTTTTGATATTCTATGTTAAATATTTTATATTATGATACTATGGTTTAACCTAGTGTAATTTATCTAGTCTGTGTGAATAAGATTTAAATGACAGGCGATGACAGTTTGGAAACTATAGTAACTAAAATAATTATTTATATATTATGCAATATGCACTAATTACTTAGGTAAACGTCAAAAAGTCATTTTATATATTATTTATATATATATACAATTTTTTTAGATCCAAATCATCTATATACAATTTTAGAAGACAGGTTGTCAAAATATGTGGTTGTAAATTTGTTTTTCAATATTCACAATACCTAATTAATAGGTGAAAATACAATAAATTTTTTAATTACCTAATTAATTTTAATTACTAGTTATTACAAAGGATTTTAAACAATTTACACTACCAATAAACCACCATGATATTAGTAAATTAGATATTGATGTCAATTTGTTTTTTTTCTCATTATGTTTCTTGATAAGATTATTTTTATATTATTTAAATTAATAAACTGAATATATTATATGCCTATACATTTATTATAGTATATATTTTTTTATCTTTTTTTCAAGCATTAAATTAATTAACTAGTTATTATTGATATTTCAAAAGGAAACAGGTGGCTGTAATAATTGTGATTAGGTAATGTGAGAATCATAGCACCAATAATATAATAATAATATATAATATAATAATGACTATATTAATAAAGTCAATTAAAATATGTAACAATTTACATAAGTTAGGTATATATTATGCACTTATACAATTATATGTAGCATTTATCAATATTCTTCATTAAAATAATATAAGATAATATAAGCTATTAACATTTCCCCCTCCCATCTCACGTGAAAAATAGTTCCTGGGCCTCTGATTTATATTACTATATATCACACTAATATATTATTATACATTTAGTATAGTTTTTTAATGAGAATTTTAAGCTATATAGTTTTCATAAAAACCAAAGTACATAATTTATTATACTCTATATGTTAATAGTTATTTAAAAAAAATAAAAGGTAATTTCACTGAAACGTGCATCACAAAGTCAGTTATCGGAAATAGAAATGATCAAGGTATCGACTTAAAGACGACGTGTAAAATGGTATAATCGTGCATTAATGCATTAGAAACTCAGAAATTAGAATGTATGGGCACTGCAAAAATTGTTTACCTTGCACTATGCAAAAATCGAAACGAAAAAAATTAATATTTACCATAATAATAAATAATAATACAATTACTTTAAACTACATACAAAAAAAACAGTATAGATATAATTCTAATTTATCTGTCTTTAGTATTTTTTTGTTTTATTTAGAAATGTATTTATTTGAATATTTTAAAAAACAATGGTGCAAACACAATTTGTGGAAATTTTCGAGTTATCGTAATTTAAAGTACGACATTTTGGTGATCTCGTTTTAAATGGCTAATTGCAACAACGAGAAGAAAATTGCTTAATATTTTTATTTAAAAATATATTACATTTAAAACTAACAATAGGTGTAATATTATAATATGTGAACTATATATAACGTGAATTTGTAAATATTAGGTTATTTTTTAATTAAACTGTCCTAAAGAATGCAATGAACGGGTTACACTATTGTAAACCAAAGTGATACTTTTAATAGGTACGAAAACAAGAGAAACAAATTAATCTAATTAAAATTTAATTAATCTATCATTAAAAAAAGACGTTATATTTTAAATTACAATTATTTATAAACTAAATTTCTGCAAATTTGACATTGTAATAAAACAAATGTGAAAAAAATTATAAAATTGGTTAAAAAATACCACTTTTCACGGATTCGAACCGTGAATTTATCCTTAATTAGTTATTAAAACGAGACCACCAAAACGTTAAACTTTATAACACAATAACTCAACATCAATTAATTTTCTAAAATGTTTGTTAATCGATTTAATATAGTCAAATACTTATTATGTTCAGCAAAATCCGTTATGTAGTTAAATTAGAATTTATTGTAACCTAACCTAACCTAATATAAAAAGTAAATATATTCGAAACATTGACATATCTATTATACAAAATATTTAGCGAAAAATAAGTAAGTTATTTTGGTACATGCTTGTTAAACGCCTTGCCACCACAGTACCGCACCATAAATAATTTATTTTCCCATGGTCCGAATTGTCGTTAATTGAGGATTATTTACTTTAGGAATTAATTGTTAATTAATAATAATAAATATAATATATAAAAGAATCATATATTTTAGTACTTAAAAAAAAAATTAAATAAAACTAGGTATAAACGTATGACAGAGGCCAACATATATATTTTCAAGATTGGCCATTTAATTTTTACTCTAAATAAGGATCAACAAACATTTTTTGGTTTCCCGACGTTTCTTATTTGCCCATTTAGATGAACACCATAAATTTTCAATATTTTGAATGTGGGTCTTGTTTTCAGGTCAACAAAATTGTAATTGTGATTAACCTCATTGTGTTGATATCATTTTTATTTTAAATTTGAACATGATGAAATTTTAGTCTGATAAAATTATCATCACTCCCGATCTCCGCTTATGTGTATACCTCTCGTAAATAATAATTATTATACCAATCGACTACATTTTGTCCCATGTTTATGATCCACGTTTACAAAATGTTATTGAAGGCATTTCGCATTCCCAATAAATAATAATATATAAAATATACAATTGGCTAGTAATCTTGAACATTTGAGCTAACTATTGATTCAGTGATTCCCAATCATTATTTTTCCTGATTTCGTTAACTTGCTCCTTCAATTATCATCTGATAATTTTGATTATTTTCACACATTTCACTACTTTAAATACTTTTTTTGTAAAAATTGAATTCCAGTATTTTCATTATGTATTATGATGGTTAATGAATTGCTTGAGATGATTTGTGGGGGGACGGAGTACCTTTTTCATTTTTTAGCGTACCCCTTCTTTCTAATTTTTCGAGGTTTAATAGGTTAGGTTGAATTCAATAATTTCAAGGGATGTTACTTTTTCCCAAGTCTCATGGTCCCCTTTTTTTTTTTTCCAATTCAAGCACTGTAGATACTTTAAAAATGTATATAGGTATTAATGCTACATATTGCAAAGTCTAAAAACACTGAATCGTGTATAATCACATCAACAAAAGAGAACTATTATTATTTAATAAAATAATTACATATTAGGTAATCTGAAATAATGTTTTTCCATTCACCCTACAATTAATAATAATCATAATATTATTTCAAATTCAATACATTTCTATACAGATTAAATGATCATCAAAGGACAACTCACGGTAACTCACGGTATTTTTGACATGACTTGTTATCAAATAAGTACTGTTTTTTTTTTAAATAGTTTAAATCTCTTCTGTCAAATAATAATTTACAAAATGGATATGTCAATTACTATTCATATTTTAGTAGGCGTTTATTCTTTAAATATAACCTTCAGGTCATATACAAATATACTATGGAGCCACACGTAAATTTCTTAAAGTCAACATAACTATAGAAATGCTAAGATATGCGCACGCGCAATAGCTCTTTTTGGTACAAATGAAATACATACAATTATATGAATTTAATAAAACGAAAAGTGATAAACAAAATACAAAATTTAGAAATCGGCACCAGATGGTTATTATACCGGGAAATATTACTCTAATAAACTGACTATAAAAGATCACGCATGCGTACATGTAATTCAGTGTCGAGTAACAGTGGCGCCGAAATATATTTTGATGTATAGAAATCACCCTACATATAAAATTCGGTGGGTGGGTGGATGTTAAATAATGTAGTTATTTTAATGTTAATAAATTGTGTGTGTATAAGTAATAAAAAACAAATTTCTTCATGAAATTGGAAGGCGGCGGTAGTATTTTAGGTATATTTGCTTGGCCCTACATATAATTATAGACTTCGGCGCCATAGTCGAGTAGTAATGTAACACACGTATCTGTTACTGCAACGTAGTTCCTTTTTACAATAACGATGTTGATAACTTCATTATTTATTTTTGGTAGTAACAATAATAAGTTAACTTTGCAAAATAAAGCGTCGTTATATTTTCAATCTACTATCATCAATAAGCAAATAAAATTATTAAATCTAAATTTTAAATTTTAAAAACTCTTTATTATATAAAATTAGTTAAACAAAGAAAGATATTATAAAAAATATAGTGGAATACTGGATAATGATAATGCCATTTTTCAACTCTATAAATATTACACTATAGAAATATGTATAAAAGTAATGTCTTTATAACTTAGTTTATATTTAGTAAAAAATGTAACGGGACAAATTATTTTTCAAATTTAATAACGAAAAAGTAATTTAGTTAAACACTTTAATAATTTGTAACTTAGATTAAATTACTTAGTTACATTTTAAAAGTAACTTACCTAGCACTGCATGTAAATATTTAATAGTTCCTATAGTTATGTTTATTGCTTATATTCGGTATACAGGAGAAATATATTATAACTCCATTCATTAATCTAAAATTTATCCTAACGTTATACACTTTATAAATTTAATTATTTATCTATACAGATCGTTGATTATAGAAAATCCAGAGTTTACTGCTGACGTAGTTCCTATGTGTTATGTAACACAAATCTCTGAAAACATTGTATTTCAATTTTCATCACGTGACTTTAAATATCTATATACAGATGTAATTGAGACATCATAATTAAATTTTTTCAATATTTATTCAAGTATGAATTTCGTGGATTATTATTTTTTAAATATTATAATTTCTATAGCTATAATATGACAAAATTTATACATCATATTGGGTGTTATATAACTTACAGCTAGTGTTTTAAAAAAAGTAATTTCACAAAACTTGTGCAAAAAAAAAAAAAAAAATAGGAAAACTTCCTACGCGCATATAAAACCGGGTACACACTAGAGCATTTTGTTATGTATGTATGTAACACTAATAATGTAGTACTAATATTGCAGTACTCTGATGTGTGCGATGTTACATTTGCACCATCCACCCGTTTGTCGATATTTTGACGAACATCAAGCAAATTTTACGCCTTTAGGCCCTCCGCGCACGGCACAACATTTTTGCAACGAGAATCTCAAATCAGTTAAGCAAGCAACCGTTTAGGCGACTTTGCATGTTTAACGTAATAGGAACCACACACTAGTCGACTAAAACCAAACCTATTTGTAATCAGTTGTCAACTGGTCGCGTGCAATTGTGCTTATCAGTTTCATTTGCATGGTATTTAATAATTTGTTATTAATTATATATAATCAAAATTCGTATATTATACCTGAAGTATATAATTATAATTTATAATACATATTATATTATATTGTAAATTTGTGATAATTCATTCATTATGAATTATCACAATAATTCATTCATTATGAATTATCACAATAATTCATTATGATCAGTTGATGAACATTAAATTCGTCGAAGAGGTGGAAAAACATGATATTTTATATAATTATAACCTATATACATTCTCTTATATTTGTGTTCATCATTATCATCACATCATTATGTATGTTAGGAACAGTGCCAGCGCTAGGTTTTGTGGGACTCGGGGCAAATCACATTAGAATGGGCCCTAAGCCCCAATCTCAATATTTAAGGTACCTATTCGTTATTTATATTAATTTTTCAAGTCCCTATACATATAAAATTGCATTTCTAGTTATCATTTTATAATCAAGTTTGTCAAAATTAGTTCCCATAAATTTTGCTGTTTTTCAGTAGAAAAATATAGGTTTAATGCCAGAGAAAGTTTTGAGAAATTCTAAAAACGACTTACATAAAGTACCAAGTAGATACAATTTACTTCCAAAAGCATACCCTACTTGTGGTAATCGGATCATTATTTCTTCCTGAAAAAAATGTCTTAAGGCTTTTAAACATATAAAAGTTTAACATTAATGTAAAATGTTAAAGTTTGAAGGCGTATAAAAAAAAGTCAAGTTACGATTTTCGATATTTTTTACATGGTTATTCAAGAGCATGTCACGTCATATCAAATTTTTAACTCAAAGAAAAAAAATGCATTATAAAACCAATACATTTTTCGATTATCTCAGAATCTAAAATAGGATCATTTCATTTGTATTCAAATAATTAATTAATTTTTAATTAAATAACTTTTTTTTTTAATTTATTAATTATATTATAGCAAATATAAAAATAGTTAATTTATTATTGAACTTAAATAAGTAATAAATCAAATAAATAGGATTATGTAATTTCCAAAAATTTAATTATATGTATTTTGCAATGTTTCTGAGTCCTGGCTTTAAAATAATAATGTTAAAATCATAAAGTACTAAAAAATAAGAATATGAATAAAAATATATATATAAATATATAATGATATATAAATTATAATATTTAAAATATATAAAATAATAATTACGTTATATTTTATCAATAGTCAATAATTTGACTTTTTTTTTGGTTTGAAAATTAGAAAACTTTAAAAGATGGTTACCTTATAAATTTGTGTCTATCTTTTAGATTCTGAGTGAAGCAAAGAATGTATTGGTTTTACAATTTTTTTTTTATGTCTGAAGATACTTTTTTGGGTAGGAATAATGAATCCAATTACCACAAAAAGGGTATATGCTTTTGGTAGAAAATTGCATCTCATTGGTAGGTACTTTATTTAGTTCATTTTTTTAGTTTCTCAAACGTTTTTTCTTGGAAGAAGAAATTCTACAAAAATAAGTTTTCGTTATTGTGGTATTTAATAGTTCGATCTATTTATTTACTAGGATCTAACTTATTTATTACGTATTTTTTTGTTTTTATTTTAACAATAATATTATGCCACTTTAATATACATCAATACGCTAATAGTATAATTATATACTCTTGATTTATGACTTTACATGAGGTATTCCAATATTATTTTTTAAAGAATAAAGCGCAATATTTTTTAGCTAGCTGCGCCCGGCACTGGTTAGGAACATTCAATTTAATTAATTCCCGGTAAGAATTTTTAGACATTCTGTAAAATGCTATAAATTTGGCATCAGTTTGATTTAATTGTTCTGCTGCTATAAACAACCAAAATTTAATATTTTTTTCTATATATAGATGGGTCCAATATTCCTTTCTTTTCGTTTAAAACCTTTTTTGGTCATAATTCGATTGTAATTGTGCGCGGAGAGGAGACATAAATCAATTGCAAATAAATTGCACGACAGTTGCTTGCGCAACTGATTTGAAATTCGCGTTGCAACAGTAGTGCCGTGTGCGGAAGGCTTTGTGTGTGCGTAGGGCTTTGTGTGTGCGGAAACAGCTCAGTTGCCCGCAGCGAATGTTTGAATAGATTACATCAAAATCTAAAGTTTTGGTTAGTTTTAATAGGAATTGGACCTTGAGTAGTATATACACAGTAGTATATATATATATATATATAGTAAGTATATACACTATACTTTGGCCAATTAAATCATTTTAAAGCAAATACTTGTTACTCTTAATAAATCTACTAAATATATCCATTGTATTCAAAATATTACTATTCTGTCATCTTCTTATTTCGATTTTTTTTTTAATTCTACGAATTTGAGTAAAAGACGTATAGTAAATTCGACATTGCACACTTTGTTACACAAGGATATATAATGAAAAAACTATGGATTTACTGCAATAACCGATTCAAACAAATGCTCGACGCAATGCACAATCTGAAATCTATAACGTAATAACAAAGTGGGCATACCATTGTACTCTGTTACATTACAGCAAAATACTAAAGTGTGTGGCCTGGTTAAGATAGTCGTAATATTTGTAAAATGGAAATATAGGGACATCGGGAGAAGAAAAACTACCAAAAATAACGGGAAAACGCAAAATTCACGGAAATTGTAATTTAAATATTACGTAAATTTTGTATATACAATTATATGTTTAATGAATATAATATATAAACAACTTTTTTTTTGTGGAGGGAGGGGCGGCAATTCTTTGCTGACCTACAGCGGCATTTGAGCTAAATATGGCCCTGCCTGCTAAGGACGTAAAGTTATGAATACTTTATACCCACATATCTTCGTTTAACGGGAAATATAGTAAAAACACAGCAACGCAGAACATTGTGACATTTAAGTTTAACTTAAAGTATAAATATATATAAGAAAATTTAATGAGAAGAATATTTTGGAGGGAATGTCATATCCGTTTTATAAAATATCATCAGGCAAAGAAGTTACAACGTGTTAAAGAAACATAAAACTTAATACAAAATAATATAATAACTTCTTTGCTAAACTGTATTTTACAAAACGAATATAACACTCTCTTCAAAATATTCCTCGATTTAAAATTGCTATAATTGATGTTTATACTCATAAGTTCAACTTAAGTCCTCTTAAGCACAATTTACATTATTCCTGTACGCTATTACATTTTATTTATTATATTAGTGTATTAATTAGTGATGGGAATAATCGAATGAAATAATCGAATCATTCGATTATTTGAATAATCGAATCATTTCGATTATTTTAAAAATCATTCGAATAATAAAATAATCGAATAAAATTATTCGAATGATCAAAATTAGTAGTAAAAATAATCGAATGCTTTTCTTATCTCAATTTTACTTTTCCTACCCGTATACTACAGTAGTAGTATCTATATAATTACTGGCTACTGCACAATAAGTAATATAAATATAATATGGTGTATAATTGTATATAGTACCATTGTACCTACTATCTATATCTATATCTATATCAGTATTGCTATGATATTTAAATTCCTTTTTACATATCTTACAAACAACGCATTTTTCGGAAGATTTTTGAAAATACTCCCACACTATTGACCTTTTATTAGGTGCCATGACAAAAATTTAACTTAAAATACTCTATAGTCAGTACTTATTAAATACTAAAATCAGTCCGTTAAACTTACTCGAATCTAGTAAATGATAAAATGAACAGTTTGATGTTGAATAATATTAAATAATAATAGTCTACTACTCTAGTGTATGGATTTATTTCTATTTCTGGTTTCTAATGAATTGTAATGTTTACTTTCCTTTGTTGTTATACTTAGATTTAAGTCATTGGGTACTAAATTAAGAATGTGTCTGTCCAATGTCCATGTATTGTATTATTATTTATTTTTATAACATTCGACTATTTTGTTTTCGAATACTAATCATTCGATTATTTTGTTTTCGAATA
>CM023357.1:23658847-23698706 GCA_013282895.1 Eriosoma lanigerum
TAGCATTTTGATAGATGACGAAAAAAATAAACAGAATATTAAATATTCTTATTTAATTATAAATTCTATAATTAATTATTGTGCTATAGTTTCATTACAGATATAAATAAATTAAGAATAAAAAACCATTTGCTTTGGTGTATTTTCCAAAAAATAATTTTGTCAAAGTCTCGATTTCGTGAAACCTTCGTTTACCTGCCATGCCGGTTGCATATTCACATTGTACAATCAATGGACGTACCGATACGAACATATATCGCCGACGAACCGACAAAATATTATTCTTTGAAAGAATATCGAAAGGAAAGTATGTGCCGGTGTGAATGGTGAGCTAACCGGCAATTTTTACTCTTTTCCTCCTTTTGTAAGCTAGTATTTACTAGGGAATAAGTTTCGTCTGCTACTGTTTTTTGAATATATCAATAAGACATATTATGTGTATTAATATACGAGTATTATACTAACATAATATATTAAAATTGATCACGAAATTTTTTTTTGGTTCTGACCAATGTAGACGGGATTTATTATTAGATACATTATTATGCGCAAACATATATTACAGTCTGTGGGTTGTTATTATGACATGTGTGGAATCTGGAAAAGTAGAAACAACAGTAGGTAATTAACAATAACAGAGAATAGAAATATAGAAAAAACATGGAAACGCTGATGCCGATAAGGAATTATTGGCATAATAAACACTTCTCGTAAACAAACCCAATTAATATGTTCTATAAATATCATATATTATTCTTATATTATAATATCTAATTATAACAATATACTACCTATTATATTTATAAATACATATATAATATAAAAGCACAGATTATATGAAATCAGATAGGACACTCGGCCGTTTTTCAAAATGTAAACAAACAAAAATTCGGCCTCACGTAATAGTGACAACATTCTTAAAATGAAATTATTGTACACTCGTTTTACCATAATATTGTACCATTACATATATTGTTATCAATTATCATACAAGTTTTGTATACTATCACAGATCATATATTATATGAAATAATATTTTATATTATTTATATGTTAATATTTTATTTAATCTGTGTTAAATATTTATTATTTTGGCTTATATGTATGTATTTGGTCGTATCTTTGAATTTTCTTAAAATCAAAATGTTTACACTTTACATACATAGTTACTTTAGATTAGTTATGTAGGTATTTTAATTACACACACATTACGAGCAATCTGCAGCAGAATGTTTTTATCACTTATTCTAAAACAAAAATGCTGATGTCTTTACCAAGATTTTATTTTCACAGTATTTCACCCAACATTTTTTGTACGAAGAATATTTTAATTTTTCCATATTGAAAATTGTTTATAAAATTTATATAAAGTGAACCAAAATTTTAAAAGTCAAAAGAATATACAAATTTAAAACTACAAAATCGCAGTCAAAGAACCTCGTACTTATCACAGCCTCAAGCATAACAAATTCAGTGATGCATATTTTCCATTTTTCTTCAAAAGAAATTTATTTTTCGTTAAGTGGTTAATCTGCCGCTAGGCCGAATTTTGGTTTGTTTACTTTTTTGAGAATTACATTGCTTTAATAGGGAGTGTCCTAGGGGTGATAAAAGTAATAAATAAGTTTTGATAGAATATGACTTTTACCGACCAGAATACTAGAGTAATACTGAGTGTATTGTACAACTATAATAGGTATTATAATAATTAATAATCAACAACAAATAAAGTGAATAGCTCAGGTGATTATTACTCTACAGTGATAATTGATGTATTTAAAAATAGCATCCGACAAGAGTCGACTTTTATTCCCATATGTCATATAATTATTAGGTTATTGTAAAGTAAATTATCTAAAGTAGTGAAAAATAAAAATGGAGCGATATCCTAGGAAATTTGTACTATTACAGTACCTAATAATAAATGAGTAATAATTGCCGTCCACATTGGTCAGAAAACAAGAACCAAAGCATACTTTCGTGATCAAGTTTAATATATTATATTAGTGTAATACTCGTATATTAATACATGATTAATAGATGGTATAAGAATTAGACTATATTATAATAGGAATAATAATCTTAAAGAAAATAATAAATAGGTAAAGTTATATTCTATATAGTATACAGTATTATATCGATAGATCCAATGAAAAAGGTAGTAACTCCATTTTGTCAATTGTTCTAGAGAAGCAAAATAAAATTCAAAATAAATTTTTTATTTTTTTTTATTATAATATTATTTTATTATCTTTGTGGGATAGATAGAAATACAATCATTTTCGTGGTCAATAAAGAAAAAAATCCTTTATCAGAATATAGTGTTAAAAGTCGCAACTCAAAAACGAAAAAAATTGAGTTACTACTTTTTTCGTTGGATGTATCGATATATAGTATTCAATAATAGTATAATAAATGGTTATATTAAACAGTGAGTAAAAATTAGGGCTGGGCCGATACCGATAACAGATGTTAATATTGGCCGATATTGGAATATCGGATATCGTGTTTTTTCAGAACCGAAAATAAAACCCATATAATGCGCCGTACTGTCCGCATATCGATACCCTAACCTATCGATAATTTTTAATAATAATATAAGATATAACACCTATACTATAATTTATCGGTTTATATATTATTGGATATTGGATATCGGGTTTTTTTTTATATAGGTTCATAAAAACTAGGAAAAATATCGGATAGGTTATCGGTTTTATAAATCGGAATATCGGATATTGGAAAAAAATGGTATCCGCCCAGCACTAGTAAAAATAACTGGTTAGCTTAGGGGATTATTACTCCAAGATATGTTTATTTCAAGAGTAATTATTTTCGGGGAGTAACAATCCCCTGTTACTCTAGTATGGTCATGTGTGAATTGGCCATTCGGGCTTTACTCAATAACGATAAATTTTTGATTGTCTTTTAAATTATCAATATTGTCATAATTACGTTAAAAATTTAAAATAACCATAATTATTAATTATAGAAGTTTAATTTTATAATAAAAATTAAATATCTATTAACAATAATGTCACAGTAATAATAATACAATAATCAATAAAATAACCAACTATATAAAATTTGTTTTTTACTGAATACCGTACATAACTATGTCTATATTATATGTTGAGTTGTGTCATAAAGTCATCAACATTATGTTATTTTTGGAAAATATTTACTTATTCTTAGAACTACTAAAGAAATGGATTAACTATCCACTTAAAATACAATTTGTATATTGTTGTTTTTGTTTCACTTATCTATCAATGAAAGTATTCTTTATTATGATTTTAGTACTTAAAAAGATGTATACAAAAACACCAAGTACTAAAAAAAAGAAAAACCATACATCATTGTAAAACTAAGTTTAAATATGTACCTCAAAGTAAAATATTTAATTTTTTTTTTTAGTACTAATCAAGTGGGCAAATGTAGTTTTGAAATGTTGCAATATTTGTTTCCCCCCTGAAATACTTCTTTTGATTTAGCCTTATTACATTCAAAATTTTACAATTCGACTAAATTCTGAAAAAATCATAATTTACTATGTATAAATGAAAAAAACTTTTCTTATCAAGTTAAACAGATTATTCAAGTGATTTAAAAACACAATTCAACAATGACTTCCCACACAAATATAAAACATATTTCAAATTTTTCATCGGCTATATTTTTTATTGTAAATTTATACCTACCTACATTTCTCAATTATACATATAAAAATGGTATACTGTCATACATAGTAAGTTTAGGTACTCTCTTCTTACTGTATTTCTTCATCAAAAATACAGTATAAATAAAAACATTTTTTAATATCAACAAATATGACTAAAAACCAATGCAAAATAATAAATTAGATTAAATTTTATAACTTTACAAATAGATAAAACAACATTTATGATCATGGAACTTTTAAAGTTTTTTATAACTAAAGACTCTTTCACATGAGAGATACATTGTATCTTCCATTTGGAATTCATACATTATCAGTGGCCGGACACAATGTGTCTCATGTGAAAGAGCATATTTAATTGTTAAAAAAAACATATTTTTTGTAGGAAGAAATACAAATTTCTATGTGATCTCAACGGCAATTGTTATTAATTAGTTCTAAAATAAAATAATTAAGTATACGTTTAATTATAACTTAAATAATTGCAGTAAAAAAATGTAATAGTATTAATAATATTAATTGTTATATTGTTGATAAAACTGGGTAAAAACTAAAACTAAATTGTTATGAAATGTTTTCACCTTACACATCTTATTATAAATAATGTATCTTATATAGATTTAATTTAAATTTCAATGGTAAATGTATAACTGTAGTTTTAAGACAACATTCTGATATTGACTTAAGATCAATGGTCTATGACTTTATTATATTTACTACTAACAGTTCTGAATGGAGAAAGATCATTTCCTAATTAATTAATTTAAAGTGTATTTATACATAATTATTTGCTAGTAATAACAAACTAATTTTCAAAAGTTAGTATTATACATAAAATTAACAAATATGTTGAAAAGTAATTATATGAAAAAGATCGAGAAGTTGAAAAAGTTAAGCAAATTATATTTAAATGAATCGTATAACTATCTTTTTTTTTCTAAACATAAACCTATTATTGAAAAGGTATACACAACTGTTTAAATTTACTTATTTAAAAAAGATAACACTGTATTTCATTTTAAGAAACCAATGAGAGTATATAAACCTAAGTAAGAAATTAATTAATTTAATAATATAATATTTTATTTTGATCTTTATTCTTCTACTTTTATCCCTACTACTTTAAGTACTACAACAATACTACTATATTAAATATTAATTACCTGAATCTTAAAATTGCATTATAAATATCAACATAGAATTTAGAACTTAGAATTATCTAGTTATAAGTATTAAGAAATTAAATATTAGATATTTTTAATATATTTACGTTGAACGTGAAGGGCCTGCAACTTGATAATCATTTCTTGATTGACGTGATGGTGGAGGTGGTGGTGGTGAAAATCGACCACCGGAATGACGACTAGATGGTCTTGGTTCTTTTCCACGTTTAGGCATAATTAAATTGTTCTGTATCAA
Organism: Eriosoma lanigerum; assembly: GCA_013282895.1. Classification (NCBI taxonomy): domain Eukaryota; kingdom Metazoa; phylum Arthropoda; class Insecta; order Hemiptera; family Aphididae; genus Eriosoma; species Eriosoma lanigerum. The sequence goes on from CM023357.1 coordinate 23,663,946, forward strand.
TCTCAAATCGGGATCCACAAAATCCTTTTTGAAAAAGTTTTTCAAACAAAAAATAAAAATAACACTTGACAAAATAACCACAATCGTTTAATACTATTTAAAAGTTGCATGATTCAAATTTTATATAAAAAAACAAAAATTACGAAAATGTATTGTACATACCTATTGTATATTATATCATAAACCAAACGGTTGGGGGTTGTCAACAAATTAGTTTTCAGACGGTTTAAAAACATTTAACTACTGATAACTAAATAATAAGATTTGCGGATACGGCGATAAATGTGATATACCAAATCAAAATTATTTTACTCTTATTAATATTTTCAAGAACGAAAAATCGGATAACAAAAAGGGAGACGACTTGTTGCGATCACTAACAATGTACAGCAGCAGTATTAGGTGCCGCCATATTGATATCAGTAGACAGTAATTGAGAAATCAGGCGTCGGTCTGCAGTCGAATCTATAAAATGTTCAGTCCAATAACATGGAAAAGTCGGTATGGGACTAAAAAACTATAACTTAAGTGTATATAATAATTATTAACAATGACCAAAACACGCGGTGTAGTGTGACCACTGCGCACACAGAATGTATATAGTTTAATTACTGCGCAGCAATTATTATCGATATATCTACCGGCCACGGATGTTCACAATATGACCTTTTGCGAAGGATCTTGATAAAGGGATGAAAAATCTTAAATATTTGTATTTAAATTTAAATCATTTAAAATTTTAAAGTGATTCTGCGGTGATGTTAGCGATCAGTGAAGTTACAATATAACCAGTAACCACAAAAAACTTCACTACTAGAGATAGTACAAAATTTAACCACTAAGTTCGCTAGTAGTAGATTGAGAATTTTTAATTTGTATTAAAATTCTGATAAATACTTACAGCCGTTCTGGGCAGTCTCATGCTGCTCACAGTGGTTAGAACTGTTTTCTGTTGTCTTTGGCATTCGTCCCACGTGAGGTCTGACCATATATCTAATATTATTATAATTAAAATATGATTTAGGTCCAACAATTAGTTTTATAATTATATTATTTAATAACTAGAACGTACATTATACAAATTAATAACGCAAAATATTTCGTCGCGCAATGATACTATTCTTTATTATGAAACGGACGTACAATGTCGTTATAAAAGACGATTAATGGCATGTCATATTGCTTGTCCTAGGCGACATATACGCCAATTGACATTCCTCCGAATAATGAAAAATAATGTAATATGTATAATTATATATATTTTATATTATTATAAATTATAATAGTAGTCACTAATCAGAAAGTATATTAATTATTATTCACCTCCAGTGGCGCACACAGTGGGGGGGGGGGGTAAGGGGTCACAACCCCACCCCTGAAAAGTTTCTTCATTTAATTTGGGTTCAAAAACAAGTATACGTTTATGCAACCACAGATTAAATTAATACAACAACGGAGCCCACAGTTACATAAAATGTACTATGTGCAAATATACTATTAAACTTTCTACGATATTACTGCATATTCTACAAAAATCCACTCTTTAAGAAATAATTATAAGCAGAACCCCCCCCCCCCCTGAAAAAAATCCTGTGACCACTATGACCTCTATTGTTGAATAATAACATTTTTTTAATGTATTGATAAAATACTATGTTAGATTCTGAGCGAAGCAAAGTATGAATTGGTTTTAAAAATATATTTTATTTTTAGCAAATCTTGTCTAGTTAGTACGTTATATAGCTCATTTTTTAAATTTCTCAAAAGTTTTTCCTTGGAAGGGGAAAAACTACCAAAAAATGGCGGAAAATCGGCAAAATTACGGTTTCTGTTATTTTAATTTTTTTAATTTCGTGATAACTAATTGAGTTTTGATTGTAAGGACTTGAAAATTTTTTTGAGTATTAACATAGGTAATATACAAGTGTGGTACAATTTTGGAAAGGTTCGGTTGATTATTTGGCCAAGTATAGGACTTTGAACTTTTTTCCAAAAATGTTTAATATTTCCAGCAATTTTTGGTTTATCGCTTTGAAAGTTTTATCGAAGTCTAATCATATACTACTTAATCTTTTTACAAAATATTTTGATAATCGTGACTGACAATTTTTTTTTATAAGCTTTTAAATTTTGAATATTTTTAGAAGAATTGAATATTATATATATATATATTTTTTTTTTGATGTATGAAAACATTTTTTCGGATAGAAATAATGGTCTGATTACCACAAATCGGGTATGCTTTCGGTAGCAAATTGCGTTTAGTTGGTACTTTATTTAGCTCATTTTTCAAATTTCTCATAAGTTTTTCCTTGGGAGAAGAAAACCTACCAAAAAATGGCGGAAATTCGGCAAAATTACGATTTCTGTTATTTAAAATTTTTAAATTTCTTAATAACTAATTGAGTTTTGATCGTAGGGACTTGAAAATCTTTTTGAGTATTAAAATAAGTAGTATACGAGTGAGGTAAAATTTTGTAATGAATTATTAGTATAGTGTATTGTAATATATTGAGTTTCGCCCAGAATCGAATTTTCTAATATAATATTATTGCATTTAAACCTTAATTATAATAAACCACAAATTTCTCCGACGATCAAAGGGTCGAAGGAGGAACGCCTACAAATGACATTCCCAATTTTGTTTTATTTTTTTTTTACAACAGTACGATCAGAATCTGGAGTTCTATACTTATATAGATGCGTAATATTTTTCAAAACCAAATAAGTTGAAATGGTGGAAAATAACTTTCTATCCATTGATAGGAAACTAGGAAATCAGTAAATCACTTTTTATAGTTTGGGCCAGAAACGTACTCAATGGCGGCGCCAGGAGTAGGAAAACCCTATATAATTTCAATGTATCGTTGTTGGTGATTTTTGTTACGCCACTGGCCCACCATCTAAATAAGTGGCCCCAGCTTAGCCCTCTTCTAAATAAGTTGCCCCATGCTTAGTCATTTGGCCAAAAGATATTGCCACTGGGCGTACCTAATGGGGAGGATTTTGGGTGACTATTCGGCAACGAATATAAATTATACTATTCCCATTTCTGTCCATTATCCAAGGCAGTGGCGATTTTGAAGAGAGTGATGGGGGAAATCTCTTTATTCCTCTCCTGGCTTAAAATAATTGAAATTGTACAATAATTATGTAGTTTTTTTAAAATTATATCACAGTTTGATAACATTAATATAATATCACAGATTATCCTCCCATTGAATTTAAAACGGAGAGTCATGGGAAAAGCATCAAAACAATTTATCTAGTTTTAACTATATTCAGTGGCGCAACTAGTGCTTAAATTTAAGGGGCTATAGCTCCATATTAAAATATCATTGAGAATTGTCTTGTTATTTTAAAGAGCTATGAGTCATTTTGAGGAGGCTAAGCACCTCCAGCCCCCTTAGTTGTGCTTATGGCTATATTCAATAATTTTTATTATTAATAAATTAAATTTTTTTTATTTTTATTTTCACTTATTTTTAAAAATTTTGTTCGTATACCTATGTATTAAAATCTGTATGTAAATATATTTATTTTAAAGAGTTTAAAACAATTGTGTAAAAATTAATTTGCGGAAATTATTAGTTTTTAAGTTATTAAAAAAAAATGTATTAGTAAGCTGTAGCTTGTAGGTATAATAATATTATTAATAATCTTTATTTACCTACTCAAAACTCGACAGTACTCTAATAATATATAATCTCTAATCATATGCGCATATTGTTCTTACTTCCTTGTAAAAGTAATTAACTATATAATATAAAATAGGTACTATAAACGGTTTATAATATAGTAATAGTATATATTTTAGAAAATATAGTATTATAGTTTTTTAGTAGATATCTATCATTTATAGTAGGTATTTGATATTAAAATTATATCTTAAAGGAAGAAGATAGAACATAATAATATCACAACATTTAGAGCGATGTATGATAATATCATTATCAACGTATCGTATTAGACATTTAGAATCAGTTTATGTACAACCTTATCGTTAAACTGTCATTACTGCAATACTGCATATTGTATACTGGCCACTGGGCATACTGCATAGTGACGACACCGCCTAAACAGTAAGCACGTACAAAATCGCACATCCCCTCCAGAAAACTAATGCGACGCCTTCCGTCGAAATACTTCGTATGCGATCGGAGAACTCCAGAATGGGTGACTACAACTTAGTGGTGGCAGTAGCGTGCCGAAGAGAGATTTTGTGAAGAATTTTTAGATGAGTTCAGTGATTCAATATTATAATAAAACACAATTATTTTTAGTAAAATAATTAAATAATAAAAAATTAATATATTAAATAATTAACGGAAAGCAAGATCTTAAAATGATTCGAGATTCAAACATAATTATAACGAATTAATAATACTATAATTACTGATATTAATATTATGGTTTATGATTATTCAATTGACAATTTTTAATCATTTTACTAACAATATCATACTATAATATAATATAATATGTAATAGTGTAATACTATTTCAACTTTCAAATAATATTTAAATTATTATTTATTTTTTTGGGTAGTCGACTTACATAGTTTGCCTTCCTTAAAGTTAGAACTGAAAAATGTTCTACACGCCCCACTCACATGCAACACGTTATTCCTACTCAGAATTATTGTGCATATTAACTGTATGTATTAATCCAGTGGCGGATTAATGTATAGACCAAGCAGACCTGAGACTTTAAATTAAATAAATTTTATATCATATAAGGGGCGCTGTTTACGACGTCAAGTAGGTCAAGTTGATACCCATTACAATAATATAAAATTTGCGCTCCTCTGTAATCATTCTGTAATAATAAATTTATATTTTTAATCGGCTTTTGGTGCTTAAATTTTATTTAACAAATATACCTATATATTCCATATATATATTGTATTTCAAATAAATAAGTGAGAGTTATAAAAATCTTACAAACCGTTTCTTTTCTGATATTGAAGGTGAAAATTTATTGAACAACGAATGTAATCATTTTAAAATTATGATATTAATTAGTATTTTGATTAGTCATACAAAATGTTATTCTTTATAATAACTAAAGATAACTATGACATTTTACTTAACCCAACTGTAGTTTTGAAAATGTATTTAATATAACATCACACATAAAATATTCAGTAAAATGTTCTTTTTTGGCTCAAACGCGCATAAAAATACTGTTTGAGATTAACAATTACTTAAACCTCATTTAATGGGTAATCTCATTAAAATATAAAAAAATATGGGAAGGTTGATTATAGAAGTTTCTCCTTCGTCCCATCGGTCCTCAAAGAAATTAGTGGTTTATTATAATTAAGAACTGAATGCAATGATATTGCATTAGAAAATACGATTCTGAGCGAAACTCAATATAATACAATATATTATACTAATAAACTGTTCCAAAAGTTTACTACGTGTGAAAACTACCTGTGAGAATACAAAATAATTTCAAGTACCTACGTTCAAAATTGCATTAGTTATCATGAAAAATCTAAAATCAATTTCTTCAAAATTACGATTTCCGTGAATATTGTCGTTTTTCAGTAATTTGTTGGTAGTTTCTTTTTCTCAAGGAAAACTTTTGAGATATTTAAAAAATTACCTTTATAAAATACCATCTAGATGCAATCCATCGAAATTACACTCTACGAGTAGTTATGTTAATCGAACAGTTATTTCAACCCAAAAAAGTGCCTTCAGATTTAAAAACATAAAAATCAAACATCAATGTAAAATGTTAAAGTTAAAAAATTTACTTTCGATTTTCAAAATATTTTGCAAATAGGTTAAGTAGTATATGAATAGTTTCCTGTACAATTTTCAAACAGTTAAACCCAAATTTTCAGGTAATATTAAACATTTTTGGAAAAGTTCAAAGTTTTATATTTAATCAAAAAATCAACCATTCCGTTCCAAAATTTTACTACGTGTATAAGTTATGTACCGAAAACATTCCCTACTTGTAATCGGACTATTAATCTACCCAAAATCGTGCTTTCAGACATAAAATAAAAAAAACATTATAAAACCAATACATTCTTCGCTTTTTCACAATCTAAAATGCAGCGGAAGAATTCCCGGTGGGCGGAATAATGTGTTTTAATTTGGAAGTATAATGTGTAATGTACTAATGTGTAACGCGTAATGTGGAAGAATATTTTGATCTTGGAGACAGACTACCTACGTCATATTACATGAATGAGCGAACGAATTGCGTTCGAATTTGGAGAGTAGTATAGTTCATCTGTTCAAATTTTTAAATAACTAATAATTTTTGTCAGTTTCACACATTTTAAATTTATTTAAACAGGCCCGGATTAAGGGGGAGTCAGGTATAGCCTCCGGCCTCATGAGAATTGATATTTTTAGTGGCCTCGGATTATATACCAGACATATTTTACAGCAATATTAAATCGTATAAATTATGAATATTGAAATAATTTATTCAGTTTGCCAAAAAAAAAACAAAAAACATTTTTAATTTTATAGTTTTTTAAACAATTATAATAATAATTTTTTATAATTAAATTATACATCATATAAATTTTTTTTATATTGGAGAATGGGGCCTCATATTATCCGGGCTTGTCTTTAAAATTTTAAATACATTTATACTTTTACTGTAGTCACACTAATAATCATTTACAATTACCACAAATCACAGGTGGAAATGATAAGATTAGAAATTGCCTATATTTTACCCCTTATTGCTATGCTACATGAGCGTAAAAAATGTAAAATGTCGGCAATTACGAACCTCGTCGCCATTTGTGATTTATGTGCTAGTCGTAAATGATTGAAAGGATAGTCGTAGGGGTGCGTAGCTTCTCTACCTTTTTATAAATTATTAGTGTCCCCCAACTTGTTATTTCGACTGGACAGTTCGAAAAAATTTATATAAATATAAATATACCAAATAATGACACAAGACAAAATGTATTAGTTATAAATTTATAATATTATGAAATGAACATATTCATTTTAAATTATGAACAATGAAAATTACAAATAAAATTAGGTATAAATAATAAATATTATTAATAATTATTCGATTAGCTTATTAATTATTCCGTAATACGTAGTTAGCCAGTAGAGGTTACTTTTTTTGGTTAAGTTTTCCATTAAATGTGTATAAAATAAATATTATTAAAATTAAAGTAATTATGTCACTTATTGGTCAATGTTATGCAACTCAAGAATTTAGAACATTAATTAAAGGTAATACAATTATTGATATTTATTTAACACTATCTATAAAGTATTTTACTTTATGAAATGTATTATATATACTATGTTTTGAGTATTTAAAATTGATCTACAGGAGGAGTAACCATAGTCGATGAATTATCTAAATTAGTTTTCACAAGTTATAAAAATGTTGGTTTCATATTTGTCTACAATAATATATTGTATAGTGTATGTTCTCCAATTAATTTTTTAATGAAATAAAGTTTTAAAAAGTAGAACAGTGAATTCCGGACGTTCCTTCCGTCCTCAAAGAGGAGTACAAATTAGATGAAATTCTCTACCTATTCATGGTAATCGGATAATTATTTTAATACGAAAAAGTGTCTACACACATAAAATTCGCTTCGCTCAGAATTTAAAACTAATAATATAATATAAGATATAAATTAAATTTGTTTTTCATAAGAATCACAATCACCAGAAATATCAAATAATAAATTCTTATTACTATCTAGTACTAATTTGTATTGTTCCAAAATTCCAAAATTATATGTGCTTGTGGTCTTGTGGATTATTTAGAATCGCTTCAACAACATTGCTCAGTCGTTGTTTTGTTCTGTTGACATTTCGGATATGATAATTGACTTGCTAAGTTGCTACTATAATGATTTTAATTGAAATAATATGTAATTATTTATTTTTATAATATTAAATTATATCAGAAAAATATTAAAACATAAACTGCTTTGACACGTTACAGACAGTGTTTAATTAGAGACTTAGACCGTCCTTCCACTGGGACAACGCGACGCGACGCGATTTTAAAAAAAATGTCGCACAATTATCGTTTGTTTTATGAAACACGGATTAATCAATTGGAATATTCCCACTAAGGCCCAGTTGTACAGTTTCATGATTAAACGTCGATTAGATAATCAATGATCAAATTTTAATCATTGATTAAACTTTTGTGAGTTGTACAGTTGATAATTTAGTTATGATTAGTTAATCGATGATTTTAATAAGATGTTAAATATTTTATACGATATTTTCATTATTTTTCGTTACAGTTGGTACTAAATTTATGATGTTCAGTTTATCACTTATCTTATCAAATTAATTTGAATTTTGAATATTAAATTATTAAACAATTCAATTCAGTATTCACCATAATTTTTTTTATTTTAAATTATAATTTGGATATTGATTAATTAATATGGACTAATCAATAAAAAAAAACGCACAGCTAATTTTACAGTTGCTGAAACTGGTATCTTAATTTTATTGGGAACAGAACTCGATCCCCAATCATATCAACAATAAAACGAACGGTATTTTTTGACAACCGAAATCGATCAAAGAATTATTCTTCTCTCCACCAAGTGAAATGATCTGTTCGTGGTTTAAATATACTTTCTCGTCTAGGAAAAACGATCATTAATACTAAATAGTCAAATTCTTCATCATCAAAATCAGAATCATCTTTAATAAAATTTCCATCATAAATAAAATGTATAATTCCTAATAAAAACACAAAATAGTTCAAAATATTCACAAAGTACTTTTTTATTATTATTAAATAATTAATATTTTTCATTAATTTCAAGATGACCCAAAATTCAGAGTTCAACTCAAATATTCAATTAAATATTTAATACAATAAATTTCACAAATGTTAGATTAACAAATAACAATATTTCAAATTATATTAAAGTTTAATAATTAAAAGTAAAACATATTATATTTTATGTACAATGGAAAACAATAAAATAAAATTGAAATTATAATTATTAATAACGATAATTCTCAAAACATTAGTTAATCACAGTTTAACCGACCAATAATGACCGGTCAACTTAACGGACCTTTTATCAATGATTAAGACTTTAACCGACACTGTACAACGACCATATTTTTTTAGTACTAAATCACAGTTCAATCAACCACTATACTGGGTCTAAACTAAAGCGACTAGACGCGACTCCGACGTAACACAACAACTAATCGCTGGCAACTAGTTCTGTCAATCGCTTGGTAAAAATTTGCCATTACATCGTCTGCGGCAGTGGCGGCGTGAACAATATTCTTTCACGAGACAAAATAATTTTTAGGGAACTATCCAGTGGCGGATTTACATGGGGCCTGGATGGTTTATTAATTATTATAACATATGTCATTATCTATTAAATGTTATTGAATATTGAAACGTCAGTTATGGTAATAATTGGCAAAAATGATGACAATACATGTATAAGAATAATAATATAAAATGCAAACAACATCCTATGAAATTTACATATCTACACGAATCTTTTTAATTAATTGTTAAATATAATATAATAAAACAGACGCGTGCTGGGTCCATTTTTCCTACCGGAAAACTAGATATAATTAAGGCCCCACTTTCTACTTACTAATAGAAATGTGTCTCATGTATACCATGTATATCTATATCTATAACTGGGGTTACCAACTGGCGGACCGCAATCCGGATACGGACCGTGAACTTTTTTTATGGACCCTTATCCACGAATAGTTTTTAAATTTGTATAATATTAATATAGAAATTGAAACTATAAATGTGTTACATAAAATTTATATTACATGATAAAAGAATTATTTAAGTAATTTAAAATAATCTGCATTTCTATAATCATAAATAAGGGAAAGCTTTTTACATCCCAACGATGAATGGAGTTGTGAAGTCACAAGCGTTTTCGGTTCTAATAAAGATACCCTATAGATGGAAATAATCGAATTCCAGGAAGACTTTCGTTTAAAGAAATAATTTATTTAAGTTCCAACACTTTATAGTACGATCAATTCTGGATGAAATGCGTTTGTCCAAGTAAATATCCAAAACTAAAAAGCCTGGTTTCAAAACTGTGTACAATGTTTGGATCAACATACGTTTGTGAAACCGTTTTTTCTAAGATGAACTTTATTAAAAATAATTTCAGATCTCGGTTAACAGATGAGCATCTTAAGTCTAAACGAGTTAATGTAAATCAGTTGAACCAACTTCACACCAAATATTAGGAAGCTCGTGAAAACTAAAAAATTCAATTTTTCACATTAAAAATGAAATATATCTAGTAAAATCTTTTTTTTTTACAAATTCAATTTGAATAATAATTAAATATAAATACAAATTTAAAAACTATATATACTATATACCTATTTATTAACATGTGTAAAAGTCATTAAAACTGTTTGGATCGCGGAAAGTTTGGTAATTTTCAAAACAGACCTCCATAGAAATTAGTTGGTGACCCTTGATCTATAACATCATTCAAGTTATCTTCCAATTTCTTACTAAAGATTAAAATTACCATTTTTTTTTTTTTTTTTTTTTGCAAGTCAAAACATTGATAGGGGGCCCAGGTTTTTTAATATTTAAGAAGGCCTACCAAAATTTTTTCGGTATCCCGTTGGCCCAATACGTAATACGATTAAGTGTAAGCCCAGTACGAATAAGTGGTACAGCGTCCAGGTGCATGTGCTAAAGGAAATGACTTTGACGTGTTACGATGCGTGGCTCAACCAAACACAGAAACTACAACGTAGCATAACGAATTGCTTATGAATTATTTGTTCATTGCATCAACGAGCGAACACAAATCAAAATGTAAATATAATTACGCAAACGAATATTAATCGGTAATTGCATGAACCACAAACAGGACACACCAAACTTAAACGTGACTGATGGAAAAATAGAGACCATTATAAGAAAAGATAACCTAAAAAAAAAAAAAAAGATATCAATTGTAAAATTAAAATACCAACTGATAAAAATTAAAAATACTATTTGTACAAATTTAAATTCATATTTGACAACACTGGGCTCTCAAAAATAAAATATAATGTAGATTATTTATTTTTTTAATATAGGTCATAGGATCATAATTTATAATATAGAAATTTGCCATTCGGGTAGGTAAGTACTGCTCGTATTAGGCTCTCGTCACTTTGTCTCTTTATTTATAAGACTATTTCTAAGTTGGCATAAATTACAAATTTTAGTTTTACGAAATGTTAGGTTATGTTTTCTATCACAATCGGAAAAATAGGGTGAAAAATAGTTCTTCCGAAAAATGATAAGAAGTCCTTATCAAATGAATCTTGACTTTGGAAGTACGGTCAATATCTTAGATAATACATACGTCATACATATATGTATAATATACTATAATATAAAACATGTGTATTATCTAAGGTCAATACCATGGTTTTTAGAAGATAAGATCTGATCACTTCCACCCGTCCGCCGATAAATATGTTTCCGCTTAAAGAGGCAAAAACGTTTCCAATCATGACCACCATATCGTAAAGCGCTGTTGGTTGTATGATGCTATAGTTGCTACTTTAGTATATTGAAGTTGCTAGAATGCTAGAAAAAATAGATGTTTGTCTTTGCAGCCAAAATAGCAGCGCTCATTTGAAAAGTGACAACATTTAAAAATATATTTGTCTATTTAACCGGAACATTGATAAGGAGAAGATAGTGGTCCTTATCTTCCAAGACCATGGTCAACACTCAACACCAACATCCAAAATTTAAAAAATGCGAGAAAAGAAATTTCGTAATTTATAATATAAAACCCTGATTAGTTGAGTTTTAACTTTGCACAACAAATCGAGGGATATTTTTTACGATTTGCGAAGCGAAGCGACGGCCCCGAGGAGGTATTGTATTAGTCTATTATCATTATTTTTTTAATTGTATTTTGCGTTCTTTAGAAATATGTTCACAGACATTTAACATGTTTTTAAAATCATTTTCACACAAATACATTTCGTCAAACAAGTACTACTTCTGTTGTCCACACTTTGATTTTTATTGTAAATGTTTATTAATATTTCCCTTATTACTAAACAGTACAATACCAACTTTGAAAACAAAAAATATTCTCTAAAACATTAAAAATAAACTAGAATTTAATCAATATTAAAAATCTTCCTTATCAATATAATGCATGTTCATGACTGTTCGCATGACTATCATCGTAATCAGAATTCAGGGTCTAGCGGATAACACTAAAAACTGGAACCAAAATTAAAAATTATGTCTCATAAATGAACACAATACATGTACATATCGAAAACGTTTAAGTAATAAAAATACTATATTTAACATTTATACATTTCGTTCATTTTTGATCTTATCTTAGTGGTTTTACTATTCGATTAATGACTAATGGTTCGGTTATCAGTTGTGTGCTGCCCATTGTGTGAACACGTACTTACATTAAAATAAATAATAATAAACGAAAAAGATTGAACTTAGAAGAAAAATGAATATTATTAAAATTAAGGAATCGGAAAATCTAAGTGTACGAATATTAGCAGAACGGTTTTGCATAAGCAAATCATAGGTAAATGTATACAATCCAATGTTTGAAGAAGTTTTGAAAACAATAAATAATTTAAAAACAAATTTTAAAAATAAAGAAAATGAGATTGCATTATCAATGGAGTAGCCAACGTTATTGAAATAATTACAAAAGTGATCCCGTATTTCTTTGGCTGTTATTGGTGAAGTGGTGAATTTCTACCTTGATAAGGTTGTAGCTAACCTAATTGTTCATCTTAACTTCTCCAACTTCTCGGTTCCACATTTCCTGTTACAATTTTTCAAAATCGAAACTGTCCTGTAAAAATATTTCCATTTTATGTTGATGTAAAAGGTTGTGGCATCAGGCTTGAACGATTATTGTGGTTTTTTCTGGTCTTAAATTTATTGTTTTTAAAAGTATTCGAAATCGTGATGCTAGAATTCCAAAAGTATTTTCAATTATTCTACGAGCTCTCAACAATCTATAGATAAATATTCGTTTTTCTTTACTTAAATTTCTATGTGGATAGGGTTTCATCAGATTATTTGAAAGCGGAAAAGCATCATCCGCTACAAAAATATATGGCAATTTGTCACTTATTCCTGATAGATAATCCGGGGCCAGAATCATCAATATTTTTTCTTAAAAATTCTTGTAAAATAAAGTATTCAAAAATAGGCCTCCATCTGAAACTCGTCTATTGGCACCAATATCCACCATAATGAATTCGTAGTTGGCATTTGCAATGGCCATCAAAACAATACTGAACGTATGTTTGTAATTAAAAAAATACGAGCCAGATTGTTGAGGCTTTATTACCTCTATATGTTTGCCATCAATCGCTCCCAAACAATGATTAAAATTCCATTTTGATTCAAAGTTATCAGAAATAATTTTCCACTTTTGTTCTGAAGCAGGCATTTAAAATCAAAATCCCATTTAAAAATATGTAAACACAGATATTTAATATAGTAGATTAATTTGTGTGGTTATTTATAGTTTATTCTTGTATTTAATTTATTCTATGTTTTATTTATATTTAATTTACAGGAAGATTTTTTCGCAACGAGCCCCCCTGCATCTCCTAAAACAACTTCACACGAACTACAAAAAAAAAAAATTGCAAATTCTGAAGAAAAGAGAAAGTACAGGATGGGGCGTGGTTACTTCCTTATTTTAAAAAATCATAACACAAAAAGTATTGGCAATATTAATTTAATTTTTTTTTCTCTGTATAGCGGTACATTTAAAGTTTTATTTTATTTGGTTTTAAAAATGACATCTCGAAGATGGCCACCGTTCTCGTCAATGCACTGAGATAGTCGGAATTTGAAATTGTTGTCCACTTTTTCTAGCATATTTGTACTTATGTCGGCAATTGCAGCACGAATATTGTTTTTGAGATGACGAAGGGTCTTTGGACGATCCGTGTATACCAACGATTTAAGGTAGCCCCACAGGAAAAAATCACATGGGGCTAAATCTGGCGATCGTGCTGGCCACTGAAGATCGCCTCTAAGAGAAATGAGCCGTTCGGGAAAGTGTTCACGCAAGATATTCATTGACCTTCTTGCCGTGTGAGCCGTGGCGCCATCCTGTTGAAACCACACTTCTCCTACATTCATTTCTTCAAGTTTGGGCAGAAAAAAATCCACAATCATGCTGACATAACGTTCAGAATTGACCGTAACTGCTCTTTCGTTCTCTTCAAAGAACCATGGGCCAATAATGCCAATTCTGGATATTGCACACCAAACAGTTACACGTTCTGTATGCAGAGGCTGCTCATGAAGTTCTCTCGGGTTAATAGGGCTCCAATATCGCATGTTTTGTTTGTTCACACATCCTGAAATATGGAAATGTGCTTCGTCGCTAAAGAAAACAAGGGCGTCCTGAGGCAGGTGTTCGAGGAAGGCTTCACATGCATTTTTTCGCGCAACATAATCGCATGGATTAAGTTGTTGCACCACTGCCAATTTGTATGGGTGAAAATTAAGTTCCTCATAAAGAATTCGTCTCACTGTGCGACTAGAAATCCCTAAAGCAGCCGAATGTTTGTGTGCAGATCGCCTAGGGGATTTCAAAATTGCCGCCCTTACCCTTTCGATGTTTTCTGGCGTCCTGACGGTTCTGGAAGGTCCATTATGTTTCTTCTGCACACTATCAGTATCCCTGAACGTGTCCACCCACAAACAAATCGATTTCCGATCAGGCACACGACCTGCTGGTGCGATATTGAAATGGTTTCTGAAAGCTCGATGAGTTGCGATGATCGAACGGCTGAAAGAAAAGTAAGCCTCCACGGCGAACGCGCTCTCTTGCTTTGTCCACTGCATTGTTGACACTAAACTAGTCATAACAAAAACCTTAGATACGTGTTTTGGAACAAGCCATAAACCAACGCTCTACTATTAATAGCCGCTCAGTTGCGAGAGTTTCAGATAAGGAAGTAACTACGCCCCACCCTGTATGATTTGCTAGAATTATCATGCAATCACCTACAACAATCCATATTTGATAACGACATATTAGCGAAGTCATGGGCAATTGAGTTAGGAAAATTTGAATCCGATCAACAACTTTTTGCTCAAAAAGCAATTAACGATGTTTTTTTTTGAAGCTCGCTTACAAACTCTTCATCGTAACTCCGTAAAAATTAATCATTCTTCAACACCATCTACGCTTGTTCAACGTGCGCCTGTTTATATATCCACAAATTCATATTCATCACTGTCCAGTCATACATGGTAGATTCCAAACGTTTCAAACACAACAGTTTACAATACTTTCAGTGAACTTCTTACCGACACTCAATATACAAACTATTACTTTATTTTTCCTAACAAATGAAACAAATAAATAAACGTATTATTTAGTTGTTCAGATAATATTGTTATAAAAACTATAAATAATAATTAGATCTTGATTACATTTTTCCTTTAAATATTTTAAAAGTTGAAAAAAAAAATTTAATACATTAAAAATAAATAAATTTACTTACTTTTATATTATCTTTGAGTGCAGTTATAGCTTCACATGTTTCAATGATAATTTTTCCAATTGTTTATGGAGCGATTGCGGTTATAAACTAGTTCTTCGAAATTAACGCCGGTAGTCAGGTTCTCTAATACGAGTGTACTGTTTCTCTATCATTGGTGTAATCATTTTTAATAACTTTGAAAATGTCGTGTGGTCCATGCGGAGATAATTTCTATAAGAGAATTTTTGAAGGAGAAGATAGTCGAAGTTTGTCTAGAAGATTATGATGGAAAAAAATTTAAAACGGCAAAAAAAGATGACAGATATGCAACTGAAAGTGCAGCCGCGTCATGTTGTGGAGGTAACAGCTTCTATGAAAAAGTTGATAAACTTTGTCATTTCTTTGTCGTCTCTGGAGTGTTGTGTTATGTGTTCCTTTTTTTTAAAACCATTCTTTCATCCAGTATCTTTTTTTCTCTTAGTTTTTTTTATTTTATCACACGCAAGGTAAATAGCAACTCCAATAATACCTTCCTTATTCATGTTAATACAAAATTTAATTTATAATTAAAAATTTTTTTTCTAAGAAAAATTTACGATACACCACACTTTAATAGTGACAATTGTGTTGACTTTAAAATAAAATAACCGTATGACTGAAGATTGTCAGTTTTGATTGACCGTATATGGTTGTTATCAATCGTCAGTCAATGATCAGACTTGACTGTCAATCTCGTTGATTGTCATTCATAAGGGGGGGCTTAATAGCTATTTTCGTTATCTTGATGTTATCACTAAGCACGAGGAAAAATTTGTCCGAAAACTCATTTGACAATAAAATTTATGTTATAAAAAAAAAATTGATAAAGTTTATTGAGCTATTATTATGGAAAATATAATAATAACCCAAACAACCATATAATAAATTTACATTAACATTAAGTTTAATTAACTACCGATATCTCGGTATGATAGACTTAATATTTAACAATTCATTTTTTAAATATATTATTGCTGCGTTCAATTTCCTTTAGTTTGGCCTCTCGATGAAAATATGCCATTGATTTTTGACCGCTCGTCGTTGTATTGTTATAACCGAAATATGTTTGATGGTCTTATATGTATTACCATTTACTATTGATTATACACTATAGATTGCTCACTGACCGGGTTTTCGACGGCGTCTAATTAAATTCTTAATAGATGGCGATAATATATCAAATTGTTGATAAATTAATATTTCAGAGGTGGGAATTTCAACTATTTTAGGAGATTCAACTCATACAACTCAATTCACCTAAATGAGTTGAATCATCAAATCAACTCACAACTCTTTAAACTATTCTAAATACATACATAGCACAATTGTTGAAATTTGAATAGTTCTAAATCATGATTCACAACTCACAAACAAATGTGAATAACCAAAAAGTTTTACACATGCAATAGGTAATTCACATTTTATACAATGTACAAAATTAAATGAAAACAAAATTATATAACATACATAAACTTGATAGTTTATACTTTTATAGTATTTATACTTAAACTGAAACTTTATTTATTGATTGTTAGATTCATTTATAACACCATAATACTGAATGGTACTGAATTGGGTAATAATAAATAAGGTTTAGGTATGTGTAGAATACATATTATAAATTGAATGAGTTGCTCCATTTTTGCGAGTACATGACTTGCCGAAATTCAGTCAATTAGGAACTCTTTAAGATTTATTTTAATCAGTAATCATTATGGTGACACTGAGTCAAGTGAATTGCTGATCTGGTTCATACTGATTCAACTCATTCAACTCACATAAGTGAATCAACTATCTGAATCAAATAACTCATGAACTACCCACGTCTATAATATTTTATTTCGGTCGTTATTATGACCTATATAAAGGGCCTGTTTAATATTACCAAACTTATAAATCGACATAAATCACATCCAGTATCCTTGACTGAATGTCGAATAGGAATAGGTCGATATTTTTAGTAAAATTTAAACTTATCGATTTAAAAGTTAAAATCTATCAAATAATTTTGATCATATTCAAATCATAATAATGTATTTACGTAAACCCCTCGCAAAATTTTATTCGGAAAATTTAGAGTTAAAATAAACAATTAATTTGCTCCCCTCCCATTATTTAACCATTTAATAATAAACACATTATTCTAATCAATGAAAAATTAATGAGAAAAAAAAATTGTTTGTCTTCACTCCTACAATAAAAATATTTTTTCGTACTATCTTCCTTCCAAATTTTTTTCTAAATTATAAGGGATCTTCATAGTAAAATAACATTTCATTCCTCTTCCTTAATTTTTCCATATAATAGTAAAAACTATTTTAAAATTTAAAATTTTTTTTTTTGCTTTCACCCAATGCTGAATAACAGTTTTACGTACTACCCCCTCGCAAATTTTTTTTTTGAAATTTAAGACCCTCCAAAATAATTAAATAAAAAACCTTCCATAATTTTTCTTTTCTATTTAATAACACTTTTTTTTAAATTAATAAAAATTAAAACAATTTTTTTTTCATTCAAATCGTAAAAATGTATTTATGTAACCCCTCGCAAAATTGTATTCGGAAAATCTAGAATTAAATTAAACAAATTATTTGCTCCCCTCCCATAATTTAATCATTTAATAATAAGCAGTTTTTTTCAAATCAATGAAAATTAATAAAAAAAAAAAATATATAAAGTAATTATTTGTGGTCAACATCTTCTAATATCAGTTCTGGTTTGCATGTCCAAGAACTTTAGGTGTATCAATACCCAATTCTTGAATTGTCGGAATATATACTTATATGTATATCAAAGATATTAAATAGCTCTCTAAGTTAAATAATCTTCGTAAACTTCCCACTGTGCAATTTAAGTTACAAAATGTTACCGCTATATTTTATTTTGATTACTCAAAAATATTATAAAATAACATTAATACAATATTGTATAATTGTATCATAAAAATAATATCTTAAATATTTTAATTATTTTTACAAGTAATATTACGAATATGTTAAATTTTAATATTTATGCAATGTTACAAATAAATATTCATGACACATTAGATTATTGTTCCGCTGAAATCATTTTGTTGACAATCGAATGTATACACATATAATATTATTATAAATTTAGAATTATATATTTATATATACAAATATTGTCATAAATCGCTGGTTTTTCCATTGCGAGATACCGAACCTGCAATGTTTAGTGCTGGACGTTTATTATGTCAATACTGTTATTTTTACTATTATAAGTATTGTTATTTATATTATACATATATATATATATATATATATCGTATATATATTTATATTTTGCCGGTTTTACGTTTGATAGTTTAATATTGTTTATATTTATAATAATATATTTAATTTAGTTGGTTTTTGTATAAATGTGATATGGCCATTCGCTGTTCAGACTTTCTGAGTCTCTGACTTCTATAGTCTCTACCAGCAGACAGCAACAATACTATTACAAGTTACAATACGTGTGCAGTATAATTTATATTATTTTGAATTATCTTTTTCAATGATAATGGCGAAAGAAAATTGTAAAAAAACCAAAGTAAGTACATATTATAACAGTATAACACTAAGATTTATGAATTGTAGAATAAACACATGGTTATTTATTTAACGTGGCCGTGTGTATAATGTTTAACTTTGTCATGTTTCATGCTTTTAACAATAGATATATAAGTATAGTGCATTTTATTTTTCATTTGTGATTATTAATTTTTATATTATTATACTTACTATAAAATATAATATATTCAATTTTAAACTATTAGTAAAACCAAACATATAGTGCCTACCTAATATATTAAATTAAAATATTTTTAGTTTTATTTCATTGTTTATTGCTATTTATTTAGGTTACCAAAACGTGGGTGATAGCACTCTTTCCTGAGACACACAATTTCAGTGTAATACCTAAAAATTGGCTTATTCATCCAATTAATAAAAAAGATAATTTTTGTCAGTGGCCACCAGGGAATGTTAGTAGCGATATAATACTGAAAGCTGAAGAACCAGAAGATACATGGAAAATTTACCGAATTAAGATATATGGAAATAAAATATACAGTAAAGACAAATAATAAATACATTTATAAAATTAAAAATATATATTGTTATTTGGATATATATCTAAATATTTTTTTTTGTTCAATTTTCAGATAATTTCAATAAAGCCTGGCATGAAAATGTTTTAATAGGAGAATCGTCAACTGAAAATGAGGATATTCCTATTAAAACAAAAATCTTGAAAACTGGTAAAATTTCAACACCATCAAGTGATGAAAATGATGATAGCAAAGGTAATTCAATATATATTTATTTTAATTTACATTCAAGTTTTAGAATAAATTATAAACAAGTATAATTATTTTATTTAGATCAGGAGTATAATATAATGCCACTTGAAAACTTAATGCCAACTGATGGTAAGTTAGTTAATGACAAGAAGGACAATTTATAAATTTGTTGTAATTCTATTTAATTTCTACTTTATAGCGTCTGAAATATATAAACCACTATCAGGAAATACATCTATATATTCATCTGCTTTAACATCTAATGGTAATAATATTAATTTTTATAAAATAGAATTGGTTTATTTTTAAGATTTCTTTAATTATATTATTTACATTTTACAATTTATAGATTCTGATTTACTTAAACCATCAATATCACAGCCACATGGACAAATAAATTTAAATGAAACATCTGACACATTTAATATTATTGGCGAATCAGCCAAACAAATTTTTCAATCTCAGGTAATTAAATTATCACACAAAATAAGTTATTATTTAATTATGGAAATATAGATTGTACAATAATTAGTTAATTTTAATTATAGATTTATAATAAAATTATAAATTTTATATTTTCATATAATTTTTATGAGTATGTGATAGTGTATCAAATGCCAAAATAAATCTTATATCAATAAAATAATAGCAATTAATATCAATAATATTAATTTAATTAAATGTTGGTTGTGTTTTTTATGATGTAATTTACTTTATTTTAAGTATTGTGGTTAATAATTTATATTTTATTTTAAATAATTTTCCCCTAATATTTAATGTTTAAAATATCAAATATTTATTTCTTTAAATATTATATTATGTATTATAAACTATAATTAATTAGGTAATATATATTATTTTAGAACAACTCATTACATATATCAAATAATTTAAACAGTGAAACATTTGATAATAATCGCACTTCACTAGATCTTAGTGGTAACACATTTTATTATTATTATTATTTAAAAAATAATATCTTATAATTTATATTAAAACTAATATATTGTATTTGTTAATATTATTAGGATATAATACATCAAACTTGATCGAAGTTTTATCCACTATTGCTAGGGATCAAAATATAATTAAATTGACACAACAACGCATTTTATCCAAAATTGAAATCCTCGAAATGAATTCAAAATCTGGAAGACAAAATGTCACAATAGAATCCCCACTTTTGGATTCAGATTTTTTTTCTCATTTTCCATTGTCTAATCCAACAATGTTCATAAAAGTTGAACATTTAATTATAAATGATAACTCTTTTTCAGAAAAACTGGTATAATATACTTATTTTGACTTTAACATAATTTATCTTTTGTAATTTCATAATTTTATTGGTTTGGATAGGAATGTTTTATATTAAATATTGGAGGATGTAATTTAAAAAATTACATAAAGAGGACATTGGGAAAGATATTTACTGATGATTATGCTGCAAAATGTACTTTGACAGGCAGAGGAAAAGATATAGAAACCAAAATAGGTGATTCAATGATTCTCAAAACCATAAAAAGTAAAAATCAATATGCTATTTCTACTTTTACTTCATTTATTAAAAAAGTATTTTTAATGTTATAAATAGAAGTTATTAAAGAGACTGTGAAGGAAAAAGGAGTGGTGACTGATTCAGAGTTTGAAAGAATAGTAGCTGAATGGTTCAGATACTCAAATACAAGGCTTACCCGATCATCTAACACATAAAACCACTGCATAACATAAGATCAAATGTCATCATTTATTTCAATACAAATAATTGTTATTTATTCATTTTATTTTTTTAAATTTCTATCTAATTACACTACAGTATTATATATTATGTACAATAAACATGAGGTGTACATAACTAATTTTTATTAATATACACTATTTTGTAATTAACAGTTAATATATAATTAAATTATAGTTAATTTGTTATATTTATTTTAGAAGATTAATAGAAAGAAGAAAAGTTTGGGCAGTATAAGTTCTGGACATTTTAATAAAATAATCAGTTCAGAAAAGAAGAAAACTTCTATTGAACTGATTTGTACTACAATGAATTTTCGTGATACACAAAATAATATAGAATTAAGCTCAACAGTTTTAGATACAAAATTATCATTAATTTCTAATACACAAAGTAATATAAAATTATCACCATTTTCTAATAATTTCAATAGTGAAAATTATTCTTCATCATTAAATGATACAAATATTAATATACCTCAGAATCAAAATCCTCAAATTATAGAACAACAGCTTAGCGTTAATATAAAAGATAAACTGCGATACTGGGTAATAAAACATAAAATATCACATAATGCTACAAATTGTATTCTTGGTATTTTAAGATCGGAGGGCATTAATGTTTCTAAAGATGTACGCACTTTAATGAACACACCTAGTATATTGCATGAAATTGTTTCAGTGGGTCATGGTACTTATATTCATTGTGGTATCAAGAATATGTTACTTCCCATTTTAAAAAAGAAATTTAATTCGATTAATAGTAATCATATTTTAAAATTGGGTATTAATGTTGATGGACTTCCAATTTCAAATAGCTCAAAAAGTCAACTATGGCCAATACTAATTTCAGTTATAAATTGTCAATCAATAAATAAATATGTACTTCCAATAGGGATTTTTTATGGGACAACAAAACCACAATCTGTTCTTGAATTTTTACAACCATTTATCGATGATATCTTAGATTTATTACATGGTGGTTTATGTGTAAATAATACTATATTAAAGTTTAAAGTAGGACATATAGTCTGTGATACTCCAGCTAAAAATTTTTTGTTGAATGTGCGAGGACATAACTCATATTTTGGGTGTTCATCTTGTACTCAGGAAGGTGAATATATTCAACATAGAATGACCTTTCCTCAATTAGATGCTCCTCTTAGAACAAATTACTCATTTCGTAATAAAGTTGATGAAGAATATCATAAGGGTGACAGTCCACTTGAATTTTTACCCATAGATATTGTCAATGATGTATGTCTTGATTATATGCACCTTTTATGTATAGGAATTACAAAACGCCTTATTCAATTATGGGTCAAAGGAAAAAAGGATGTTAGGCTAACTGAAGTTGATAGAATATGTGTAACAAAAAATTTATTAAATATGAAACATTACGTGCCATCAGAATTTAGTCGAAAACCACGTTCAATAGAGGATATAGACTATTGGAAAGCTACTGAGTTACGATTTTTTTTACTCTATTCTGGCCAAGTAGTCTTAAAAGGAAAATTAAAGAAATCATTGTACACACATTTTATGTTATTAGTAACTGGTGTTAAATTGTTAATAAATAATGTTACTTGTCAAAGTCACAATGAATTAGCTAATAAACTTTTTAAAAAATTTATAATTCAATATTCAACTTTATATGGGGATCACTTAATATCATATAATGTACATAGTTTGTTACATATTCCAATGTTTGTTAAAATGCATGGCCCACTTGATAACTTCAGTTGCTTCAAGTATGAAAATTACTTGCAAGAAATTAAATTTCCTGTAAAGTGTTCAAAATATCCCTTACAAGAAGTTTTTAAAAGTATTATTGAAAAACAGAAATTGTTTATAACTAAACCGCTAGAGTTACAATCCTCTATTAGTGAAAAGGAAATGGAAAATAGAATATATTCTATACATTTTAATGCAAATGATAAGCTTTTTAAAGAAATTATTTTAAATAACATAGGTATGAAAATAAACATCACAAAGAGAAATGATAAATATATAATTCTGAAAAATAATGATATTGTAAAAGTAAAGAACATAGTAAAATACTCTAATACAAATAATTATAAATTAATTGTACAAAAATGTTTAAATGTTTTACCATTTTTTAACTCTCCAGTTAATTCAATAGATTTAGGTTCATTTGTAATAGAACTAAATTTTTCAAAATGTTTATCAATTGATCTTAATGAAATAAAAAATAAATGTTTTATGCTTCCAATTAGTTTAGAGAAAGCTATTATTATGGAGCTGACTCATTCTTATTTTGAAAATAATAGTTGTATTGAATAAATAATAATTTTTGTTAAACAAGTATTTACATTAAAGATTTAATATATATTTATAATATAATATTATAAAATATAATGTAATATAATTTTAATTTATAGTTTTATATTGTTTATTTATGTCTTAATATTTTATTTTTTTAATTGTGTATGCATATTATATAATATATACATTTATATTTAATGATTTAAAATATAATTAATTTATTTACATTTTTAATTTGCAAATAATATATTAATCACTGTTACTGTTACTGTCACTGTTATTAAACAATTGTATTTGAAATCTGTATTTGTTAAAATAAAAACAAATTTTGTTGTATAAATTGGGTTTTTATTTTTTATAAATAATTCTACAAGTAACTAACTCAATTCCAAAATATTATAAAATTGATATTGCATAGATATATTCTTGTAATGTCAATATAATATTTCGACATGTTTGTTTTTAAAATATTACGCAACAATATTGGATAATTGTTACATTTAAATGTTGCATACACATCTCTGTGGAACATAAAATACCGATTACTTTAAAATATTATATTGATATTTTCTGACAACATCTAAATAATAATTCCTGAATGTCAGCAAAAACAAGCATTAGCAATCGCATACATATTACATTTACATAAATGAGACTCAAAATGCGATATTCCATGTTTTTATGTAATATTTATTTAATATTAATGGAACAATATTTTGCACAGTGGGTTGCATTGTATAACCACGTACGGATCGTGTTTTCTTAAGATTTTCCTTGCTGTACACCCATAATTAAATGTAAATTTTTTTTCAACCTCAAGCTCAGGGCCGGATTTAGACTTTCAGATGCCCGGGGCAAATTTTTTTTGAGGCCCCTAATAGTAAAAAAATTAAAAATACCCTATATCTAAGTAGTTAAGGAAAAAAATTTAAAATTGGCAAACTTGCGCATAAGAACTATCTACCTAAAACCTGTTTTTTTTAAGTAATTTTTATATTATCAAATGTTGTGGGAGGGGGGGTTCGGCATCATAAAAGGTTCTAAAAAAATCTGAAACCCTCCTTTGAAAATTTCTAAATACACCTCTGACTCACACACATTAAATCTAAATGATTTCTCATTCACCCTGATATTAATTTATTCCCATTAATATTAGCTTCCTATTGTAAAAGACCTTAATAAATTTGTTAATACATTTGATTTTTTTAATGACACCATGTTATTTAAAATTATACGGATGCGCAATCATTTCCTTACACGGAGCAGAAGTCAAAAATATTTTAAAACTATATAATAATGAGAATGAAGCAACAATACACTTTAATATTTAGAGAAGTAAAGAAAACGTTATAAAAACTTCAATCAACACAAAAATATTTAAATAATATATACACAATAATTCAAAATTATAATTATAAAACATTTAGACTTTAAATTTAAATAAATAAAGACTTTTAATTTTAAATAATGAAATTATTTATATAGGTACTATATAGCTACTTTATAATATTATATTTAAATATATGTATACTATTCGAGTTGTAAAAAAATTGCAAAAGACTGCGGTAGTGTTGATAAAGGTCAAGGGGATTTTTACTCCGTTCATTACCCGTGTATTATCTATAAACCTTGTAACCATCAACCATGTTATCATACTTATCTATGCCTGCAACTGTTATATTTGAATTTTGAATTAATAATTATTATTTTTTGTTAGCAAATAATTATAGAGTAGTTTGTAGGTATTAGCTTTCAATATTCAATGGTATTATGTATTTATTAATTAATATTTAATTGTATACAAAATGTATTAACAACATATTGTATTATTGTTTTATTATTATTATTTGAATCTATTTTTCTGAATTGAATCTACTAATTACCTAATAATTAATTGTGTACAAAGTTGAAGACATTGATTTATACAATTGATATTTTAATTGAAACATTTTTACTCAACAATTTACAAATGGGTGTAAAAAATCTTTGGACGCTGTTGTCACCAGTAGCAGAAAAAATGCCTCTCTGGGAATTACAAGGCAAGGCAGTAAGTATAGATTTGAGTGGCTGGGTTTGTGACAGTGAAAATTTTAATCAGAACACGAATCAAAAAAACATGTACTTGAGGTAATCTTAATATTTTTCTTACATTGAAACATAATATTAGTATATATTATAATATGTCGTATCATTAATTGACTGATTGATTTTGTCAGTTGAATGTACTTTTATTTAATTATTTCATGAATTGAACATCTACTTTATTAAATGTCAAATGTATCCAGATAATGAAGTTTTCAACATTTGGATACGTATATTATTAATTTAATGAAAACAAAAATAATAAACACATCAATTAGATACCATTTTATGAAGTGAAGAGGTTACAAAACAGGTAAAACTCATATCTTAATGTATTAAATATATTAAAACATTTGAAATTATTCCAAATATGATTTATGAAGACCATATCATTCAAAATGTCGATAAAGTAATTACAACTTATTGTAGTATTTTTAATACTTCTACAAATAAAAATGGCCCAACTACTGCAATGCGTGTAATTTGTTATGTGAAATAAATAAAAAAATTGCATAAATTATACGACGGTCTAAGGGCAACTAAAATTGCCAAAAATAATCAACGTAAATGTGAATATATAAAGAATATAAAATATAAGTTATTAATTAATGGAATATATGTTTCACTTTTGTAGACTAGTCAAATACAATTAAAAATTATTAAAAACATATTTTTATTTTTTTTTTGGAGTACTAAAAATACAGAGGATCAGCAAATTCATAAAATATTATGTATTATTTTAAACAAAAGTGACAATATAAACCAGAGACAGTTTACATAAATATAGTATACTAGTGAACAAATAATAAAAATAGTTTTACCATATTGTATTCATCTTATTTACTTCATATTACCCATTTGAAATTTATTTTTAATTTGATTAATTATATAAATAATGTAATATGTATCCAGATAATTAAAATATCATTATCTGAATATATTTTATAAAGTAGATGTCCAAGTCATGAAATGATTGAATCAGTGGCACAGTTAGGATTTGTCTAAGAGGGCGGTTCAACTATAGAAATTTTTTTCATATGATATATTAAATATAAAATATAAAATTAAATAATGAATTGAATATTGTATCACTTAGAGGTGTATTGCGTAGTATATGATAAAATATTAAAGTTATTAAAATATCTATAAAAAAATATTATTTATATAACCTTTATATGTTCCATGGTAGTGGGGGAGGTCCACCCCTTTGGTTGTGCCACTGGCAACAACATTTACATCAAGTAAATATGATGTAATATACTTGGTAATTTAACTATTATATAATTTTTTTTTTTAACTTGACTTCTTGTCGCTGCACAACCAATTTTATTTTTATTTTTTGCTAATTTTTTCATGTACTTGTAACTTTTTAGAGCCAATTTTGTACTTAGGTTACCCATGATAGTATCTCAGTGTCATCTTCCTTATTCTACTTTCATTATGTTTAAAATAAATATATTATATCGTACCTATAATGTATATAATACATTTTTTTCATACATATCATTTTAATTATCTATAAATAGGAAGGTGTATTGTACTTATTGTGAATAAATAAAAAATATTAATATTAATAGTCTAATATTTTAAAATAATATTGGAACTTAATTTAACCTTATATTTTTTATTTTTTAGGAATTTATTTTTTCGTACTAGTAATTTATTATTAATTGGCGCTATACCAATATTTGTTTTGGAAGGAGAAGCACCTAAATTAAAACATGATATAATAGAGAAACGATTAAATGGAAATATTAAAGGACCAGCAAAGAAAACTATTGTTAGAAAACGTCTTAATATATTACAAAAACAGGTAAATAATTTAGACTAAGAATTTTTTTAAATATAATATTAGGACCAATTTTTTTTATTGTAATATATAATTAGTATAGTTTATTGATCATTTTTAATTATGTTTGGTTGTACAAGATAATTCTTTTGTTCAAGTGTTAGATAATATGTGGTTAAAGAATTTATAAATAATTGAAACTATCTTATGCTATATGATTTGTTTTCAGTGTGAATTATTATTAAACATAATGGGAGTTACTTGTGTTTATAGTCCTGGAGAAGCTGAACAGTTGTGTGCTATACTCAATAAAAATGAGGTAATTACTAATTCATTTTTAAATTCTTAGCATACAATTTTATAAGAATGAATATTGGATAATTCTTTGCCAAATGATATTTTATAAATTAAATTAAATTTATTTCGGTTTTATTCAAGAGTCTGGGCAGCATACAATGTAAGTAGTGCTGCGTATGCATAGATTTCTAATGGTTATAGCTTTAAATAAACTAAATACTTTTATTAATTGACATTAAAAAAAAAAAAAACTATTCTAGTACATATAAGTAACATCTATTTATGAACAGAATGGATTAGGTACTTATTTTCTTAACATACATAGAAGTTTTTATTTATAAAAATTAAATTAAAAAAAAAGCAGGAAATCGAAAAAAGATTTTGGGCTTCTTACTCCTTCATCTCTTCGGTTATTGAGGAAATTAATGGTAGTATGTTATTATGTTATATTGTAATTAAGATTTGAAATTTGAATGATATTGCATTCGAAAAAACAATTCTGAGCAAAACTCAAGTAATAATATAAATAAAATATATTATTATTCTTTAACTATTTATTGCCAACTTCAAATTTAAAAAAAATTAATTTCCTTACCTATTTATATTTTAGAAATATTTACTATGAAGTTTTTTTCAGCAGCTCTTCATATGTATTCATCATCTAGTTTGTAATATTTCATAATTTAATAAAGATAATAGTATAATATAATGCTCTCAATATACAGATAGTAAATGGAGTTGTGACACAAGATAGTGACTGTTTTCTTTATGGAGCTCGTATTATATACAGAAATTTTAATGCATCTGGAAATGGTTCTATTGATGTTTACCGCATGGAATCAATAGAAAAAAATTTAAAAATCGGACGTAATAAAATGATAGCTTTATCATTATTATGCGGTTGTGATTATGATGAACAAGGTGTTCTTGGAATAGGTAAAGAAACAGCAATTAAGTTTCTTCAATTATTTGATGATGATGTTGTACTTGATCGGTAAGTATGAATTCATTTATTTATTTTTGAATGATATTGATTTTATACTTTTGATTTTAGTATGAGAAGTTGGAGAACTGATAAACATTTAAACCTTACTGAAAATATTAAATCAAAAACTAACGAAACAATGTTAGAATTAAAAATTAGAAATAAAGCTTTAGAAAATAAAAGCTTTCCTTCTGAAACTATTATCGAAGAATTCTTAAATGAACCTGAGTGTTCTGAAGTAACTGTAAAATGGATTCAACCAAATATTGAAGCTTTTATTGTATGTATTAATTTTAAAATATGATGTACAAGGTGATCAGAATTTCATGTTACAAATGTTTAAAAATGGTGTGTATTACTTTTGTGTCATTATATTTTCTTTTACTAATTTTACAATTTTGAATAATCAAAATTAATAATATTATTTATACCTAGGTATTTAATTGTAAAGATAAAAAAAATCCATTTTCAACTTTTTAAATTGTTATTTATAACGCAGATCAATAATCATATGATTTTACAAATCAATTGATCTTCCTGAAAACCTTGTATATTTTATTTGTATTCAAATACATATTGATATTAAATATTTTATAGACTTTCGCTTTATCCAAATTATGCTGGGAAAAAAAATATGCAATTGATAAATTTTTACCATTGCTGACAAGATGGCATTTAATATATGATGATAACCTTGTAACAAATATTTCAATTAATAAAATTGTTAAAAACCGTATTAATAAAGGAATTAAATGTTATGAAATTAAATGGAATAATTATGAAATAACTACTATTGAACCTCAAACAGCTGTTCAAATAAGATATCAAAAAGAAGTTCTTATTTATGAAACTTTGCATACTAAAAATTCAAAAAAACATAAGAAAAAGTGTAAGTTATGTAATATTATTGTAAATAATAAATTTAAAAAAAAACTAGGGTATAACAGTAAATGCTAGTGTTTACTGGTTATTTTTGGTCAATGATAAAATATTTAACATTTACTGATTAATTTTGGTAAATTGTAAGATATACTTAGTTGATCGATAAAACCCTGAGACCTGAATGATATTGCTATTCAGACTTTTACAAGCAATTAATAATATATTTTAGGATATACAAAATTTTTGGTAAAAGCTAAAATACCTAGTTTACATCTTTTAAATTTTATTTTATTATAATACAATTATTAAATTAACTAATATAAAATATGTTATTTCTGATGGTTATTACAATTAATAATTTAAAGTCATAAATTATTTATTTATTTCATCCTTTATATTTATTTAATATTTAACATATTTTTTTTCAGTACCAATTCATGATAGTAACCTAATTAATGTTACTAATAAATTATCTTTAATTAACATTTCAAAAGAAGAAGTAAAAACAAAACAGAATAATGAAGCTAACAATAAAGGAAGACATAAAGGTCCTTTAGATCAATTTATAAGAAGAAAAAAAGTGACAGAAGATAGTTTAACATTGTCCGACTTTGAATGTGATTCTGTTGATTTGGATTTATCTGATATAGTAAATAGAATTATTGCATAGCAAGTATTTTTGTTTTTTAATGAACACTGTTTAAAATTAATTGTGATCTTTAATTGTTCATTTAGAATATTTTATGTGTATAAATATAACAATAAAAAATATCTATTATAATTTTTTTTTATCTTAGTATCATTTTTATATATTATCTTTAAAGAAATAAATATATTTAATATTTGTAAATTATATCCATATATATTAATAAATAATTTATGAACATTTTAGTCTTATCTATATGAGTTAGTATTAACTATTAATAGTTATTAATCCTAAGATTATAAAGTACATTTTTAAATATACATATACACAAAGCGAATAGTTTTAATGTATAAAAAGTTAGCCAGTTGCTAGACGTAATTCTAAATGTTCCTCCTTTACCCTTGGATACATTATAAAAAGGTGGTGGAAATATATTGTGTTATATTTTTCCTTATCAAACTTAATGATTCTGTGCAGTTTTACATTTTTTTCACATATGTAAAATATTTGTGTAAATTCTCGACAAAACTGAAAAAAGTTTTAACTACTATTATTTTGTTATTAAAAAATAATTTAAATCACTTTTTTCAAAAATATAGTTTTCATGATTTTTTGGTAGTTATTTTATACTGTATAGGAAAACTATCGAAAAATTTAAAAAATAACCTAATTAAATTACCAACTAAATGAAATTCTCTACCAGAAATCTTGAAACTTACCTTACTAGTAATACATTGGACCATTATTTCTAGCCAAAAAAATACTTTATACATGCTAAAATTAAAAATAAATGTGATTGTAAAACTTGTTTTCATTACTTACATCAATATTATGGTTATTGTATTAATTGTAACACAACATTTGTATCACTTTACTTTCTATTTATATAGTGACTGTCACAGTAAATGCATGGTTTTTAAATAAGTATAAGTACTATGTAAAAATAAAACTTACTAAAAGACAAATAAAGTAATAAAAAAAATTTTATATTATATACCGAAAATCACGTAAAGATATTGATCGTTTTGAAAAATGCATAATGGCAATCGTTTATTGAAGTTTCAAACTATGATTGCCAAAATCTTCCGTAGGATGTGATTAATTTCATGTTCATTAATTTATTTTAAATATTGTAAAATTTGTGGTTTGTTGATGTACACGAGTGATTTGAGTTTGGATATTCTTAAAAAAACATACAAAGACAGATTAGGAGAAACAGCAGTTAATAAAAGTTAATTAATCTGGAGGTCAAATTGCTTCTAAATTGTCACTATCGATTCCTTTGTGTGTGCTGCCCCATCTTGCAGATGACATGTTTCATAGATAATTCCTAAGTTGTAGCTTCTTTAAAAAAATAGGCACTAATTACTCCTACATCCACAATAGTACACCATAGGTGGGTTCAAATCTGCCTACAATCGGATCACAATACAAATTATTGTATTTTATATAATTGAAACTAGCAAAAGAAAAAAATGTCAAAATATTAAATAATCATTTTGTATTTTTATTTTAATAATCTTTATATCTATAAAAATAATTTGCGCAAACATTTCACAAAACTTATTTTTTTTAGTATATTGATATATAAACCATTACAATAATTATTTTTAAAAATATTTACATATTAATTTATTTATATAAGATAACAATATATTATTATTTATCTTTTACTACACTTAGTAATAAAAAATAATATTAACAATTAAAAATTAATTTACATAGTACATGTTAATACAATAAATTTAACAATACATATAAGTAATATAATTATTTCAAAGGAAATGAAATATTTTATTTAACAGAGTAAATTATAAATTATTAAAGTACAAAATATTAGTTTAATAATTTAAGTAATTTGTTAATTAGGTAATTTAACGAATTACCTTATTATAACAGAATATTTATATTTAAAATTATTTATGTTACGTTATTTTGGTTTATAATCATAATCGGGTATCACTAAATTATTATACCATTGTAAATAATATATAAATAAATATAATACAAAAATAATTATGAACTATACTTATTTCAATTTAAAACTTGATTTGTTTAATTGGAAAAAAGATAGGCAATTAATAATTAAGAGAATATTATACCCATCATTTTTCAAAGATGCTGACTCTGTCTATCTAACGGAAAATATAGCAAAATCACAGCAATGCAGAACATTAATTGTGCCGTTTAGGTTAAATTTAGAGTAATAACATTTATTAGCAAATTTATAGAGAAGAATAATTTGGAGGGAATGTCTTATCTGTTTTGTAAAATATCATCTAACAAAGCAGTTATAATGTATTAAATTTTATATTTTTTTAAAACGTAACTTCTTTGAGAGATATTTTACAAAACGAACATGACATGACATTCCCTCCAAAATATTTTTCTCTATAAATTTGCTAATAGATGTTTTTACTTAAGTTCAACTTAAACGTTACAATTAATGTTCTGAGTTGCTGTCATATTGCTATATTCCCCATTAGATAAAAGAAGACAGAGTATACAGGTATAATGTTCTCTTAATATGTAATACAATATCACAATTATTAAAATGAACAAATTCATTTTTACATGAATTACTTTTTTAATATATAAATTTAGTTCTTTACATTTGACTTGAATCAACAATTATTATATCCGTTGAAAGAATATATGGGCTTACACAAATCTCATTAAAATGTATAATTACATTTTAGTAATGTTCATGTATATATACATATACATATTCATATATACAAATATTTTTTTAGTAAATATTAAAAAAAAAAAAGAAAACAGTATTTATTTCCTATATTTTTAATTTTTTACATTAACAAAGCATATAACTGGTAGCATTAACTTATGTATATTTTGTATAGCACCTTTTTTAAAAATAATTACTGGTTTCTTATAAAAAATTTATAATGCATTTGATGACCCTAATTAATGTTTGATTGAAACATTAATCATGTTTTAGAACTCATAATTGAATTTTATCTCCATCCTTGAACATGTTTCGTGCTAAAATATAAATTAATTTATTAGATACTTTATTATAATGAATATGTTCATTGTATTTATAAAATGTGTCCACCACCATATATTATTTTAGTTGTAATATATACTTAAAAATGGATATTATTGTAGATATAATTTCTATATTTTATTTTAAAAATATTAAATAGAACTAATCTTCAATGTAACAGTTTTAAGTATTTTATATAATTTACTAAATTTCTTAAAAAATAACCTGTTTAAAGCTTTATCTACACCAGCATTAAATTTCGAAAAATACTAAACATATTAGTAAACTTCCATCAGTGTCATAGTCTGTGACCTATCAGTGTTGGTTTTTTTCATAAACATCGTAGAGGGTAAGGATTTTGGTTGTTTCTTGAAATATAACTCTAGTATAATAATATGCTTAATATATGTATCCTTTACATTTAGTTTCATGTGCTTAAAATGTTAAAATTAGTTAAAACTAATTACCTAACATGATACTATTTATAAATGCAATCTTCAATTTGTTGCTGCTGGGTATCATGTTCATGTTGATTCTGTTGATCAACTTTCACTTCTACAATATCCGTAGGGATATTATTAGCAGCATCATACTTTTCTACAGTATAGTCAGCACTATATATACATTCTTCAATTTGAGTTTGTCCACTTATAGGTTCCAATTCCTGTGATGGAGGTGTGACTGTTTGTGCAGCAGTTGCATCACTCTGTTGCCTAGCATACTTCTCATGTATATTTCTGTGTCGTTTTAATGCAAACCGATCACTGAAACCGACTCCACAAATATCACAACGATGTGGTTTTTCACCAGTATGTACTTTAGCATGGTTTTTTAAATGTGTAGCTTGATTAAATGCTGATCCACATATATCACACCGATAAGGTTTTTCTCCAGTATGAATTCGTCGGTGATTCCATAATGTAGAATGACGAGCAAAAGTTTTATCACATACTTCACACTGATATGGTCGTTCGCCACTATGTATCCGTTCATGATTTTTGAGATGAGGAGATTGAGAAAATTGCATTCCACAAACACCACATTTGAATGGTTTTTCTCCTGTATGTACTCTGCCATGGTTTTTTAAATATGCAGCTTTTGCAAATGATAATCCACATATATCACATTTATAAGGTTTATCTCCTGTATGCAATCGTTTATGACTCCATAAAGATGAATAACGAGAAAAACTT
>CM023357.1:23698716-23740384 GCA_013282895.1 Eriosoma lanigerum
TTTTTACTTTTAACAGTATGTGGAGCAACATCAGCACCACAAGAAAAACATTGTTTGTGCACAGTTGATCGGTGTACTTTCATATCTCTTACTTGAGGAAAACAAGAACCACATGTTGAACAAGTAAACGATGGTGGTTCCTGTGGATGAGCAGTTTTTTTATGGTGATCTAGCATTGATGCATGAGTAAATCCAGCACCACAAATATCACATTTAAAAGCTGCACTAGCAGTTGTAAGAGACATTTGATTAACTAATGCATAGTTGTAATTGAAGGGCGCAGTTACATCGAAACGGTAAGAAGTTTTATCAGTTTGAGTAACTCCATTTGCAGAAGCTGCAGCAAGAACAGCAATATTACCAGACACAGGAACTTTCTGTACCATATTTACATTATAAAAGGGAAAGTCAACAGAAGATGCTTTATCATCTTTTTTGACAATAGTGGCGTATAGCTGACCCGCTACTGGGTTTTGATCTTGCCGAATGCCTGGATCATACATTATGGTTGTAACTGCCTCGTCCTTGCTGCCACTCATACAGCTACTACCTAAATATAAAAATAGTATAAATTATACATACATATACATTTCCAAATATTACAATATTATAATTATAAGGTAAGAAAATAAATTTCCTCTTATGTTAATTACTACAGTAAATATATTTCCACAATTATTCACAACAGTTTTTTAGTTTTTTTTACACACATGGTCTCTAGACACACTTAGTCTACAACTTAGATAATGTTTAAAATCAGCCAGAAAAACGAGCAGATGGGGCTATTGACTCCCTGCAAATTATTTTAAGGAGGAAAATTATAAATTGGTTTCCCTGAAATGATTTACATTTTATAGTTAAACCTATTTACTACAGAATAACATGTAATAATTTATATATACATATATATATATATATATATATAAAATATGCGTATTTATTTGTATTTATCAACTTTCTTCATTAAAATAATATAAAATTATATGAGCTATATGACTTAATAAATTTATTGGTAAAACTAATTTACTTTTTATTTACATAGACTAGAAATTAGAATATTTAGGTGTGCCTTTAGCATGCTTAACTATAATATTAAGATATTATCAGATCAGTTATATTATATTTTATAACCATAATATCGGGTTAAATTTAAAATTGATAATTATTTTTTAGAGCTATTATAAATTTATAATAATATACTACAATTAATTTAGACTATATTAGTTAATAATTATGATATACACAATTATATTCAATATCTAATTCAGGTTTATCTTAATTTAAAATAAATCTCGATAATTTTAGTAGATAGAAAAATAATATAACCCCATATTAGTACAAACCTATTTGTGGATATTGTAAAACTGTAAATATAAAATGCCACAGATATATATAATATTATAGTCTTAATAAGTTTATAATATTTTTTTTTATCAAATTTATAAACTATATTACATTACACTCTAAAAATTAAAAATAAATATTACCTTTTTAAATTTTATTTGTCAGGAATAAATGTATTTGTTGTTCATTGAGATGTCTTTTTTTTTTTATAAATCTACACAATCATTTAAATTGATATCAATTTAAGTAGTAAAACTACTAAATCAAATGTTATCAAAACATACAAATTAAATATTAACTTACCTAGGTCATCTAAAATATAATATTGCAAGTGT
Organism: Eriosoma lanigerum; assembly: GCA_013282895.1. NCBI lineage: Eukaryota > Metazoa > Arthropoda > Insecta > Hemiptera > Aphididae > Eriosoma > Eriosoma lanigerum. Next base: position 23,700,396 of record CM023357.1, read on the forward strand.
CGTGATATAAATGTTTTACTATTAAAACATTAATAACATATTATAATATCTAATAACCAAATGAACTAAAAACAATTGTAAAATAATATCTAAAGCATAAAATTATTATAAAGTATAAAAATTGTACGATGTTTTAATTATTTAATTTAATTAATAAATAATATGTAATTTTAATTACATAGTCAACTGATTTCGATATCAATAAATATCAAAACAAAATAAGAAAAGTTTACAAAACAGTCAAAGTAAATACAAAAAACAAAAAATAACGAATTCAAAATTGAATATATAACTAATACGATTTATACGATTAAAAAAATGTGAACTATAATAAACATTAAACGGACACAAAAAGTAAAATAAAAAAATGGAAATTTGGATCAACAATTTTTTGACAATTTTGTTTTGGTTTGATACGGCATGGCGGATATAATACATCACGGAGAATAAATAAGGTTTTAAACTTATGTTTTTTAACCCATGAGATATATTTTAAAATGGCGGCAATATCAATTTATTTCAATTTCACATTATATGATCGTTTCAATCATAGATAAGTAAATACTTTCAATAATCATTTTACTATTTTAAATATCAGAAGTTGAAATTTTAGATTTTAGTTGACAGTTTACAATTTCAGTAATTGAATACATTTTATCTACAACTAGTAAATAACTTTTAAATAGGATATAGATAATAAACTAGATTGCTAGGTTCCCTATACTGACCGATAAAAATGTTGAAGCCGTAGATGTCGCTATTTTGAGTAGGTCACCTGTGTCTTTTAATGTTATCATTATATTATTAACACACACTATTATGAAATAATTGTAATTAATTATTATAAATATAATTATTATTTTTCCAATATTGTCATGATATTAGTCTGTGTTATCAATTTAAACCACGCGATTGAAACTAATTGTTTATACGTTTGTAGTTTTATACTTTATCGTGTAGAGGTCATGGTATACAGGGGCAACCATAAAAACTATCCACCCATCCATTTTAAAAGTTTTAAAAATAAATTGTTATTGGTAAATTGGCAGTTGGCTTTATTTTTGCTTATTATTTTATTAATTTTAATTTGCATTGTATTTCCTCATAGTCATTTTTATAATTTATTGGATATTTACATTTATTTTCCATCTGTCTCTTTCTAAAATTCATCCATCCATAACAATCCAATATACCCATCCTCTAAAGTTTAATGGGTAATTTCCCCAAAAAAGTAGCCCCGTGACACCACTGAATGAATATATAATGTTCATGAATATTTTATTAGAATCTAATGAATATATAAATGTAAAATATTAACAATTAATATAGATGATCTATCATCATTCATCATCAGCGGCGGGTTGGGACGCCGGGACACCGGGAGAATTTTGGGCCGATATTCATTTACGTAATTAATAACAATAAGTGTGGTTATACCATTGAATCGAATAAAAATTATTTTCTACTTTGGTCGGCTACAGCTACAGCCTATCACAAAATGAAATATATTTTATATTATACATAATATGACCGTCGCCAGAAGTGGTTCAGAATGGTCCGTGGCCCACCCTAAGATCTTCACGGCCCCTGGCTGACCCACTCTGTATGATTTCAAAGTATCGTTGTTATATCGCGATTTTTGTTACGCCACTGGCAATTCCTTTAAATCAGTGGCCCTAGCCTGGCCCACCCGGACAAAAAGTTCTGATGCCGCCACTGAATATAGCTATAGCGGTAATATTGTTGCCCTTACTATTTTAAAAACAAATTTCCACCAAAATTTTTCGAAATATTAATTTTATTGAAAAATGTTATTTTCCTCATTAATTCAAGAGATTAGCTTACGTATGGTATATGATATAAAATACTAATTACAAATAAAAAAATATAATTAATTTTGAGTCGTAGTTTTGCCTAATAATGATCAAACCTAACCATCCACCCATACTTTATGATGGTGTATAATTATATATATAATGCTTATATATTTAAAAACTGTTCATATTAATATTATTAACGTTTATACGCATTGTTTTTTACACGCCTTTATTTCCATTTATTTAAATCATAATAATATCCTATTGTCAAACATAAAACTATTTTATCATAAAATTATTAAATAATAAGCAAGTATTAATATTAACCTAAAAGTTAAATTTAGTGTAATAATTATTGTATTATTTATAATAATTCATTAATATACACAATATTATGTCAAATAGAAAAAATACATTTGGGCCGACTTTACCGTAAATTCCCGGACCGAAATTTTTAATCTATCCACCGCTGTTCATTAAGGTGCCTGTACACTGTAGACAGAAATACAGCTAGAGATAGATCGGTCTATAATATATATAGCTATACTGCACTAAAATGTGTTTACACTATAATGAAATGTGCTCTAAATAGAGCAGTCATAGAGAGCGCATAGATCAACCTACCTAGATAAGTCTGCGGTCCATGTACATTAGTCAGCCTTGATAGACCTATAGATAGATAGTTCTCATTGAGAGAGCATTTGAGCTAGTTGGTAACAATTTTTTGCACGAAAAATATCGGACCGCAAACGCATTGCAGCTGCAATTATAGTGTGTAATTTGATAAAAAAAAAAACAGGAAATGAAAAAGTAAAAAACGAAGAGTACTTTTTGCTTTTAGCTGCCTGTCTCTGTATTCCTTCGGTGTACAATTCCACAGTGCAGGATTCGATCAAGAAGCTCAATTAGTAGATAGGTTGTTTGCTTGTCCCACACAACATTGGCCATTGTACAAATAATTCAAAAGAAAATATATAAAACAAAACACTGTTGATAATTAATTCCACGTGCTTTATTTGGTCTATTCAACTAAACAAATAGATCTAGACTGATCTAGCTATAATGTCTAGTTAATGTACATAGAAACTAAAGAGGCAATCGCTAGAGCACTCTAGATGTAGTATACACTTCTAGACTAAATGTAGAGAACTCTAGCTAGAGTAACTCTACGAGAAATAATCTACAGTGTACAGGAGGAAATTAACTTTGCGTCTTATCAATAGTTAGCAATCTAGTTTATTATCTATATCTGTGGGATCATAGACTTATAATATATAAGACTATGTGTGGGTTATTGGCGATATTGCTATTAGCAACGATTATAGAATAGATTCTTTATTAAGTCTATTCTATAATCAATTTGGTTATACCATTAATTATAAATACTGGGAATTAGTAGTATATAATAAATATTATAATCTGTGGTTATACGTTTACTTATTCTTTGGTTGTACATCAAATGCAGAATGCGCTGCAAATATTTACAACGTAAATATCTATGGAAAAAAAGTAATTACCCATTTGATTTTTAAATAAATATTTATATCGTTCACGTCTTCCTAATAGATGTTTACCCGTCTATTAGTTTTCTGTTTTCTCTGGTTCATTTTCGTCCTTGTTCAACACGCACGTCGTTCGCGTGATTATTTAATAATAATGATTATTATTTATTTGTTGATTTGTTGGTTAGTATCGTTTTTGTCCGTTTAATGTTTGTATTATATTGCACTATAGTTATATATAAATTTTGAATTCGTTCTTTGTTTCGATATTTATTTATATCGAAATAAGTTGACTAAGTAAATCGTAACATTTTTATACTTTGTAATAATTGTATGCTTTAGATATTATTTTACAATGCTTTTTAGTTCATTTGGTTAGATATTAGATATTGTATTATGTTAATGTTTTAATAATCAAATATTTATATCACGATACTTGTAATATTATATTTTAGATGACCTGGGTAAGTTAATACTAATTTGTATGTTTTGATAACATGTGTATGTTTGATTTAGTATTTTTACTACTTAAATTAATATCATTTTAAATGAGAAATGTATTGTTTGTACAAAGATGTTTTTTTTTCTATGTATAAAAACATTTTTTTCGGGTAGAAATAATTGTTCAATTACCTGGTACTTCATTGAGTTCATTTTTCGAATTTCATAAAATTTTTGCCTTAGAAGAAGAAAAACTACCAACAAATCGGCAAAATTAAGATTTTCGATTACAAATTTTTTAATTTCGAGATACCTAATTGAGTTTTAATCGTAGGGACTTGAGAACTTTTTTAAGTACCAACATAGATAATGTTTACTTGTGGTATAATTTTTAAACGAATTCGTTAATTTTTTGACTAAATTTAGTGCTTTGAACATTTTTCCAAAAAAGTTTAATATTACCTACAATTTTCGGTTTATCGGTTTGAAAATTTTATAGAAGATTAATAATATACTACTTAATCTTTTAACAAAATATTTTGAAAATCGTGAATGACAATTTTTTTTTATAGGCTTTTTATTATTTTTTTTCTAATGTATAAAAACATTTTTCGGGTAGAAATAATGGTCAGATTGCCACAAATATGGTCCCATTTCCGTACCAAATTTCATCTAGTTAGTATCATGACAAACTAAATTTATTTTGCTATGGTTGGTACTTTATTTAGCTCATTTTATGAATTCCCCAAAAATTTTTCCTTAAGAAGCGGAAAATTGACAAAATTACGGTTTCCGTTATTTTAAATTTTTTTGTTTCTTGATTATTAATTTAGTTTTATTCATAGGGACTTGAAAATTTTTTTAAGTACTCATATAGGTAACATTTATGTATAGTATAATTTTGGAACGGCTAGGTTGATTTTTTGGCTAAATATAGAGCTTTGAATTTTTTCTAAAAATGTTTAATATTACCTGCAATTTTTGATTTAACGGTTTAAAATTTTTGTCGAAAGCTAATTATATATAATATTTACTATTTAATCTATTTATAAAATATTTTAAAAATCGTGACTGTCAATTTTTATTATGAAATTATAACTCCTTGAATTTTTATCGTAGGAATTTGAAATTTATTTTGAATTTATACGTTATACGTCATGTGTAATTTACTAGTGATGGGCACTACCGACTAGTTTTATCTTTTAAACGTACCTAAATTATGTTTAATTTATCCAGATTACTTTTATTAACACTCTTTCTATGAATTTGTGTAGCGGCCCACCAAGATTTTCTCGATAACTTGTTTGGCTAATTCGAGTCTGGCATAGGTAAGAGAGAGGGTGTTTATACACTCCCCCGAAATTTTATGTCTTTTACATTATGATTTAATATTATATAATATTGCTAATAATATAGACCCTAACTACTTTAAAAATATTTTTTCTAACTACGCCCCTGAATCATTTGAATTTACATTTGTCAAATTTTAGTTTTTTTTAGAAATTAATTGGTTTGAACATGAAGGTTAAAATCTTTCTATTAATCTTTAGGATTCGAATAAAGATTTCTATACACTTGTGTGGTAATATTCTATTATCTTGGTGATGGCGCTATAATGAATAGCTTTAAACAAAAATCAAATATATAATTTATTAATAAAATAAAAAATACAAATACGTAAAATAGTTATGAACACTCAAAACTCAACTTAATAGTTTACGAGTATACTTTAATAGTATTTAACCGCCTAAATTCTTTAACTGTATAGTTTTTACGACAAACGTGTTATGTCATTATAATCGTTACGTGTAAAACTAAGATGCAAATTGACAATTGTTGATTTTTAATTGACCAAATGACTACAGGAGACACAACAAGATAACTGATAAAGTGATAACATAGGTAAATTGGCACTACGAATTAGCTACAAAGGCAAAATTGTTTATGTATGATAGCCACCACCACGCACATTATATCTAACAAAGTAACAATAGAATAATTCATTGTGTTAAAAATTATTCTACGGTCCTATTCGAATTTCGAATGAAAATCCATTAGATTGTTTTATTCAAATGAAAATTGTTTGATAATCTTATTCGAATGAAAAACATTCGATAATTTTATTCAAATGAAAATCATTCGATAGTTTAAAAATACAATCGAATGACTAGATAGTTTTTATTCGATAGTGCCCATCACTATAATTTACACTCGTGGTAAAATCTTGAAATGGATTATCAGTATAATATATTTTAATAAATTGAGATTCACTCTGAATCGTATTTTCTAATGCAATATAATTGCATTTAAAACTTAATAATTACAATAAACCACTAATTTCTCCGAGGATCAAAGGGATGAAGGAGGAACATCTCACGATGGCACATGTCTAAATAACTAAACAAAGTTATTTAGCCATGTATTGGCATACCTCCATAAAGGAGGTATAATGCATACCTTATAATCACAGTATCTATAAAGAATATACATTTATACGTTTTCTATGAACAAACATAAATAAATATAAATGTTTTGTCCAATGAAAAGAGCCGAAAAACTACGTCACAAAATTAGATGCGCTGTGGGGGAATGCGAGAGCATGATAAAAACGAAAGTTTTACCCTCCTACCACTATCAATAGAGTACAGAATAATTAAAAAATTTAATTTCCATCAGTGGTATTTTGATTCTGTATTAATTAACTTTTGGTAATAGAATCACAATGTTGAGTGTTTAGATCATAATCGATTTATATTTACATATTAAAAGGCGGATAATACAAATACAGTCTCTAGCAGATTATATTTGTTTATCTATTTTGAAGTAAGTTTTATCTAGTAGAGTATTAAGTTGTATATATAATATACTATTTATTATACTTGCAGTATAATATTTGTAGAAATTATGTTATAAGTCATGAATGTTATATTATTATGTACAATAGCAGTTATACTTAATGCACAGAGAGGGAATTATTATCCTTACTAACATTCACTGTCTAACTATCTTCTTTTGTGATTTCGGCCTTCAAGACCATGTTGTCCAATAAATTTGTTTCCAAATTTCTCTATATAATATAAATATGCATGCATTAATATTGAAATGTTATTCGCTAATTGTATTCAACCATGTCTTCAGTTGAAGTAAAATAAGCAAAGCAAATGCATTATTCATGGTATAAAATAATAAAAAGTATGATTAATGATAAGAATAGTTAGCTAATAATTATTTTATTTAAAACAAAATAAATAATATGATTATACCCATGGCCATATTTAACATTAATTTTCAGGGGGTCTTAAAATATATATTATTTAATGTCATAAAATTTTCAAGGGAGATTTTAACACAACCCTGATACAGTCGCGATTATACAGTATTATTTTTTTTGTATTATATATATATATATATATATATATATATAGGCACTATAGTTACTTTATCCTTATGTTGATAAAATAAAATTTTAATATTATATTATATTATAATTTTAAAAAGAAAAAACAATTATAATTCACATTTTATAATTAATATACTGTAATATAAATTATGGTATGAAAGATATATAAGAATAGAGCCCAAGAGGGTTTCATCTATCGTCTACCAATATAATCGCCACTGAGGCTAAAGTGATTAAATATTTTATTATTATTCAATCTCATTTTTATATAATTACTTATTTAATAGTTAAACACTTTATATTTGTTGAAATATTAAATTATAATTTAATACCGTCTTGTATATAGTGTTTACGGTAGATTTTGTTATTCACACTGTGTTACAGCACCGATTGCTGAGTATGCATTTATTTGTTCTTACTGTATAATATATGTTGTATGCAATGATGCTGGCAGTTGTCGTTTATATGTAATACATATCATGTACATTTATTGATCATATTATTATATTATAATTCCTTTTTTTTCATTAAATCTAAGGTAATCAATAGGTTATGGGCCTAGTACCCATGTAACAAGGTTTGAGATTGTTTTTATATTGTTTAACAATTTTTAATATAGACGAAGTGCGTTGTTTTAATATTAAAAAAAAAAATTATTACCCAATATGTTAAAACAATTTTAAATTTTATTGTTAAAACTATTTCCAAAGCAATGATAATATTTTAATTTTAAAATGTTAAATGTCCAACTTTTACAATTTAGATATACTTATACATACTTACACGAAACATAAAAGCATGTAAGTCCCATTATTTTTATATAATTGTGGATATTTGTTATGAAACCTCTGAATCAAAATATTTTCTTTAATTATAATTTGTCTAAAATTCAAAACAATAAGATATAATATAATTATTGTATATTATGAAGATAAAAAATTGCTGGGGCAGCATATTATGCTTTGTTCTCTACAAAGATTTACTATTTAGTAAAAAATAACTTGGCAATACTTAAAGCATATTAGTTTAATATTAATAGTTCCTAAACTTCAATATATCTTATTTATATTTTATGCAAAATTATTTTATTTTGTTCTCTTTATATAATAAACAGAATTTTCTATTCAGTAATTAATTTAAATATAGTTCTTATCTATAAACATTTTATTTAAAGTAATTTTATAAATATATTTTCTTATTATCAGAACATCATGTTTTACTATTAATGTATATGTTTAACTTGTTGTATATTTAATTTAAGTACATTAGTTCTTTATTTTAATCCATGTAAAAAAGCAAAATTTTTTTAATAACTTTTAATTTATTACCATAAAATATGTATATTTGTTTTAGGTAAACATGGAAAGTAAAAACGAACTTTCTGAAATTCATAAGTAAGTAAAAATAAATAAATAATATTTATAATTCATAAATAAGGCTATATCAAAAAGGTGATATTTATAATATCTAACTAATGTAACAACTGATTAAAATACATTAATTATTGAATAATTATTACTTTGTTATGATTATTTATATGATTTTACTACTTTTATATTTGATTAGAGGGTCTACTTTATAAAAACGTTTAACATATATTTAATTAATAAATAATAATGGTTACCATATATGAGTTGTGATCAAAAAATACTAGGATTGCACTAATATCAATAAAGATGGCAAAACCCTGAGAACTATGTTTGACAAAATAACTTTTAATGAGTATTAAGCTGTTAGTTTGAAATAATTAAGATTATTTATTATTTTTTAGCGTTTTTATATAATTATGTTTTAGTTCTTCAGCGAATTTCCTCATGAACGTAAAATAAGAAGTATGTGTATGCGTAACATTTTGTTTTAAACTTTGAAAAAAGTCTATTATAACATTTGAACTTTTATAGAAAACTTAATCTGGGTAAGTAGTAATGGTACTTTATCTTGAATTAGTGTTTTATATGATTTAAGCATTTTAAGGAAGCAGAAATATTAATTTAACACCGTTCCATGAACGGTAGACTTTCTTCTTCTATGCCTAGAATACTTGAGACTAGTTGTTCTGTTCAAGCTAGAATAGTAAGCCAGTACTATTGCTAGAAGGCTAGTAATTTTAGGTTGGTGTAGACTAGCACTGTTTTTAATCTAGTAAGCTAGCTTCTCAAGCCAGAAATGTTTAATAGGATGATGTTCTATTTTTTTTAGATATTAGCTAATAAGCACTGTACACAACTGAATTTACCATCTTTGTTTAGAAGACAAAGTTAGTACAAAATTGTTAGTATTGGTGAAATTATTTTAAAAAATCATTGATGTTATTATTAGAAAAATATCTGTGGAAGTAGAAATATATGGTTTCATATAGTATTTTTATTTCAAAGTCATAAAAAGATAATATATTAAAAAAAAGCTAGAAAGTTAGAAAAAAGGTTCTTGGATGCATCATAGTTAATGGTTAACCTAACTGGGTCCATAGCTCATTTGCTAATTCTTAGCAAAAAATGAAATTTTTCTAGTTCCACAATCACCTATCTTACTCACCTGACTTGGTTCCGTACAATTTTTTTTGTTTCCGCAAGTTAAAATTATCACCAAAAGACATTGTTTTCAAACAATTGATAACAATAAAACAAAATTAGAAATTGTTTTTAAGGACAATCCCCTTAATTCTTACCAGGAATGTTTTCAAAAGTGGAAAAAAATATGGCAGTGGTGTATTGCTCCTCAGGGGGATTACTTTGAAGGTGACATAATATGGTGAGAATAATATTATATTTTTAAAGTTAAATTTAACTAATCTCTGTATTCTTTGATCACATCTTGTATATATTATGATATTGTATTAGGCAGTAAAAAATAATTAATTTTAATATTATTTTATTAACTTTCTAAGATAGATAGAAATACGATCATTTTCGTGGTCGAAAGAAAAAAATCCTTTATCAGAATGTAGTCGTAACTCAAAAACAAAAAATTGAGTTACTACCTTTTTCGTTGGATGTATCGATATGATATGATATATCATTATTTGTATAATTAAAATTATATAAGTTTTTAGCAATTATTTAATATTTTATTTTATGTTGCTATAGTATCACAAATTATTATTATAAACCTATTGTTATAATACTTAATTAATGATGAATTATGGTAGGGCTGCCATTCGTCCCGTTCTAATCGGAACACTACTGGTTTTAAGCATGCTGTCTTGTAATTCAATAATTCCCGCCTGGGACAAAAAATAATATCGTTTTCATACAATTTCCTGTTATAAAATTATAAGAAGTTATACGGCGATTATTTAGAACAAAAGGTAATAATAAAAATAGGTACATACAAAGCACCAATATGTGAAGGGGTTCCTTACAATGTCCTGATTTTGAATCTCAAATAAATGGCAGCCCTAAATTATGGATATTTCTTAAATTTAAATAATGGCAAAATGGATAAATTGTATATCTAAATTTATAAATAAATTAAATATTAAAAAAATCTATAATCTATGATTGTATTAATGTGATTTTTATTTTGTAGAATATTCAAAGTTATTTATTCAAAAGCTCCTCCGATTTTAAAAGATTTGTCTAATCAGAGTATAGATATTGACTACAAAGAATTTGTACATGATCTTATTGATTTAAAAAAAAGTATAAAATATTTGTATACATTTTAAAAATTATTTTATGTGTATAATTAATTGTATATTATTTTTTAGTCAACAATAAACTAAATGATGACAAGTACAGTTCAATGACAGATGTTATTAAGGATATAAGAATTGTATTATTAAATTGCTATAAATTTTATGGTACTAAAAGTGATTATACTATAAAATCATTAAAATTTGAAGAGTTATTTGAAAATAAAATTAGTGAACTTGATGAGTAATAACTATTCATTTTTCATTGTTGTCTTTTTAATATAAATCTGATTATATTTTATTTTTTAGACATTTTAAATCTTTAGCTAACGTTGAACTTACTTTAAATTTACTTAACATCAAAAGAAAACCTAATTACAAGTTTAGATATCCAAAAGGTATATTATATACAGTGATTAGAATAATGTGTTATAAAAATGGTTGTTTTTGTAACATATATATATATATATATATAAATATATCAGTGACAGATCTAGTTGTGGGAGACATTGCTAATCAGAAAAATTGAATTTCACATATGGACATTTTGTTGTACCTATATAATATGTACTACATTACTTTTAAATAAAAAAAAAAAAATTAAATTCCCTCCCCCCTTTTACCTTGGGCTGAATTTGCCACTGATATACATATTGTTTATTTATTTATTTGATTATAACCAAATTGATTAACATATTTTTAGATTGTTATAATTCAGAATTATTAAAATGTGTAGCACATTGTCGCCCTGATCGATTATACGATTATCATAAAATATTATCCAATACATACACCACTGATGTTGATAATATCTATACATTAGAAGAATTAAGAAGCTGGGAACATGAAATATTTTCAAATGATCATTTTAGACATATAAGTTCAATGTGGGAGGTTATTATACATTATACATACATTTTTTGTAGAGAATCAAGTGAAAATTAATTTTGTTAATTTTTCAGTTACCAGAAATAGGTAATTTTGTGTCAATTATATTCAAAGAATACAATTATGATATTGTTAATCAAAGTGAAATTGAAAGAATGTTTTTAATACCTAAAGAATCTACCACTATGAGTAAAATTATGACTACTCTTTTGATGCCATTTGAAAAAGCAAAACATGTTGGCCAAAACATGCCTTATAATGTTTGGTCAGAAAAATTAAGTGAAAAAGTATCTGAGTGGTATAAAATGTATTATACAAAAGGACAAAATAAAGTCAAAGTTAGTATTTATTCTAATATACATTATTTTTAAGCGTTAAATAAAAAGTATACATATTATTTTTAGATAATGGATTCACTAGGTATCCATCCAGATTTTTGGGCTGCTGTAGGTGATAAAAATCCTTTAGTTAAATATGATTATTGTGAACTTTCATATTTCATGAAAGTTTGGCTTGTTAAAGGACTTTGTGATTATGTTTTTGTAAGTTAAATAATTTTTTAAACATATTTAAAGTTTTAGTATGAAGATTATTTATTATAATGTAATATAATAATTATCAAAATACAATTATAAATTAATATTTATTTGATTATAGTAGAAAATTGTATAGCTGGGTCTAATATTAAACATTTTCTTTTCTATTTTTCCAGAATTATTATTTTTTTATACTTTGGACTGTTGGTGAACTATAGATTAAAACAAAATTGTTTTATATTTTGAAAAATGTTTTTTAAAATAATTAAATTTGGGTTTCAGTTTTAGTTAAAATGATATTTGTTTATATAATGGAATTGCATTCAATTGACATTGAATTTATCATTAATTAATAAAAATACATATTTTTTATCTTGATTCGTTTTTAACTTCAAACTATATTTTTTTTGGCATTTGAATGTTTTTCACAGACTACTATTACTCACAAGTCATAATTATTTTGAGTTATAATTAGTTCATATTATGAATAATTTTTATAATTTGCAAAATAATGTTTTAGTCTTATATAGCATTATCTATTTATAAATAACTTCACAATTAAAAACTTGATTGTAAAGTAATCATTAATCATTTTTTTATTTATAAAATTAAAATTGACTTGCATGATCTTTCTATACATCACCATAATTCTACACTAATTGTTACTTACTCATTTTCTATTTTAAATTTATTACAGGTCTTTTAATTGAATTGGTTCACCAATTATGTGTATATTTATACTATTATTGTACTATAGCAATATATTTATATTGTAGACTTATTTTATTATTATTGAAATACTTATTTTCATTTGGAATTATCAGGATCCATGACCCAATTAATATAATAGATAATTAGTTTATTTTAGATTCTGAGCAATGTGAGATTCCTTGTATTGGTTTTATAAAGATTTTTTTTTATGTCTACAAAAAAATTTTGTGGTAGAAATAATGGTTGATTAACACAAATAGGGTATGCTTTCCATATCAAATTTCAACTAGTTGGTTCATTATTAAGCTTATTTTTTCGAATTTTTCAAAAGTTTTTCCTTGGGAGAAGAAAATCTATCAAAATATGGTGAAAAATCGGCAAAATTAGGATTACCATATTTTAAATTGTTTTATATTGTGATAACTTTTCAATTTTGATCGTAGGGACTTCTCGTAGGGAGTAATCTCATAAGTAATTTCCACACGTGATAAAATTTTGGAATGGATTTTTAGTATAATATATTGTATATCTGTATACCATTGCATTCAAATTATAATTAAAGTACACTACTAATTTCTCCGAGGACTGAAGGGACAAAGGAGGAACTTCTAGAATTGACCTTCCAGTTTTTTTTTATACTTGGACCTAACTAATACTTGCTGTTAATTATATATATATGTGTGTGTATTATGAGCAAATATTAGGTATTAGTTCACAAAATGTCTGAATTAATTATTTATTATTTATTGTTAATGAGCAAGGAAAACACTTTCCTAATAGTCAATAGATGATTTGTATTGACACTGCCCAAGAAATACTTGAGGCAAAATACTGCAAGCTTTACCAATGTGGAATTTTTTTAGGTTAAATCTAATTTTATAGAAAATATTATAACAAATTGTAACCAGAGACAGTGTACCATATGGAAGAACAATTTGGAAACTGAAGAATATTTTTATTTTAAGTCTATGCCCGATTTAAGGATTTATTATTATAATATTCCTTATGATGAAGTAATATATTTTTTAAAAATTTTAAATTAAATGATATTTATTTTAATCAATTATTTTATTCATTTAAAGCCAAGCCTGAAATTTCTTGAATTAGAAGAAACCAGTGAAGAAACAAAGAAAAACAACGCATTGATTATTTCTGGTATATACATTTTTTTAGTTATTAAAACTATTATTATATTTGTATTACTTATATATTAAGGTACTTCCAATATCTTCAATTCAAAGTCACAAATGAAACCAAATGAAGATAATTTTAAACTGATAGCTGATTCTGTCCAAGGTCTCCGTTCATTTTTAGCTGAGATTGAAATTGATACATCTGTCCCTGAATCGCTGATAAGCGCTTTAGATAATTTGATTATGAATGTTGAACCAAATGAGTACAATCTAATTAATTTGAATAATAAATCTAAAATAAAATTATTTGTAGACTGGAAATCGTATCCAGAGAGAATGCATAAGGAAAAAGATGAAATATTACTTTGGAAAAAACAAGATTCAATATCTTCAACAAATTTAGGTAATATGAATTTACAAATTAGTAATAATTTAATATTACAACTTTTAAGATTTCCAATTGTAATTTAGTCATATGTAATCTACTGATAACTCGAACACTGATTTTGTAGTTCTATTAATTTAATGTATATTAGGTAAATTGACTTAAACTATATATGTATACAACATCTTGTCGATTTATTAAATAAGATATTTTATATAATATACAATTTTAAACACTGTTAATAAATTATAGCTACTATTAAATTTGTACTTTTTATACAGGGCGATCAAAATTTTTTTACAAACATGGTAGGAATTACTTATGATATTTGTACTAGTTTTATCTATCTATCTATCTACTGGTTAAAGGCCTTTCAAGACCATCCCATCTCACACCCGTTCCTCCATTCTTCTCTAACCATTGCTCTTTCCAATTGGTTCCTCCTCCTAGCGATTGTACATCCTTTTTAACTAAGTCTTCCCATCTTGTTTTAGGTCTTCCCAACGGTCTTTTTCCTCGAGGGTTTTGTTCTAATACTGTTCTAATTAGTTCATTTTGGCTCCTCCAAGCGTGGCCTGCCCATTGGAGTCTTCGTTTTTTTATCACTTCCGTTATGGTTGTGTTTTGGAATAATATTTCTAGCTCTGTATTCTTTCTCCTGCTCCATTCACTGCTGTTGTTATCCTTAACTGGTCCATAGATTTTCCTCAATATCTTTCTTTCCATTATTAAAAATTTATTTTCGTCAGATTTTCTAAGCGGCCACGTTTCCGCTCCATATAGGATTACTGGGCGGATCAGTGTAATGTACAATTGCTTTTTTAGTTCTATAGATAATACTCGTGATCCTAATATCTTTGCTAGCCCATAGTAGCATTTGTTGCCTGTCTGTATTCTAGCTGCTACTTCTTTCGCTATATCATTATTTTCTGTAACTATGGTTCCGAGATATTTAAATTGTTGCACTTTGTTGAAGTTAAATCTTCCAATGTTCAATGTGTTAGCAGGTTGGTGCAGTTTCCTTCTGTCAACACACATATATGCTGTTTTTCCTTCATTTACACTGTAATCCTACTTTTGCTGCGGCTTTCTCTAATTTGAGGAATATATTTTTTAAACTTTCTTGTGATTCTCCTAATAAGACTACATCATCCGCATACGCTAGCAGCTCTATTGAAGAGTCCTGTAATTTAAAGCCTTGATTATTGACGTTTATTTCCCTTATAACCCTTTCTAGTACCAGGTTAAATAGGATAGGTGATAGGGCATCCCCTTGTCTTAACCCAGATTTTACCAGTACATGGTCCGAAATCAAGTCACCAACCTTAACTTTGACTTTTGTCTCCATTACATTTATCATAATAAGATTTATTAACTTATTAGGGAATTGGAAATCCTTCAGTATTTTCATTACACTTTCTCTGTGTATACAATCGTAGGCTTTTTGAAAATCAATAAAAAGTACATGTAATTCCTTATCATATTCCCAGGCTTTCTGGAAGACCTGTTTTAATATAAATATTTGGTCGATAGTAGACCTTCCCATCCTGAAGCCATCTTGATAATTTCCTATTATTTCTTCTGCCCTTTCTTTTATTCTTGATAAGATACAATTAGTTTGTATCAGTTTTTGTATTAGTTTTATAAAATGAAAATCTGATGTCCCTTATATATATATCCTTTACCTATGAAAATAGAGAACACTTTATATCTCATAATTACCTTAAGCATTAACTAGAGTACTTTCATTGAGAGAAGAAAAACTATCAAAAGGTATGGAAAAATGGCAAAATTCATGACAACTGTAATTTTAAACTCAATTTTAAATATTTCATAATAACTAATGTAATTTTGAACGTAGGGACGTTTTCAACGTAATATAATATATTGTAATTATAAATATTTAAGTATTGGAAAATAGTATAATTTATACAAAAATAATTTCTTAAATATGTAGTCAGTAAAAAATACTTTAATTTAAAAAATGTAATATAAATTTTAAATATAATAATATATATTTTGTAAATAAAAAAATATTAATAAATTTTATAATTTATTATTACACTATACAATATGTATAATATATAGAATTATTTAATAAGGAAGAAGGGGTTTAATAAACCTATATATTGATTTGTTGTTATATATTTCAACCATCAGCGGTTATGACTGTCCCTAAAAGATATTTTGTAATTTGCAAATTTATAATATATTTTAATAACTCAATCAGGAAATAGGTTAAATTTTAGGCTTGAATTTTATAATATAATTCATAATCATATGTATCAAATTTATTTATCTAATGCATTAGTTAATATTATATTTTTAATATTTTATAATACATAAGTATAATTTATTAAATCTAATTTTAAATTTATTAAATTTCAGCAAGCATTAATGAAGTAATTTCTGAGAAACGTAAAAGAAAACCAATTTTAAAAGAAGAATTTGATAATATCTATGACTCTGATGAATATTTTAGTTCTGATTTTGAAAAATCTGCGACTGACTATACTGATTCTGATGATGAATGGGGTGCTATAAATCAATCCAAAAATAAAAACAAAAGACTTAAACAACATTTTAAACTTGTTCAATTAGAGAAACGATTAAACAAAGGAAAGAAAATTATAAAACATTTTAATGATACGAAAGAAAAATTACCTGAAATTGAAAAAGGAAATGTATCAATTAATGGTTATAAGACTAATATTATACATGATGTAGAAATTATAAAGATAGATGATAATAAGTTGAGAAGTTTTGAAATCCCAAGAGAAAATAATTCAAAAACAACTATTTTGAATAGTTCTTTAAAAGGTATTAAAACAACAAATCAACTTGCTAAGTCTAATTCAGTAAATGAAATTATTTCAATTGAAGATGATGAAACAACTATTATTAGTGATGATGATGATGTTCAGTTTATTCGTATTATTCCAAATGTTAAGCGCCCATCTTTAAATATAAACACATCCTACACTAACAATAGTTTTAATAAATTGAATACTTCAGTTTCTGTAAAGACCACCAGTTCTATCAAACATCAAGTAGCATCTACTAGTATATCTAAAAAACCAAACATTTCTTTAATACCAAAAAATATTAATTTACCAAAGGGAATTCAAGTTACAATGGTAAACAATTCTCAGACTACATTATCCTCTCATTTTAATTCTAGTAAGAGATCAACACCTAGTTTTAATCATCATCTAGCAAATAATACTTCAATTGTTAATGTTAAATGTAAAGTTATATCAAGGCCCAATTGCAATGGTGTAATCGAGTTTTATGTTAGTTTACCTAATGGAAAATTTCATCCTGTCTCTGAAGAGATAATGAATGTTTACTTAAAAGAGCACAATAACAGGTTACCAGATTATTGGCTTGTACCATTACCGCTGGAAGTGGCCAAAAAATATGGGTTTATATAAATATTCTTGATCTCTAAATGTTTAAAAATTTACTCATAAACCTCGTTACTATTATTAAATAAGTTTTTGTTAAGAAATATTGTAATTTAAAGACGAATCAAATTTTATGTTTTAAATATCTATTGATTTTTTTTATATGCTATATATTTAATTATATATATTAATAATTTTACCATAATAAATATTTCATTTTGATGTATATACTATCTTTAGTGTCTAGAATTCTGTGATGTTTAAACAATTTATAATTTATATATGTTACTGGCAATATATATAATTCAATCATTATAATAAAATGCCTAACCTAACAACATAGCTTGAGAAAGTATTACCTATATTCGTTCTAATAATTTATTATAAAGATGTTCCATAATATTAAAACAATTTTTAACCAAAATAACTCACATGTCTAGATGGACTTGTTGGAAGGTTTTCTATTATTGAATTAAACAAAAAGATCATACTTGGTATACAATTTTTTTATTCGGTGATGTATACAAGCGGAAAAAAAAATGGAGTGTAAATTTTAAATCTGAGAGTCTTATTTTAAAAAGATTCTATAATTATTATTACCTATTATAAATCGTCAAGTTTATGTTGACAGCCTACTTAGGCTGTAGCATTTGATCTGAAAATCATTGATTTGTGATATCGCGGAGTGTCAAGATGAACTGGATGAATCATGCAGAGTAATTATACATTGCCAAGAGAAAATTTTATTATTTTGTAACTTAACTTAAAATGTTTGATATATTATTAATTATAGTTTTTAGTAAAATAATGAATAATGGTGAATTGGGCCACTGGGAAAGTTATAACTTTGGGCTAATAGTCAATTACATAAATATAATTAAGTTTATGTGTAGCCGAACAAATATACTCTTGGGCTGACATTTAAAATTTTTAACCAATCTACTACTGATGAAATTAAAAGAGATGACAAATTTTGAAAAAAATAAAATGGAACATTGTTTTATATGGATTATTTACCTATTATAAAGTGAATATTATAATCTATTTTTTCTTTATAAAAATTATTAATCCTCTATTTTCTCTTTATAAATAACATATATTTTGCACTATTTTTAAAATACCAGTTTTATTTTATGTTTTTTGTCCTAAATCATAATGTCAACTTTCATATTAAATTCTGAGTGAAACAAAGAATGTGTTGGATTTATAATGATGTGTGTTGATAATTGTTGTAAAATACTAAGATATATTATATTATTGTTATGTATTATAAGTTATAACTAAGGTCATAGATGTAACTAGGGTTTTTAGTTAGATGGGCTTTAGACTAATATACTACCATTTTTAATTACATATATAATAACTAGACATGGTAAAATATTTTAGCGAGGGTTAAAAATGGTTTAGATAAAGCTAAGCCCCTCTCCCATAGTTACATCCATGACTAAGGCTTTTCAAATTTATCTAAAATAGTTACAGAACAATGTTAGTGATCTACAAATATGTTTCATTATACTAGGTTATATTTAAAATGTTGCATATAAATTTATATTTGAAAGTATATTAGAAAAATTTTGAAATTTTTTGATGTTTGGACAGTTAAAAATTAACATTTGGAAAAAAGTCATGTAAAATAAAATTATTTTGGTTTTGTACATATTATGTATCAAAAAATACAATATTAATATAAGTATAACATTAAAAATTATGTAAATATGAATAATATATGAAAAAATATATATAGTAGATACTATATATAATAGATATATACTTCCGCTTTCCAATAAAATTATATTCTTAATTATTATATATTCTATGGTATAACAGAACGACACAATCGCGTTAGTGTATGCATAAACAAGAATATAAAAGTGTATAAAGTGTAAGAAATGAAAATATGAGTGTATGTGGTCCCATAAATGCAAATTACGGTTTAAGATATACTTAAGTTATAAGGTTTAGATATATTTTAAATCGTGGTGCAAAGACAAAAACTGCACCGTTTAGTATAATACCCATACATGATCTATGATGTATACACGCAAGATGTGATACGGTGAAGAAGCGGATTTTAGTTATTGGATATAATTTATGAATTGAAAATAATTAATATTATTATGTATTTTTCAAAATATAATATTTTTATAGTAAATTAAATAATATAAATTTTTTGATAAATTGTTTTAGCGAATATTTTAAGCGCATATTTCTTGTTTTTCAAGTTATTAAGCAATTATGCATACATTTAACATTTAAATACTACTTATTGCTTAATCTATTTATGCTATATAGAAGTTCTTAGCCTTGAATCTTGATTAAACACTTTTTATATGGACTAAAATCTGTGTTATACATATATAGCACATTTATTGTTTTATTATGTGATTATAGTCATTTGTTATTGTAATGGTTCCCTGTTGTATTGATGAATGATAACACTATCATTTATTTATTTGTATACGTAGCAGGCTTAGCGTTAGCAACAATTATTGTCAATTGATGAATATCGTTGTCTTTAGTCTATAGTCCGTTAGTCATCTCAGTCTAGTCTTATTCTATGGTCTCTGGAGGACCAGTTAGTTTGTTAATCTATGGTAAGGAATAAGGAGCATAGGTTATATATATATATTAGGTAAGGAATTAGTAATTAGTCATTACTCAGTACTTTAGTGTTTAGACTTGAGTAGTCACCACTCGGCACTTGTAAGTTGTAAAAGTTATGGTGTTTACTGTTTAGTCATACACTTAAATTAATTATTGTATACTATGTACAATATAGTGTCTAATTAGTATTTTGCTAATAATTTCTTAATAGTATGCCAGTTTTGTTAATAAATTTTACCTAGTAACTACTAAGTACTACTAAGTGTTATATAATTTACGTTAATCTGTTATCAAATTGTATTTATTCAATAGTCCATACATAATATTCAATTAAATGATTCTTGTGCATCTTTAATTTATATTTTGTGAATTTCATATCAAGGTTCCTGATTGAACATTACCATTACAATGTATTCGTTTTTATCAAGATGTTGTATAATTACCTGCTTGTTGATGACTATCAGTTGCATGTCTATTCATGATGTTGGTGGAAATGGACACTTTCTTGATGAAAGATACTATAATGTTACTGAAATAGCTAATTTGTTATATGACATTGAAAGACATTATCCAACATTAGCACGAGTTCATGAAATTGGCGAATCATCATTAGGTCATAGCATTTTGGCCATAGAAATAACATCAAATGTTGGACAAAATAGAAGAATCCTGAAACCCATGTTTAAGTATATAGCAAACATGCATGGTGATGAAACTGTTGGTTTGCAACTATTATTATATTTAGCTCAATATTTGACATTGTCATATGGTGATGATGATCGTATAACTAGAATTGTGGATTCAACTGATATATTTTTAATGCCTACATTGAACCCAGATGGTTATTCTGTTTCAAATGTATGTAAAGTTTTAAACAATGTCTCAAAATATGTTAATTTAATTTTATGTATTTTTATTTATACTTAGGAAGGTGATTGCAATTCACAAAAAAACTATAGAGGTCGAAACAATGCAAAAGGTGTAGATTTGAACAGAAACTTCCCAAAGATAGATAATAAATCTTTTGATATGCAACAACCAGAAACAAGAGCAGTAATAGACTGGATTCTTAATAATCCATTTGTATTGTCAGCAAATTTCCATGGTGGTGCTGTTGTTGCTAGCTATCCATATGACAAAATCTACAGGTATGAACAAATTAATTATTTTTTATTCAACCATATTCTATGGCAATATATTATTATTGGTATAAGTAGTCTGAAGTTAAAATATGTAAAATAGAAAACTTAATATTATGTTAAAATTATTTATGTCGTCACAGAATGCTATTATATTTAATAATTTAAAAAAAAAAAATTATTTATAAATGTTTTAAATTCTATATTTGATTAAACAAATGTATATATATACCTATATTGTTGATTATATCAATAAAAAAATATCATTTAAATTAATAATTGTATCTAGTATGAAAATGTTAATGTAAATGCTTATTTTTCTCAGTTGAAGTGTAAATAAAAATAATATAATTATTAACAACATTAATTGTAAATAATGCTGGAATATTACAAGAAGAATAATTATAATATATTAAAACATTTTAAATTTATTTAGTTTAATAATAATATAATTTAGTATAAACTAAAAATTTATCTATTCAGGACTGTCCATAATAAAAAAACACTGGAATAGGTACGTGTTTTTAGTTGTGCTGACTCTTAATGACTTTATATTTTAATAACAATATATTTTTAGGTTTTCAGCTTAACGGACATATATTTTTTGTGATTTTTTAAACTAGGTAAAATAATGTATAATAAATATTGACGCAAATAATTAGTTTGTGAGTTAATGCTATTTTAAATTTGCTTATTTATAAGAATTTACTAAACTAAGTAATTTTTGTAAATTAATATGATTAAATGTCATTGTTCATTGGACTAATCGTTATCTCAAAGGTCCCAGGTTCAAATCCTTTTTTTAAAATTTGTTCAACATTTTCATTTAGTTATATTTGGTTATATGTTACGCATGTTCAATTTTAGCTATGTAAATTGAAAATTAACTTCAATTTGTTGTAGAAAAACACCTTGCTATAACTTCAAAACTAAGTAAGTTCGCCAATTTAGAACATACCATTTTTTTTTTTTTTCATAAAAAATATTACAGAAAAAATGTGTCTGGTAAACTATAAAATATATACCAAAATATTACGAGTATAAAAATAGTACAAAAAGTCACAATATAAACTTATTTAATCATTTTTATGTTACTAAATTACCTATACTTATGAAAAAAAACATTTCACATACAATATTATATAGTAATACTTGGATAGTGAAACTAAAAATTCAATAATGAAAATAGTAGTTAAATAACTCACTTATATAAATTGTTTAAAAGTAGAAAATATATTTTTTTTTTAAATAAAACTATTTTGCCATTCTAGTTGTCAGTTTATAATATAATATATATAAATCTTATTTAGATATAATAAAACATCAAAGGAACCAAAATGAATTTATTATTTGTTGCTTTTTCAAGTGTACTTCAAATTTCCAACTCTAGGATTCCTTATTTAAATTTACTGATCTGCTGACTACCCAAATTATCGTTTTTTGCCCCCCTCCCCCCCACCGGGTGAGACTTCTGTTACCTTTATAACAACCTTGATTTTACTACTTTGTTAAATGACTATCTAATATAAAATTTATCTTTACAGTTTACATTTCAAATAAATTAAAATGTCGTGTAATAATTTAAACTTGTTATTATTTTGTTTTTCATAGAATTTTAATATGTATTTAACTTTCAAATGCTAATGAAAATTAAATGATCTACCATTATTTACTCATTGTATTACAGTAACTTTGCTATAGCCTATAATAATAACTTATTTAATTTTTAAGTTAATTAGTTATTATTATGATTTGTTTATATAAAAACAAATATATATTATACTAATTATCTGTTAGTTGTCTGTAGCAGTTAAACAAAAGAAAAATATTTTAATATCTGAATGCAATGTTATTAAATTATTTACTGTAAGTATTTATAGGGTGTCCAAAATCTATTTAATAATTTAAATATTTCTGCGAAAATTAACATTTTTGAATACTGTTTTTTTTTAAAATTATTAGTTGGGTAACAACAACAATACTTATTATTTTTTAAAAAAAATTATGTTTCATAAGAAATAAAAATTAATCTATATTTTTATGTTATGTGAAATTTGAAGATAGCCAGTTTAAATTTTATATTTTCATGGAGTAAATTTATAACTTTTATGTTTAATGAATTTTTTTATTTATTTAATACATTGTATTTCTGACGTTACTTTTTGTATTTATTTAATCTATTATATGGTTAAATATAAAATTCATGTTATCAATATTCAATATAATAATAAGTTAATATTTTCATACTATGATATTAAATTATAACAAATAATGACTTTAAAAATATTATTTCTCCAATAAATGAAACATATTTCTAAAAGTCGACATAATGATAAAATTATGAAGTCAACATATCAAAATTCTCATACAAATTCCTACACTCTTTAAAATGTACTGTTTTAAAGTATCACAATACAACGTTTTTTTTTTTTATGAGACTTATAAAACTAATAATTTTTTAAAAATTGCATTCAAAAATTTTAATTTTTCTTGGAGATATAAAAATTTCTAATTAACAAATAAATCTGATACTTATAATAATAATTCTCTATACAATACATTTATAATTTGTTCTACTATAGAAAGTTATTTAAATAGCCTTACTGAATATTACTTAATGGTTATTGACCAAATTGGAACAATATATTTCATTAATTTCTATTGATTATAATTTGTATAGTTGTTTGTTTAAACTAGCTTAATTAGTTAATTAAAAGTAGTATAATTATTAAACTGTTATTCTATTTCGTTTATTTAGTTTGATGAAATAGACTAAATCGAATATAATATATAACTATATATATATAACTATACTTGTTTGTTGTGGTCTTATTTTATTGAGATTTTAATAATAAAATATATTTTAATTATTAAGTATATATTTAGTAATTAAAATAATTTTTAAGTATTACATTTCACATGATTGATAAATGTATTTAGCAAATACAAAATAATAATAATACTAATTAAAGCTAATTAAAAAATAAAAAGTAGTTCAACATTAATATAAATAAAAATATATTATAAAGAACATAAATATTATTGTTTTAAAACATATATTTAATTGATTAAATAATCTGTTTTTTATATTTTATCATACAGCATTCAAGAGATGGATACATCTTTTTGTAAGTACTAGTGAGCTTAAGTGTACATCTGTGATTGCTACAAAATTATTGTATTCAATTTTTGCTTTTTCATTTAAATTTAAAATAGTATTAAAAATACTTTTAGCTTTTTGTATCATTGAAAACATTAATGTAGTGAAAATGTATACCTTCCAATGTGTATTTATTAACCCATAATATTACTACCTACCTAATCATAACAGAGTTGTCTTGCTTAAAATTGCCAGGAAAATTTAGGTTAAAATTGCTCAATAATCAATAATTATATAATTGATTAAATTGTATATTACACTATACTTTATTTTTTGCTTCTAATTTCAACTTTCAAATTTGAAAAAAAAATTATTTATTATAACAAATTATAATAGTTTTCAGATTTTTAATTTAATGTATACATATTTATTTCATCATAATTTAATTATGAAAATATATTTTATAATAAATATCTAATACTTTATAGTATTAAAAAAGTAACTATAATATAACATATTAAAGATCAATATTTTATATTATTTATATTTTTTTTGAACCAATTTCATACAATGAAATCATATTCAATTTATTAACATATTGAAAATTTGAATTACCATCTCTTTTAATTTGATTGTCCATCTTTGACATAAATTTATAAAATTTAATTTGATTAAAAAATAATATGAAAAAAGACGGACAGCTGATTCTGGGTGTTTCCCTTCCTTTCTTTCACTTGTAGGAGAAATTATTGGTAGAATATTAAGGGGATTGGAAGGCGATTTTCTTTCTCTATCTAACACATATGAGAAATAAGGATTTGGACATTTTCTATTTCCAACTTTACGATCAATCTAATAATGCGATAAGGAATCTAAAAATTGATTTGAATTTGTCATGTTTAAGTCTACTTTAGCTAGACATTTTCCCATCTTTGATCATTTGCTCCTAGATCTTTGTAATGTTAATTGAACAAATTCAAGATTGAAAAGTTGTAAATATTGAACTTTTGAAGAACTTAAAGCAAAAAAATAGAAAAATAAGAAAATTGATCTGATGTAGACTTAATGATAAATTTAAATTAATTTTCAGATTTCTTATTGCATTACTAGATTGATAGTAACGTTGGAAATAGAAAACATCTAAATCCTTGTGTTTCCTATGTCTTAGACAAAGAAAGAAAATCGCTGCTTCCAATCCCTGTGTTACATTTTGTATGATTAAGATTTGAATGTAATAATATTGCATTCGAAAAAATAATTCTGGGTGAAAATGTACAATTATACAATATACTGATAATATGTATTTTTCTAAAATTTGTTTATTTATCAAATAAAGTACAATAGAAAAATTAATTATCTTATAATAATAGTAATAATAATAAGAGAATTTTAAAAAATGGCCTAAATAAAGTACCAACTAGACAAAATACTTTTATGGAAAGCATACCCTATTTCTGGTATTGGACTATTATTTCTACCAAAAATTGTGTCTTTTTTTTTTTTAAAAAAAAGAACATACTTTTGTAAAACCATTCATTCCTTGCTTTGTTTAGAATCTAAAATTAACTTTATAAATAATTAATATGTATTTAATTTTTTTTGTATTGTGCATTTATTTGGTAATTAAATATTTTTTATATCACTGTTTTTTTTCAATGGATGCACATTTAGTTGTTACAAATAATATAATAATTGTTAATTTGAATATATATTTATATGAACATTATTTATTCATTTAATGAATCATAAACAATTATTTAATATTTTCCATAACGAATAGTATTTCAATTTTTAGTGTTTCTAAAAACGTTAACTGTAATTAGGTGTACTAACCTGTGTGTGTAACTTCCTATATTAATTTATTAAGATAGCCTAAAGAATCATGTTTCTTGCAAAATAAATGTTTAATATGTGTGTTTGATGCTTGTGTCAGTTATAAAAGAAAAAAATATTCATAAAATGTATTAACTTTTAGTCTCAACTCTTAAATATTATAAAATATGCAATTATTATTCAATAATCAATATTAATAATAATTTTTATATTTAAACATTTTATTTTATTTCATTACAAATTAACACAAAATAATTATAATAACTTACATATTTATGTTGTATTATTATTATTAGTATAAAAAATTAGTGGGTAACAAAAAAAAAAAAAAAATTAAAATAATTGGGAACTATTAAATTTTAAAAATTAATACTTGAATATTTTGTTTGGCGTTTTTTTACATTTTCAGGAACCTGAAAATTGAATTAAAATAAGTACTTAAATTTATTAATTTAACATATTTTAAAATTATATATAATAATTTGTATATCTTAAAAATGATTACACTTTACACTGTACGATTAATAATTTCTTCAGATTTTCAATATAGATAAAAACATTTTATAATGTTAATTTATAATTCAAAAATCATAAATATCAGTAAAATTATTGTAAACGTGTACAAAGTATCAGCAATTGAACAATAACCAAAATATGCTAGAAATTGCAAAAAAATTTATAAATTAATTTGTATTTACATAAAATGGATTTATAGCTTACATAGCAATAAAATATTAAGAATAAAACGTGGAAATGCAACAATTTACGAACCTTATAAATTATTATATTTTGAAATATTATATAGTTTGATTACATTTTTTTTAAAAGTATTGTATAAAATTTGTTTTAAATGACTTGTGTTTTTGTTTTGTGCAACTTTTTAATATAAAAATATATTAAAATCACTAATTTAAATATTTTTACTTAGGAGGATCTCTCAAGAAGGAAAGACACCAGATGATTCTTTGTTTAGATATTTGTCATTGAAATATGCATCAAAAAATCCTAAAATGTTTAATGGATCTGCTTGCCAAGAAGATAATTTTACAAATGGTATTACTAATGGTGCAGCTTGGTATGAACTTGAAGGTTAGTATTTTGTACTAGTTTTTAATATATAATTATAATATTTGAATAGAATTTATAGAGTTAATTTTAACAATTCATTTGTATATATTGAAATATGAAAATTTAGCACAAGTTTAATTATTTCAACTCATATTTTAAAAATTATTAGTTGCAATTATTTTCCAAGAAGATTTTAATATTTAAATTTTGTTTGATATATATTATTTAATTGATTTTCACTTTTAACTATTATATATGAACCTGAAAAGTAATTCACACATGCTTGTAAAACGCGAATGGTGATATTTAAAAGTTACAATCATAATGAAATTTTGTGATTGGGAGTCTGGAATAGTTGTAACGGTTGATAAAAATCTCAAAAAAATGTTGGGAGTAATTTGTAAAACTTATTGGTGATTGTTGAAAAATGAATATATGATTTTAAAATTTAAGTCTTATGCTTTAATTTAAATTTTCTTCTTTTTTGTTTGCTTTTTATAAGCATATTTTGTACATTACTATTGGCGAACTGTTGTAGTTTATCATTTTAAATTATTTTGTTGGAACTAATAATACAATAATTGTATAAACTTGAATTATTATTTTTATTAATATACTATAAATATATAAATATTATGTATATTATAGTATATAGGTACTTAAATACTTTAAACTGTTTACCAAGTTACTGTTTTGTAACTGAATAGCTAATATAATATTTTTAGAGTATTAGATTCTGAGTGAAGCGAGGAATAGAAATATTGGTCCGATTGCCACAAGTTGGGTATGCTTTTAGGAGCAAATTGCATCTACTTGATAACTTGGTTCATTTTTTCAATTTCTTAAAAGTTTTTATTTTGGATAAGAAAGAAAAACATACATGTCTACTTCATCAAATTTTTTTAGAAGCTTTTAAAATTAGAATTTTTACTAAAATTGAATAATATATTTTTTATAATTTTATTGTAAGTTATAAATATTTTGATTTTTAATATTTTAAACAAAAAATTTGATATGTGTTCTATGACTTTTGAATTTCCATGTATAAAAATTTGTAAATAACATCAGAAAAAAATAAATAGGTTTCTCGAAACATTTTTCAAGTTATTAAAAATATAATGAAATCAGTATACCTAACTATTGAATTTAAGAATTTACCTGTAGTCAAAAGTTTTCATTTGTTTGGATTGAATATCGAGCATACAAAAACTCTTGACCAAGTTTAACTTTAAAGTATTGACGTTAAAATAATGATCTTATTATTCGATTATAACCCACAATTAATATTTCTAATTTATTCGTATTATATATCATATACCTACCTAATACGTGATAAATAGTCAAAGTCATAATTTTGTTTAAAACTTCTTCAGACGTTAAGATTTCACATTGATGTTTGATTTTTGAGTTTTTAAAAGTTAGAAGATACTTTTTGAGGGAGAATTAATAATGGTTCAATTACCACAATTAGGGTATACTTTCGGTAGCAAATTGCATCTTTTTGGTACTTTATTTAGCTTATTTTTTGAATTTCTTACAATTTTTTTATCATAGGATATGAAACTACTAAAAAATGACACAAAATCGGAAAAATTATGATTGCCATGAATTTGATTTTAAATATTTTGTGATCACTAATGCAATTTTGAATGTAGGGACTTGAACATTTTTTCAGTATCCTCATAGGTAGTCTAAATACGTGGTAAAATTGTCTCATGGATTATATTTTATATCTGACTGAATTTTTCTCAGAATTGTATTTTGGAATGCAATATCATTGCATTCAAATCTTAATTATAATAAACAACTAATTTCTCCGTGGACTGAATGGACAAAAGAGGAACGTCCAGAATCGACTTCTCGGCTTTTTAAAATTGTTAATTTTTTTGTGTTTAGTTTTGTTTATTAATTTTTATTTTAAATCAATTAATATTAGTAATATTATTAACAAATTACATGTAATTTTTAACATATTTAATTAAAATTAAAATAACATTTAGGTGGAATGCAAGATTTTAATTACATATATTCTAACTGTTTTGAAATCACAATTGAGCTTAGCTGTTGTAAATTTCCTTCCTCATCTGTGTTAAAGGATGAATGGGAATCTAATCGTGAATCAATGTTAACTTATTTGGAGAGTGTACATATGGGCATTAAAGGTATTATTTAATTATAATTAATTAACAATAAAATATAATAATTAATAATTATTTATTTTCAGGATTAGTCCAAGATGAAAATAACAATCCAATTCCAGGTGCTATTATTAATGTTTCAGGCATAAATCACACTGTTAAAACTACAAGTAGAGGAGAATATTGGAGACTTTTATTGCCTGGCACCTATACCATTACAGTTAATGCTCCTGGGTAAGATAATTGATAAACTATTATTTTAAATTAAAATAATACAATAAGTTTTATAGGTTTTAACTTATGGTATATTGGTATAAGATTCAAACTATATAACCCAATTTAAATAAAAAATAGTTAATATTTAATAACAAAATAAAATAAAATGGTCCAATTACCATGCTGCTTTTGGTAGAAAATTACATCTAGTTGGTACTTTATTTATTTTTTAAATTTTTTTGGTATAAGAAAAGCTATCAAAATACTGTGCGCAAATAAATTTATGGAAATTTAATTTTGATGAACTTTGTTTTAAATATTTGATGATAAATAATGCAATTTTAAACATAGTAATTGAAAAAAAAAAAAAAAAAATGTGTACTGACACATTGGTATTGCTGCATATGAAAAAAAAATTTAATCTTATGTCCAATTATAGAACTTTGTAATTTTATGAAAAATATAATTTTGTTTTCAATAATGTTTTATATATTTGAAATTTTGTGTTTTGAAAATGATTTGAAAATTGAATATAAGCTTAACCATATATTCGTTAATCTATTTCTAAAATATTTTGTCATTTTATAGTTACAACTTTTTTTTATAAGCTTTTAAAGTATATTTTTGTATATCATAGCGCATAAATATTTCAATTTAAAATCCACTAAGCTGAAAATACTATGTATATTTTATTAAATGCTTCTAATATATATATATAAACAATTTTTGATAATCGGAAGGTTCTTTTTTTTTTGTGTATACGCTTTTAAATTTAAGATTTTATATTGATTGATTTTTGTGTTTTTAAAAGTCTTTTAAAACACTTTCGGGTAGAAATAATGATTCAATTATCATAAATAAGGCATAGTTTTAGAGAATTTTATGTAGTTAATACTTTAGTTAGTTCATTTTTTTAATTACTTAAAATATTTTCTTTGGTATAAAAAAAATGGTTGAAAAACTACAAAATTCACAAAGTTTAAATTTTTGACTTATTTGAATTTGATCATTTTTTGATAGTTGATTTTTCTATTACACTTTATTAAATAAAGAAAATTTATTAAAATATATATGATTATTAAATTGTGCATCTGAATGAGCTTTGCTCAGAATCTTTTTTTTCAAATGTAATAATATTATCATTGCATTCAAATCTTAATTCTAATATAACATATAATATTATTTCACCACTACCCTCTCCGAGGAACAAAGGGTCAAAGGATGAACATCCGGAATCAATGACTGTACGGATTTTAAATTTATTATGTTTCTAAGATTAAACTATTATTACTTAACTATTTCTTGTACATTATAAATTATAAAATTACAAGAATATTATTATCAAACAATTTCTTAAATGTTTAAAAATGAATTATAATATTTAATTAATATGTATAAAATAGATAAATACAAATAATAAACAATTAAATGTACAAAATTAATACTCAGTGTGATATTTATTTATTTTTAATTTTAATATTAGTTATAATACATCAACAAGACAAAATA
Organism: Eriosoma lanigerum; assembly: GCA_013282895.1. Taxonomy (NCBI): domain Eukaryota; kingdom Metazoa; phylum Arthropoda; class Insecta; order Hemiptera; family Aphididae; genus Eriosoma; species Eriosoma lanigerum. The sequence continues at coordinate 23,731,857 of CM023357.1, forward strand.
TTTTAGTGAAGAATAACAACCTAAATCCTACAACTGTCAACTTTACACTTCATACATTAAAACAATCGTCAGGTAATTTAATGTATAATATATTTTTTCCACATGAATAATTTCTATTAAACAAACAATTATTTTGAGGTTTTTTTTTTTTACTAGTATTAATTAATATTTTTTATTTTACACAAGTAATTTACATGTTTATATTTATTGCATGGAATTATTGGTACTTGGTGAAGGCAAAATAATGTTTGTATTTTAATACTTATAAATAAATTATATCAACAATTTAAGAAATGTATGTTTTATATAGGTTATTAAGGTTATATTGTGTATATTTTTTTAGCTGAAAGATACAAAACACCAAAGGTCTTCTGCATGCTGATAGTGGTATTGCATGTATCATTAATTAATCGTAACTTATAGTTATAACTTTATAATATGTTACTTAACATCATATTATAATTATATAATTTAACCCATTATATCTAAAAAATAAATTATTAACTTCTGTGATATAAAATACAATAGAACCTCCATAATTTGAAAATAAATTCCTTTATGAGTGATGACATGTTATCATCAGGTATACAGAAGATAAACAGTGTGATATAAACATTATTAATGTATCAGAAACTTAAAAACTCAATGTATCAAAACTAAATTCCTGTCCTATAACACTTTATTATCTAGTTGTGAAGGTTCTGTTGTATATAATATATTTAATTTACTATAATTTTGTATAGATGTATTATTTATCAACTTTTCATAATTGATTATAATGTGTCATATGCATATGTATACATTATGATATTCAGTAGATTGTTTGTATTTAATAACACATTTAATAGCAGGGGTGGATTTAGCATTTTCCTGTCTGTAGGTAATATAAAAAAATTCTCTTCTAAACAGAGATCCACCTAAAAATCTATTTTTCAAACAAAATAAAGGTCACTAGTGTCTTAGGCACATACTTTTGTAGCTTATGAGTAAATCCACCCTCACATTTATGTTTTTTTTTTATATATATAAATATACAAAATATGTATGATTACCATAGTACTTATTTTAAAGTATAATAACCAAAATTATAACATTCATTTTAATATTGGCATGGTGCTATATATTTTTAAATTATAAAAATATGACGGACACTTTCATTTTTATACTTTGAATTTATTATTTTAATAAATTTTAATTACAAGCTATCTAGATTTATTATGCTTTATGTTTATTAATTATAATATAGACAACAAATAATATTATATCAAGGTTTAAATAATATATTTTGTAAAGCATTTACATATTTAATTAATTCTTTCAAAATATAATTTTATGTAGTTCATTATTTAATTTATTTTAGTATTATAATATGAAAGTTTCTTTTCATCCACCGTGTATTATTATTTACATATAGAAATATTGGTTTTTGGCAAGTATTATACAATATTTATTTATCTACTAATAAAATATATTACCATATTACATGATAATTTATCAAAATACTAAATAAATACTAAATACAGATAATTGGGTTAGTCATAAACTCATGAATTATGATGACTTTAACTTTAAAATGTAAAAAACTTACACAGACTAAATGATAAACGTTTAAATACAATTATTTTATAACTAAAAAAAAATAAGTACCTACTGCTTTATTTAGTTGGTTTTTCATTATTATTATAAATTATTGTATTATTATTATTATTATTATTATTATTATTTTGTAATTATTAAATTATAAATTCATATTTAACTTTTTACTTTATATTTATTCAGATAATTTTTATTTGAATACCAAATACATGAGTACAATCGTTTTTTATTATTTGATTTCAACTTATTTTAGGCCATTTGTTGCTTTTACAATGTCTCTCCACTCTATTCCTTATGCAGTTAAATCTAATATTCTGAAATATCTTTGAATTAACCAAAGGTTAGGTCTAGGCTCAACCTTTGGTCATGCTTTGTTGGGTTTTTTTATTCGTAATTATATTTATAAGTTTTAAGGCTCAGTTTAACTATAACGTCTGATTTTTGTGGATACCTAGTATATTGTGTTTGTTGATAAATAAATCCAGTTTTTAATTTGATATTCCTTCATATTTTTTCCATTAATCTTCCTTAAATTATTTTTAGAATTTTCCTTTCAATTCTTAAGTATACTCAATTGTTTAGGTCCCATAAGCATATAATACAATTGCTCTGATAAGAACCTTGTATAATCTGACAATTTGTTTTACTAATTTTAATAATGTTTTAAAAAATGTTATGTCCATTTAGTTCTCAGTCATTTCTTAAAGTTAGAGTTAGGACATTGTTATTTTTATATCTTATATGTCTTTATTTATACATGTGTGACAAAATAAATGTGTCAAATACATTTTTATTAAATATCTATATATAAATAGCAAAACAATTTTTATATAATTATTTTTGGATTATTAAATGGAATTTAATATTAATTTATAATTTAGAAAACTGGCTAGAAAAAGATAACAAATAGTACTTCAAGTTATAAAAATAAAAACAATATAATTTCATACAATACAATTCATAATATATTATTTATAATAAATTGGGATTTTCATATAGGTATCTTTATTATTTTTAAAAAATTACAAGTTTCGAGTTAAATTAAAAAACAAAGATTTATTTTATAATAACTAATTTTGATTTTTAACTATCATTTTTTAAATTTTATTTTATAAAAAAAAATACAATATTAATGTTATTATTATATAAAATTGTTGATAGAAAATTCCAATTTATTATAAGTAAGTATGTTATTATTTTTAATTTCATAACTTGAACTAAAGTTATCTCTCTCGCTGGTCTAGTATATTATAAATTTTTAGTTAATAGTAATAAGCAGCAAGTTTTTTTTATTTAATAACCCAAAAAAAATTATATTATAAATTAGATAATGAATAAGATAATCCTATGATTTGAAAATTGTAAATTTTTGAAATAAATAAATTACAAATTATTTAGTAGAAAATTGCTTTATTTAACATAAATATTATACTACTATTGTATAATTGTAACTAATAATGGCTACAACTGCAAAATAATTTATTTAACTATTTGACTAATACACAATAGGCATTTAATAAAATATATAATTTGACTATATGCTTATAACTTAAGTCCAGATTTATATGCACTATAAAAAAGCTTAAAATAATATTCAAATATGCATAAAAATTTGAAATATTCACCTAATATGCTCTTATCCAAAATATATGAATTTATATGCAAATATATATATTTTATATTTTTAAATCAAGTGAAAAATGTAAAAATAAATAATATTTATAATATATTTAATAATAATTAATAATACACTTTTTAATTTATATAATATGTCATTTATTAGAAACAACTATGTTAATATTGGTTTTATTCAGTCCTTTTTCTAAACATCATTCAATCAAACAAAAATAAATTATTTAGTTAGCAAACAATATTCATTAAACTAATTATTAGGTAAAAAAAAAAAAACGTCCATGAAGATAAAGTATAGATTTATCAATCACGTATATTTTGTATAAAAACATATTTTCACAGTTATTAAACAATAAATAATATAGAGAAAAAATTACTTTTTTTATGCAAAATTCTTCAAATATGCCGTTATTCCTAAAATATACATTCATATGTACTATTAACTTTTTCCTATGCGTTCATTGTTAAACAAATTATCGACATTTCTTACACCCACTAAGCTACATACTCTTAAAAAAAATATGCAATTGTATACAAATCCGGACTCTACTTATAACATAAATTTAATGATCAAACATTATTATTTATAAGTGTAATTATTACTTAAAAATGTAAAATTTAAATTATTATTTACAAGTGTTAAATTATATATATTTTCAAATATCTATTAATAGATATTTATATGACTGAAGGCTTCAACAAATTTGTATAACTTATTTGATTAAATAAGGTAATATCAGTACATATTACGGATATTTGCACCCCTACAAGTAGATATAATTTTTTAAATGTATTATAACTTAAAATCAAATAAATCGGTCCTCTACTTTGATTGTAACTAGACAATGCATTGGTTGCATGAGGTGTTCTGCACTTCTGGTAGATGTAACACTGTATATCACATAAAAATTTAAAATTATAACTTTTAGATAAATTTGGATTGAGTTTTGAATTTTACATTTGATATATATATCATATTATATTCTTATCTTGAATTTATAAAAAAAAATTAATTAGGAATAAATTCTTTGAAAAAAGTATTTAATTATCTATTAAAAAAAAATTAAACCGGTATAATGTTTTAAATTATTTACCAATTCATTCTTACAATAATTATCAATTTATTATTTATATAGGACATAGGTGTATAAATCTATATTTTCTATGTATTTGCTTATAACTTGCAAATAAATATGTTGATGTTATAATTTTATAAGTAATAGTATTAAACTTAATTTATACATAGTTTAAATTCTAACAACATTTTTTAAATTTGAATAAATATCATATACTATATCATATAATTAATATTCTATCATAATACTATTTTATGAAATATAAATTTAAATGTTTTAACCGTATATGTTTGTGATTAAACAATATTTTCAATTTCATAATTATTTTTTTGCTATTAATTGTTAACAAAATATTCCTTTAGAGCCAGTTTATGCTGTAATATCAAATGTGGTAATAGATTTATCACACTGGAATGTTAATGTTGATTTTGGATTGATTAAAAATGATGGTATTGTAGCTGTGATTCATAAGGCAACGCAGGGCATTAAATATGTTGATCCTCGTTATAGTACCAGACGAATAGCAGCTGAAAAAAAAGGATTGCTTTGGGGAGCATACCATTTTGGTACTAATTCAAATGGCGTTTTACAAGCTAATCACTTTTTAGATACTGTTGGAAATATGTCAAAAACTATATTGGTGCTAGATGTTGAATATTACAAAAATAAAATAATGACACAAAACCAAGTTACAGATTTCATAAAAACTGTTCAGAATAAAACCAAAAATACTGTAATAATATACGGTAGTTATAATACTTTAATCAAATACTCTATTCCGTTTTTAATAAAATTACCATTATGGATTGCAAACTACAACTTGCCGCTTAAAGTACCTCCTGGTTGGGAAAAATGGGTTTTATGGCAATATACAAATGGAAAAAAAAATTTAGGTTCACATAGAGTTAATGGTGTTGGCTCGTGTAACAGAGATAAATTTAATGGTTCGATTGATGAGTTAATAGCTTTTTGGTCAAATGGTACTTAGTTTATATAATATAAGATGTAAAGTTTACATAGTGAAAATATAGACCATAGACCTCCCTATTATTCATATTTTTTATATTATGTATCAGAACCTAATATTAGTAAATAATAAATATAAATATTATTTACTTATTATTTAATTTTAAATTTTATAAAATTAATTGTTTGTGTCATTCATTAATACATTAATTTCAATCTCTTGTAAAAACTTAATAATAGTTACCAAATATGTGTTTAAATAATAATTTTGAACTATTATGCTCCACACATTGAAAACTTAAATTATTTATCACTCTCACTATCAATTGTTAATGTTATTTTGTCATTTGTTAATGAATAATGATGTATTTTATTCAAAATTTTGATTGAATTGGTATTAAATAAAACATACTGGTAAATTAAGTTTGTAAAAATGAATATATTTTCGATATATGACCACTCAATAGTTAAAGTATTTTTTCAGTTAAGTGAAAGTGTCCCACATATGATTGATTGTATTATTTTATCCGACTGATTAACTCTTTGTTATTTAAATAAATGTGTATTTGTGTCATATATTCATGACTATAATAAAATAAAATAATAATAATAATGAATTGCAACACATGTATAATAAAATAATCATTATATCATGTAATTATAAGTCATTGTACTACTTTATTTTATAAACTATCAAAGGTATTTTACCTTCATAATCCATAGTTTATACTTACAACTAAATAAAAAAACTTACTAACTTTTTACTGTAATGTTACTTTAAAAAGTTTACTATATATTATTATTTTCTTACTGAATTTCAAAAATACACATCCCTAATAGTATAAAACTTAATTAAAATTTTGCCGCATGAGTTTACTTTCATAATATCTTGGTTGTTTTTCTTTCAAAGTAGATACCTATCATATATAGTTTATTTATTTTTGTATATATGTATACATTTTATCTATATTATTACAGTTTGTTACTTCATTAATGATTATATATATATATATATATACTATTTCATTTAAAAGAAACAACTAACAATGTACAAGTTAAAATTTGCATTGGAAAGGTGGAGGGACTAAAGGGATGTCTTTAATAATTTATACATTTATAAGTTTTTTTAGTATATAACATCTTTATAGTAGCTAAGTGTTAAATGTATCAACATTTTATTAGTTGTATTTCAATTTCTCCATTGATAGGTATATATCATTATATTATTATTTATAATCCAAAATTACTAATAAGTCTTTTTGTAGTAATATTTATATAATTTTCACGCGTAAACATATGTGATGTAGATTTATTATTGTTATTATTATTATTATATACTTTTTATATTAACAAAATGTTATTCAAACCATTCTAAATGTGCCAAACTGTTGTAAGATTTGTGATTAAAATAAACGAGTAATTATCTTAATAAATGGTTGTTTTTTTCCTTTGTGATAATTAGATTTTTACTGGTATAATATGTATATAATAATGTATATTTATAAAACTGCACATAATTGCTTATATAATTCTGGATGAGGTAAGCACATTTGGTTGCAAAGACATTTCTAATCATCAATGTTAGTTATAAAAACGCCTTTACTTGCCTATAATTTTATTTTACAAATAAATAATTTATTTTCCGTTCCTTTTTTGATTATTTAAATGTTTTTAATTTAGTTGTATTATAATTTATAATTATAACTATGTACTGTTATACTACTGTTATATTATGTACTATGTATATACTTTCTATAAGTATATTATAGTTATTATGATCTACCTACTGTTAATGTCCTATATACAGTGTCGCAACAACCGGTGGTGAAGAAAGAGTAGTACACCCCCAGTTAGGGCCAAATCATATTAGAAGACCAATTTAGATAGAATTTGGTTTCAATCTATAAAACTTAAAAAATAATTATATCTACTTGCATCCTCCCCAGACATATACCTAGTTGCGGCACTGCCATTATAAAACAATTTAAAACATAGTATAGGTATTTAGAGTGATTACAGTTTTATCATATGAATTTCAAAACTATATCTTGTTCTATACAATTATATAATAATATATGAATACAAATATATTATTATTTATAAAGATTGTATATAATAATTATAATATAATAGTCTAAAAAGGTATATAATATCTAAACAATAATTATTTTGTTCATAATTGCCTTATTTGTTTGCGACCACAATAACTTAATTTTACTAATATTAATTTTCGTTATTTAACTATCTTATAGTGCCTAAGTACGGTGGCGTGGAAAATTTAAAAATATTATGGAGGCGGGTTTACTTATCTATCATTTTTTCACTCCTAGCAATAGTGTATTCGTGTATCGAGAGATCTCGAAAATATGGATTGATTTAATTTAGAAGTACGCATAGTTGAATTTTATGCTAAAATTGACTTAATGCTATTCAATACCTTAACTACGTAGACACCTATGATTAAAACTCGGTAAAAAATACCTACTTCGCCACGCAACTGCGGCTAAATATGGTAACCTCTAATTCCTAAGAATCTACCTGATTATTTTTCTATACAACAGTAAGCGTGCAGTTTATGATAATATAATGGTTAAGTATAAAGAATTATAAAAATAAGAATAATAATTGTGTGTCTTTCAGCCAACGTTGATCTGGGAAATGTGAACGTGCAGGTCGGACAGAGGGATAATGATGGTTTTCCAATTCCCGTAGAGTTCGTACACCACAATTACGTAAGTCTCGTGTCCGCACTGAATCTAATCAACGTCAACTATCCAAACATAACTCGATTATACAGCGTGGGGAGAACTGTGAAAGGGAGAGAATTGTACGTGCTTGAAGTGTCTACTAAACCAGGACAACATGAACCTGGTAAGTGATATAAACATCTTTGTAACAAAGATGCTGTAATATAAATTCTTGTGTGGTAACGATTTTATAAGATTGCTTTTAGAAGATGTCAGCGTACGATTTATCGTGTCTTGACACAAGTTTACTCTAATGTGAAGTGGGAAAGCATAATAATTATATCCATATACGAAAAATGCAAAAATTGTAGTGAATACTAAAAGCTAGATCTTAAGAGGACGTGGTTATACCCTTATGTTTTACATTATTGTTGTTTCCATCTAAGTTTAATGGGGAATATAGCAATATCATAGCAACTTTGAACTTAAATTATGATGTTTAGGCTGAACTTAGAATATAAATATTTATTAATGTAAAATTATCTATTATTGTTAAGAAAAGCATATTTTG
>CM023357.1:23740394-23846881 GCA_013282895.1 Eriosoma lanigerum
GGTGTTTAAAAATATCAGCTAAATATGCTAGTTTTGAACACCAAAATTCATCGCATAAATAATCTGAATATTCCATTTATTCCATTGTAAAATATACTAGTGTTCTCCTCTAAGTTCATAAATATGTGATAAAACTTGCCCTTTTGATAACTAACATACTTCTGTATGAATAATCAAAATATAGTGGTCAGATTCCATTGATTCGCATAACAGAAAATAATCAAATTTTTTGAGGCCTACTTTTAATAAAATTTACCATTTTTATGACTTAATCAAGTACAATCCTTAATTTATTAACAATACTTTTTGCAACTAATGCTTCTCTGTGTAAAAAACAGTGTGTTGTGTTTATATTTAGATTTAGATTTTTGGCAATTGTAATAAATCCTTTAATAGAGCCTATCATTGATGGCGCTCCAACCGTACAAATACTTCCATAAGAAGTCCACGATATACCATAATTTTTAAAATATTTATTTATGATACCAAAAACAACTCGACCAGTTGTTGTGCCAGATAATTTTTTACAACAAAAAAATTGACTGACTATTTTTGAATTTACAATAAATCTAATAAATGCCATTAATTGAACTTTTCCACTAATATCTGTTGATTCATTTTAATGTCGATAGCTGATAATCCATTTTTATTCATCATAGAAATTATATCAAGTACCTATTCATTATGTAAATAGTATCAACAATGTTTGTACATTTTGTGTCATTTAATATTAGTACTTCATGCGACACATTTGGACTTACCTGGCGACACACTAGTTGAGAAACACTGGTATAACATATTGTATTTTAATTTATATTTTGTTTCGCTCAGAATCGTATTTTTGAATATTATTATTGATAGACGAACAAATAAAAGTTGTATTAACTGTTTTTTGCTATTTCGACATTTTTTCCCAGACCAAAAGCCGACTCTGTCCGAGTGAATCATTAAAAAATGAAAAACTTTAAATTCTGATTGCGGATTATCATTATTAATGGGCGTACGAATAAAAGTTGTTTTTTTGATATTTCTATCAATCATTGCATACAAATCTTAATTATAATAAACTACTAATTTTCCAAGGACCAAAGGGTCAAATCGAAGGAGGAACGTCCAAAATCGACCTACCCGCTTTTGTTTATTAAGATAAATTAAAGCAAAATGCTACAATTTTCGATCTATGTTTGTTCAATTTGCTATACAAATTACACATTTAATTGTATAATTTGTACAATTAGATGAAAATGGCAAATAATCATGCGCTGGTATTCTCTATTAAGGAATTAAGTGAATTATTCACAGTGAATTATTCACTTCATTACTTAATTATTATTTGTTTATTTCCTCGTGAATTCGGATTATTTTATGAACTGTATGTGTGTCATACAGGTAAACCGGAGTTCAAGTACATCGCTAACATGCACGGGAATGAAGTGGTTGGCCGAGAAATGTTACTGTTTCTGGCCCAATATCTGTGCCAAAATTATGCTATCGATAAACGTGTTACCAAACTGGTGGATAGCATTCGAATACATCTGATGCCGTCGATGAATCCAGATGGATATGAAATATCAAATGAAGGTGTGTAGGAAATAGCTTGTAATAAGTTTATATTGATCTTTTAATAAATTCATGGGGCTTTTTAGAGTTTTAGTGGAGCTAAAATACTATTAGTACTCTACCTCTGTACTAATGCTTCGAGTAATTTTTTATATGTTATTTACATTTTTGTTTACAATCGTATTATAATTTGTGTGCTTATATTACGTTTCTATTGCAGGTGTTGAGGATGTGAATGATTTGGTGGGGCGGGATAACGCGCACGGGATTGACTTAAATCGTAATTTTCCGGATATTCGGCATCCCTATCATGTAAGTAAAACACAGTATGTCTCTGCTTTCATTAATTTATTAATTTAATATACAGTGTTTTACTAAAATAATAACACTAAATATTTCAGTCAATTTTCAAAATAGAAAAAAAGTGTAAATATCAAAGTAGCTTAAACAATTAGTTATATTCGAATCTATATATAAAAAATATATATATATATGTGTTACCATTTAAAAAAGTAAGTTTTATTGTGCATTTGCACATTGAAAAACTTACAATTTTAAAAAGTGGTGTAAAATGTGCGCTAAAATACCCCTAACATTATAAAAAATTACCATTTCAATCTAAAGTCATCCGGCTGAAATATTTAGTGTTTCTATTTAAGCGAAACATATGATATATATATATATATATATACAATATTTTTTATACTGTATACTATAGTAGTATACACACTACGCTCGATTCGAATCTAGAATATACGTTCCCACACTTCTTATTGAAATTTAAAATTGTTTAATATTTATACAGCCATCTATAGAAGTTTCATTCTAAGGAGTTAATTATTTTCTTAGACTTCGGTCTTAAGTGTTTAATTTCCCAACAATAATGGAAACGAAAACTAATGGTAATAGTACCGATAAAAAATTAATGGATATTATAATCAAAACTATTTTTTAAAGATTTTTGTGTCTAATAATAATTAAACTCACTAAAATTTACTTAAAATTAACAGTTTGATTTATTTGGCCTATAAACAAACATCAAAAGTGCCATTTTGATCATTATCTATGTTGGTTATCTATTTTGTTGATTCTGTCTAATGACGACATATGTGAAATGTCAAAAATAATTATCCCATGAGATACATTATTTCTGACCATTATTTCTACCCAAAAAAGTGCTTTCATTCCACCCTTCACTACATCAGTGAACCTGTTGTGGTGGGAGGAGGGGCAATGGGAGCATTTGTAGACTATATATTTTTTAATATAATATATGGTAAGTATAATATGGTTTATATGGATATATATAGGTTCAAAAATTATTTCCCCGGCCCCACCAATAATAATTGTCTAGGTATGCCATTTAGAATCTAAAATAAATAAATAATTTAACGTACGCACACATTTTTGTTTATTTAGTTACCCAGACTAGAACCTGAAACGAAAGCTATTATCAAGTGGATAAAAAGCATTCCATTCGTGTTGAGTGCTAATCTACATGGCGGAGCACTTGTAGCTAATTATCCTTTTGACAGTAGTTCAAGCTCAAAACCACAGGTGTCATACACACCTGATAATGAAGTATTTACAATGTTGGCTAAAACATATTCTATGGTCAGTAGTACTTAGTAGACAGTATAAACTATAAATAAGTTAAACAAATATATTTACAGTTAACATAGCATTTTTAAAATACTCAAGTATTTAATCATATTTTGGTATTTTTCAATAGGTAGTATATGAATTTGTATAAATCATAATCATTATATATTTTGTTTATTTAATACAACTCATTCCAATATAAATTATTGACATTATAGTTAAATATATTTTACGTATTGAGTTAATTATAATGCAGTGTAATTATCGTTTATATAATTTGACAGATGTTATTTAATATAATTATAGATACTTTGAACTTCCAAGAATTGTGTTCTCTAAAACACATAAAACCAAGCCCTAAGTGTTGAGAATAATTAATAATATTTATTGTAAAAACTTATATTTTAAAATAGTTTTTTTACAATTTATTTATTGATATTTTAATTTATTTAAATATTATTATTTTAAATTATTACAATTGATTGTAATAAATAATTTACAATCTACATTGATATTAGTTTTAAATAGGATTATACATGGAAGAATATACTATATACTTTCCAAACATTATAATAATTTAAGGAGTACTTATTATTTAAAAACTAAAAAAATATTAATATATATTTACTTAAACACTGTTTTCTTATTCTATAGAACCATCCGAAAATGCATTTAAACAATAAATGCCCAAATGATACATATTCCTTCAAAGAAGGGATAGTCAATGGCGCCTCGTGGTATAGTGTAATTGGTGGCATGCAAGACTACAACTATTTAAATACTAATTGCTTTGAACTGACATTTGAATTGGGTTGTACCAAATTTCCGTTTCAAAAAGATTTGGAAACTTATTGGTTAGACAACCGAGAGTCTTTATTGTCTTTTATGGAACAAGTAAACAGGGGAGTGAAAGGATTTGTGTTGGACGATAAAGGGATGGGTGTGCGGAATGCAGAAATTTCGATATCTGGTATTGATCACAATGTAAAAACTGCATCCGACGGAGACTATTGGAGGATATTAACACCAGGAACTTATGCAATTACCGCAACAGCTTATGGGTAATACTCAAATAATATTAAATCCAATGTTTTTGCTTTTTATATAAAGATTAATCAGGAACATTGTTAGTTTTGGAATTTATCCTTTTTTAAATCTCTCTTTATTATTTTATTCTTGAGCTCATATTATAATTTATTAGTTCCCAATGTTTAAAAATTACTTTTTTTATACGTTAAGTCCATGTTTAAATATTAAATATTAAATAATTTAAAGTTGTTTATTAATGTTTTATTTGAAACAATATTTTGGTTTCAAAAAATTAATCTTGAGAACAAAGATATTTTAATGGAGAAAGGAGTTAAATAGAAATTATTTTTTTATATCTCTAGTTTTTTGATAGACTATTTATAATAAATGTTTCACAGGCATAAAAGACAAACTCATTCTATTCATGTATATAATTCTACGACACCGACTTGGTTAAATATCACATTGCCCAAAGAAGATCTAGACGTATGGTCACAAGTTAATGATTTTGATTTAAAATCTAATGTTGCTAAACTGGAAGATTATAATACCAAAGAATTATTTTTAAATGAACTCATGGACTTAGAAAATAGTCTGTCGAGTGTCGCTGAATTAGTAATGAAACCCAGTAATTTAGAAAATTCAAGACATTCAATTATTCAGTTTAAAGTTACTGAAAATGTAATGAAATTACTTATTAAGATACTTAATATTAATAATATTTATAATTTCATAATTATTTTAGGTTGGTTCGCCTGATGAAAACAAGTTTAAAATAGCCATATTAGGTGGGTTGTATATCAATGAACCCAGTAGTCGTGAAATATTGTTATTTTTGGCTAGACATTATGTTGAAGGCTATAGAAAAAAGGATAAAAACATACTTTCATTATTATCAAATGTTGTGTTTTATTTTATACCTTATTTTGAACAAAAAGAGGACTACGAAAAGAAATGTATGACTGATGATCAGGCAAATATAACTGGACCACTATTGATAGCTACCAATAAGCCAAATGAGCAAAAAACTACCGATAGCTTATGGAAAATGTTACAACGAGAACAGTTTGATATGATGTACAGTTTGGAAACAGGATCTATGTCAATAAAGTTGGTATTTCATTACACTTATTAATTAATTTTAAACATTAATATTGTCATATATTTTTAGTGGACCAACAATTCACCCAAGGAATACAATATCGACATTACTTCTGGATTTTGAAGAATTATACTACAGCAGTAATTTAAAAAATGTGAGTTAAAATTAAACAAAAGCAAATATTTGTGTATAAAAATTACAGATAATTTTTTAATATTATGTGTAGAAGTGTGATGAGCCGTTGGACCGCAAAATTAATGACATTAAACAACAGGTTTTAGATACATTCAATAATGTATTAAAAATTAACACTGTATGTTAAAAAAATAATTAACAATTTATTTATGTAATTTACTAAAATAAAAAAATTCAATACTTTAATTTTAGATAGCATTGCGTTTATCTTGCTGTAATTACATTGATCCATCAGAGACTGCATTTGTTTGGATGGAAAATAACTATATGCTAAAAACTATTATAGAAAATATACAAGGTGTACGAGGAACAGTTTCAGACAAATTAGGCAAACCTATTCGTAATGCAATTGTATCAATTGATAAGTTTGCTAACATTTACAAAGTTACTCCTAATTCTGCTGTTTTTAAAGCATTCTTACCAATAGGTTTATATACAATTAATGTAAGCTAAATTATTTTAAATTACAAAAATGTATGCATAAAAGTTTACTTATATTTATTTAGATTAAAGCAACTGGATATTTGATGAGAAGTTTTCCAATTAATGTGTACAAGGGAAATGTTATTAAAATTAAAGTTATTATGTCACCTGTTGGTCAAGGTTATGCAACTCAAGGATTTAGCACATTAATTAAAGGTAATACAATTATTGACATTTATTTAACACTATCTATAAAGTAATTTACATCATATGTATTATTAGGCTATGTTATGGATATTGAAAATCGACCTATAGAGGGAGCAACCATAGTCGATGAATCATCTAAATCAGTTTTCACGAGTTACAAGAATGGATCTTATGAATTGCCAATTGGAGAAGGTAATTTATTATTATTATTGTATATATATTGATATATTGATTGTTGACTGGTTTCATATTTGTCTATAATAATATACTGTAACTTTATAATGTATGAAATACTAAATCAGTTTTTGGGAAGTCTTTTTAAGTCGGTAATTATAATTTTTAAAAATAAAAGTTCAATTATTGCTCTCCTTAATTAACTTTATAATAAAATAATACTAGAAAAAAGCCCAGCAGTTGATTCTGAACGTTCTTTCTTCATCCCTTCCGTCCTCAGAGAGGTTAGTGGTGAAAACGATTCTGAATAAAACTCGATCAGTTATACAATACACAGATAATATTTTTCTATTTATTTATAAAATAATGAAATTCAAATTCTACAAAAATTAAGATTCTGCGAGTTTTGCAGTTTTTCTTATGGGGAAAATATGGCCTATATAAAGTACCAATTAGATAAAATTCTCTACAGAAATCATACCTCATTTATGATAACTGTAACACATCTACTCCCCAAAAAAGTGTCTTCAGAATTGTAAAAACACAAAAATCTTACATCAATGTGAAATCTTAAAATTTAAAAATTGGGACTATCAAATCATGAAATATTTTATAATTTGGTTAAGTAATATATGAATATGCTTCTATTAAATTTTTAAACCGTAAAACCCAAAATTTCAAATTATATTTAACATTATTGAGAAAAAAATTACATTTTTGGAAAAATTTCAAAGTTCTATATTTAGACATAAAACAAATGTAACTATTCTAAACAATTTTCTCATATGTAAAATACCTATGTCGAAATTAAAAAAAAATTCAAGTCCCTATGTTCTAATTCATTAGTTATCACTAAATGTTTAAAATGTAGTTCGTCAAAATTATAGTTTTGTGTATTTTAGTTTTTTAACCACTATTTGGTATTTTTTCTTATGTCAAAGAAAAACTTTGCATTAACTAGATGCAATTTTCTATGAAAAGAATACCCTACATGTAGTAATCTATCCAAAAACCAGACATAGAAAGAAAAAAAATCATACATTTTAAAACCAAAATATGTCTGTTGATTGGTACTTATATAGATAAAATAGTAATTATATGTATTATAAACATAATACAAATTATGAATACAAGATGGAGAAACATTAGCATATGATAGTGTAGAAGTAGGTTTATGTTGCGGTAATAGGCTTCAATGGTCTTTGAAAACCAAAGAAAAAAGAATAATATATTTTATATACATATTATAATTATATTTCAAAAGTATATTTTTTCCAAAAACCTTTTTTAGGGGACTAAATTGTGTTAACCTAAAAATTTAATATAATCTTTCTATTTCAATTGTATAAAAAATACATAATATATTTTATATTTTATATATAAAAATATTATATATTAATAATATTAATATTATCATATTATATTTTAATAAGTTCAAGCTATAACATATCAGCCATTATGTCACCCAAATCTTTTGAAGGATTTTAGGATGCATACTTTTTCAATTTTATGAATTCCATTAGGTAGGTACCCTATTCCAACAAAGTTAATTATATTATATATAGACTAAACTTTTAAACTAGTTATCTAAAAATATACTTATGTGATTTAAATTTAATTTCTTAAGGTATAAGAACTATACAAGTAAATGCTAATGGATATTACACATCTGTAAAATCAATTAATATTCAGAGTACCAAACCTGCGACTGTAATATTTAAATTACAAAAGGATGAAAGAATTTTAAATATGCCTAGAATGATGTTCATAGTTCTTACAGGTATCTCAGTAAAATTAACTATTATGGTTGTTGGATAAAAATTGTGTGATTATTTTTTATTTTTAGTTTTTATAAGTTCTGTTATTGGAGTAAGCTGGTATCACTTTTATCTTCGATGGAAATCAGGAAGGCCATCAACATTTGCTTATAGAAATGGTTTTGCATTACTTCCGCAAAAACCATATCTTTTTGATGATGATGATGAAGTGGAACTTTTTCGCAATCCAATCATTAACGGTGAGTTATCATATAAAATTGTTTGAAATTCAAAAAAAGAAAAATCATTATTATATTTTAAGTTATATGTTTTCATTTCCAATATTTCCAACATTTATTTATATTAAATTAATTAATCAATTCATCTTAAATGATTTCCTTTTAAAATAATAATTTAGTAAAAAGTTATTTATATAAATTAGCCTTACTTAATATATCTTGTTTAATATTTTCTATAATACGATCTATTTTTATGTACAAATGTCTAACTATTTTTGTTATATTAACCCTCTTATGATACAAAAAAAAAAAAAAAGAAATTGCTATTAATATTATTTTGCCACCTGTTTTAGATATTGCATTATAATGTATACAGATACAGAACATGTTTATTTTATTATATTTTAAAACGATGAGGGGGGGTTTCGGTTTCGTAAAATCTTCTAAAAAAAAATCTGAACCCCCATTTTAAATATGCTTTTGATCTGGTGACTAAAACAAACAAACCGGTTTAAACATACCTGCATTTTTGCCATATGTGTGAACGAACGGATTTGTTCGTAATCTCTAGACGATATGAAAAATAAATCATTTTATTTTATGTTTGACATTGTGTTAACTTACCACAAAAAATAATTATAATTCACATTTACCTTGAGTGTGACTGAAGAAAACTTTTAAAACAACCAATAAGAATTCATTTACAAATTCACTTTTGTCACAAATACGTAGGATATGATTGCAGGTGTTGAGTTTATGGCCAATGTAGCCAACAATATTTTGTTTGCTTTAGACTGCAATGCAAATTTTGTATTTGCCAGATTCACGTAGGACACAGCGTTAGATTTTGTTATTCTAACTACTGTGTTATAACATATTTTATTCTTATTTCAATACACATATATTTGATTAATTTACTTTTAGTATTAAAAATTTAAAACAAATATAATAATAAAATATACTAATTATTTTACAGATTCAGTTACTAGGCCATACCATGATGAATCAGACATAAGTTACACTGATAGTTCAGATGAATCTTGCTATGTTCGGTAATCATTAAAATATTTTATATTTGAATAATGTAAATTTTAGATTATGCTATTATTTATGCTTCAATCAGATCAAGTCAAACATTTTATTATATACTAGTCAATGTAAGCATACACTTGGCATGTTGAATTCAGGTATACATTGCCATTGTTTATAGTTTTATATGATAACGGAAAATCAATGTTTTGTATTTTAGGTTTATTTATTTACACTGATAACTCACCTGTTAGATTTACATAATTTTTTAACAATTAATATACGATTAAAAATATAGCTAACATTTAAATAATTATAAGAAATGTAAATTTAAGTAAATCCTAACTTATACAGTTATATGTTATACAAATAATATTGAATCTTCTTTACTTAAATAATGAATTACAGAATTCACATTACTTTAGTTTAAATATAAAAAAAAAAATGTACAAATTTTGTAATAAATACTATTATTTAAGCTATTACCTATAATTATTATTTTTATATTTTTAACATAATGATGTTGTTGAATAAATGATGAAATGTAAAATAATTTAATTGTTTATTAAGTTGCATTAGTTTGATTTATATTTTTCAGAATACATATAAGTAATATTTTAGATGCTAAAAGTTAAAGATCTGTCACATGGCCTTTCTGTGATTTAATTTGGTGTTCACTAGCTAGATGATTATCTAAAAATAGTTGTCTTCCAAACGCTTGACGACAAATCATACATTTAAATTTAAGTCTTCCTTCTGCATGCATCTTTAAATGCTTTTTATAATTACAAAATGATACAAAAGAACGATCACAAATTTCACATTTATGTTGTACCATATGTTCTTGAACATGATTACTCCTAGATACCTTGATAAAACATACATATTGAAATAAAGTAATATGTAAACAAATTTTAATATTGGTTAATTATATACTTACCCAATTCTTAAAAAATCTAGGACAGTAAAAGCATTTGAATTGTTTAATACCAGAATGGCCTTGTTCATGGTTAACTCTACTACTAGATGCACTAAATGTTTTTTCACAACCTTCTTGTCGACATTTATAGGGTCGTTCTTTTGTGTGTACTCTCATATGTTTTTGTACAAGATCTTTTAGTCTAAAACAACGTCCACACACAGGGCAAGCAAAGGGTTTCTCTCCTGTATGTACTCTTTCGTGATTTACCTAAAATCATATTTATATTATTTTTTCAATTACCAAATAATGAACATTTTAAAATTACTTTCTCAATAGGTTTAACAAAAGTTTTTCCGCAAAAACGACATTCATGTAATCGACGTAAACGTTCAGGAGGTTCAATATGTGTAATAGCATGATGTTTTAACGAATTTTTGTCATTAAACTGAGCATTGCAAACATTACAAACTAATATTTCTCGTGGTTTACGTCGCATTTCATGTGCTCTTTGATGACATCGGAGACGGAATTCAGAATCATAACATTTATTGCATATACTAAAATAGGTTTTAAGTTAATAATTAGGTAAAATGCCATGTTAGAAAATTATGTCATACTTGCATAGAAACTTTAAGTTAGAAAACTCAGGATTTTGATGAGCAATTAAATGAGTTTCCATCATCTCTGGTGCTATGGGTTGATCACAGAATGGACATTTATTTGAGTCATTTACATGCACCATTAAATGTGTTCTTAAATAACCTTCTGAATCAAATTCTCCATTACAATGTGGACAAATATGTTGTGAGGGAGTATTAGAAGTTGTTCGATTATTTCTTACGCTCACATTTTTGTTTTCTATGTTTTTTTTAGATTTAGATGCTATTGATTCATCCTCTTTGCAGTTATGTTTGTTCAGCTTGGACCAATGGTCAGATTTTATATTACACACTGAACATTTCCAACTTAATAAAACACAATTATTTAAGTTGTCTAATTGTGTATAGTCATTGGATTCTGTTGATTTTTCTAACATTGGAATTATGTTGCAATTAGTTGGTTTATTTTGAAATAATATTTGTTCAATATCAAAACGATCACTATTTGCTTTTAACCGAATGACGCGAATTCGTCTTTTAAAACTCAGTTTACGAGCTTCAACTTGAAAATAATCATTAACTTGATCTGGTGCTCGATGTAATAAATAAATAGGAATATCAAAATACCTATCACCATAGGAATCAGTAATGCAGTGATTTGAATACATATTGGTGGTCATGACATAAATATTACTATCAATTTGCGTATTTGTATTATGATTGTTCTCATGTTCATCTTTTGTGTTTTGAAAAACATAATTTGATATTGATTTTGAAGTTGTTGTTTCATCTTGTTTAATACTAGATAAATGGTTATCTTTTAAATTGTCCATTACCACATCTTTATGGTTTGTATAAAAATATCCATTCCCCCATTTTATCCAAGTTCCTGGTTGCGGAACATGTTTATCAATGATATCGGTCATGTTTTTTAATGTGTCATTAAAATCTTCATTTTCACTATTTTCCGTTACCTATTCATTGAAATAAATTTAAATATATTAACATAATAATAGTCTATAATATTGTACATTGTAACAACCTGAAAAACAACTTCTTGTCCTTTGTGACAGTTATTTATGTGATCCTGAATTGATGGAAAATTTATATTGCATTCAGAACAGTGATAAAGATGTAATTCTTCTTGAGATTCACTTTCTGATGTTCTTGCTGTTTTAATTGAATCATCAATAGTAAATTCTTCAATAAATTTTTTAACCCCAGTTTCTTCATTGGGCTGTTGTTCATCATTTTGATAATCCTCTTCATTTACTAAACAATCAAAGTCTCCAACATCATTCTCTGGTTCTTCATCTAAAAATTTATTTACAGAAATTAAATTTATTATTATTTATTTTATTAATATTCTTATTGATTTAATAATCCAATTCCTTAATCAAATGTGAACATTAACTAAGTATTAATTAAGTTTATACATAATTGTTTTAAATGTTTGTATATTTGCTTAGTATCTAGGTAGTTAAATATAATAAATTCAAAAATTTATGTACAACATAAAATATGTATATATTCAAACTATGATTACCTGTTCAAAAATTTAATATGAGATAAATACTTTAACTGTTGATACCAATTATTTTGATATGAAGAGTGTGAATGTAACATAATTTTTAATATGGTAAAATAAATAAATTTTGTAATTTTAATTTAAATTTATTTTATTAGATATTACCGTTTAATTCTAGACTTATAATTTTACTTAATCAACTAACTCTAGTTTTTTTGCCATTGTATTCACCATTGATTTAAACTTACCATCAGGGTAAACAACAATCATTTCATCATCCATCATAGGTTTTTCATATTTTTCTTGTTTCTCAGCACACATTTTATCCAAATGCATAACCAGTGAATTGATATCATCGCACTGTTTTCCACAGAAAGGGCATTGGATGTTTGTAGTCAAACTCAATAAATGATATTTTAATAAGTCTTGATTGGAAAACCTGTCTTCGCAGCAAAGTGGACACGCAACACTCTCCATTTAATACCTAAAATGTAAATTACTATTAGATAACATCATAACTATGTTGAAATTACAATATATCCAAACTGTTTAAACTTTAAACAATATCTCAATACTTATTGAAAAAAATGAAAACTGTGTCGATACCTACTATAATGTAGCAGACTGTTGACTTATTAGTATACAATACTGTAAGGGGAATTTACGTATTGCTTTTGATAACGACCGTTGCTTAATGTTCCTATGTTCTTGCTAATTGTCCTGGTCACCGATTAAACGTTAAGATTTGTAATAACTAATAAAACTGGTCAAATTTATATTCATTCATATGTTGAAAAATACGCTATCGGTTAGCAAGAAATAATAATTTGTTTTTAAAATATACCGCCTAAACGCGTTAGTAACTTCAGAAATGTTATTGGACTCCGAGTGCAGCAGTAGCAAAATAAATAGTTGTTACGTTAACGACGTCAGAATGTCGTAAAGTCGCCATTGTTTTAGCGATTAAAATATATGATGCGCGACTGTTGATTGGCTGTACAACCGACATATTCGCATTCTGATAACAGGTTCTCGTTGCATTAGAGTAACGCATAACTGTTAGCGATATCTAGTGGTTAATTTTTCAAATGTACCATTCCGATTTCGTTTCAAGTTCTAACCACGATTAAAGATATTATTTCTTATTTATCTTTAGTCGTGGTTCTAACCATAAAGACTAGAAAATTATCTATTCCATTTATAGTCTTCGTGATTCTAACTTTTACTAAACTTGTCTAAACTATACAGTCTATGTGCGCGCTACAAGTTTGTTGTTTTTTCATAATTAACATAGTAATATCATATAAATAACATTGGAGAACTTGGCGTACACAATGCAGCCAACCTTAGTTGTCGACAAACAATAATTTCTAAATTATACAAAATGAATATAAAGACAGAATAAATAGTACCTATGTGTAATAATATACTTTAGTTAATCTTCACACTGACATACACTCGGTTCATGGAAAATTGAAAAATTAGTAATATCGATATTATACCTTTTTTAGCCTCATATGTTATTTCATAACTTATTGCTAATTAATCAAATTTGAAATTGAAATCGATATTATTTAAATAATAATAATTTACAATCTATATTAATCTATTCTGTGATCAACGGTCATAATCCATGGTTGTAGTTTGGGCTACAGCATCCCTAGATAGCTAGAACCTCTTGTAGGTTGTAGTCTTCTTAAAATTGTAATCTACTAATTGCTATTAACATATTCATATATGTTATTTATAATTTTTGTATTTTCAATTTTATCCCCAAGGTAATTTTTTTAAACTACGCCCGTGTCTGGTTCAACCTTAGATCATATTATACAATATTGAATATACTACGAATGGACTGGATGGAGCTATGCCTTGATAATTTGAAGCATATTTCAGCGACGAGTTTCGATGAGAAGTAGTAATTACGCATGCGTGAAGAGAATTGTCGCATATTTATCGAATGTTTACAGAGTGTAACCACAGAATAGGTGAAATTACCAAACATTTTCATATATTCAAGCGTTATTATTAATTATGCAATAATTTAGAATTGGAACATACATTGTGAAATAAATTATTTCTATCACAGACTATGATTTTACTACTTGACTATACCACGGGTTAACTAATTTTCATAAAATCTGTGATAATGGTATAAGGTTTTTTGAATTTCGAGGTGTGTCCTAGTAAATCTCATGATAATGAATTGTTGATAACAACACGGATTATATTTCGGAATTGGATAATAACAAAATATACTATAAATGACATTATATACAATATATGATAATAATTATTAATTATTAATTAATAATAATAATGCGTTGGAAAGTTGAACGATTTTCTTTTTGTAGAACGAATAGAACGATCATCTGAATTTCGTCCGTGTTCCACTTAAAGTATGTTCATTAGTTGACGTTGAATCGCCATCATTCGCTATTACGAGGTTGTTATATTACGACACGCATGTTTCTTTTAAATTGCCATCCTTTGATGTCATGTATGACTGAAGTCTCAAACTGCACCGAAGATTCAAAGTGCCGGTTACCCTACGATAAATGTAAGTCGATCAGTAGTTTTTCCATACATTAAAATAAAATCGCAATAATATTATCTTTGTTATCTATTTTTTAAATTACAATTCTAATAAAAATGAAAACATTTGTATCCTACAACATTGACAATATCCATATTCTATAACAGTTCAAAACTAATCACTAAGTGTTGCATCAGGTAGAACTTAATTCCATCCTGTAGTTCTATCCCATTTATTATTCTTATACGCTTGTTTTAAATCAATTAATCATTTTCCATAGACTATATACCTACCATAAGTTACCTATTAATTACCTATTACTCTATGGTCGTTACCTTTATTCAACAAGTTACTTCCGATCATATTCTTATCAGTTATAATATAATATAATATATTATTCTGTTTATCTATT
Source organism: Eriosoma lanigerum (assembly GCA_013282895.1). Taxonomy (NCBI): domain Eukaryota; kingdom Metazoa; phylum Arthropoda; class Insecta; order Hemiptera; family Aphididae; genus Eriosoma; species Eriosoma lanigerum. The sequence goes on from CM023357.1 coordinate 23,755,709, forward strand.
TCAATATTTCTCTGTTTTATTTGTTAACAATTGTCAATTTATAATAGTTTTATGCCCAAAATATCTTAAGAAAGTTAAATACATTTTATCAGCTACCTATTTATATTTTTAATTAAATGTGTGTATCGAAAATAATTTAAAAGTAGTTGGTAGCTAGTTTAATAATAATAATAATTCAATAAAAAACATTAAGATATTTAATATTTACATTTCTATAAGTTTTTCAAGTAATTAAAATCGTTTTTATCAATAACTTTAAAACTTAGTTTTAATGTTAAATATTTAATGATATAATTTTTATTAGTGAAATGTTTTAGTTATAGATAATGATGTCAAGTCATCCTTAAATTTCACCAAAATAAAATATCAAAATGGAGCTATTCAGAATGATCACCTAAAACCATGGAAAAAAAACCTTTATTCAAATGAAGGTTATCCAGATAATTATACCAATAAGACTTTTTTAGAAGAATTGAAAAAAAATCTTCATGTACGGAAACTTTCATTTCTTGAAGCAATACTTGGAGCTGGTTTGATTACTCAAAGATTTTGTATAGTGGTAATATTTGCTTTATCATTTTATGCTCTAAATTGCAATTTAATTTCTCCCTTATTTTTGTTAATTTCTACTACAAGCTTTAGTTTTTTAATTTACCTATTGCTGTATGAGAGTTCTAAGACGTTTACATTTTGGCTGATGAAATCTATGTGTGCATTTGTTATGTCTGGTTACGTTTTATCACCTGTGTTAAAAACATTGACAGAAACTATAAGCACAGACACCATATATGCCACAACAACAGTAATGATGTGTATACATCTAATTTTTTTTGATTATGGTGTATCAGCATTAATAGTGTCAACATCATTATCTCTAAATGCTGCTATATTTGGTTCAATATGTTTGTGCTCAAGATTACAAACATCATTTCACGTGTTTGTATTTATTACAATAGCAGTTCAATGTTATGCAGTGTCACCGATACTTTTATCTCGGATCAAATCGTCCATTACTGTATTATTGTTGTTCGTCACAGTTACCTTTATATTATGTACATGGGTATCATATTTAATAAGTAAACTATTTTTATGTACAGTTGTGTTCATTAATCTAGTATGCCCATACTATTTTGTCAAGTGGCATTCGTTCAAAGACAACATTTACGGGCCATGGGATGAAGCCATTGTACAAGATATTAAATTAAAAGATTTTCGTTTAGACTGAAAAGTGATGATGTTCTCATACTCTGTTAAAGTATATTATTGACAACCAATCTAATAAAGCTTTCATGGTTTTACTACAAAGTTACCATCCACATATGTTGTCTTAAAATTAAGTAATTTATATAAATTGAAAAATTATTTTTATTCCTCAATAGTACTCAAATGATTGTTTTCCATTATAAATTATAGTAAAACTAAAACATTAAAATCTAATTTTGTTATTTTATTTTGTTACTAGTTAAATGGGTTTATCATTTTATTATTTTAATGATTAAATAGATTATTATTTTATAATTGTTCTTATTTAAACTGTTTTAGATATATTAGTTCTTGTGTATAATATTATTACAAATATACAAATTATTATATAATATGTAGATAGTATACAAATGAACTATACATTTTGGTAGTAAATTTAGGAAGATGGTGTACTTGTGTTCCTATATTTATCAATCTGAATCTATTTTAATTACTATCATATTAAATAAAAGCATTACTTATCTGATATTATAAAATAAACAGTATTTCATCATTATATTTTAATATTATATTATAATTTCTACATTTATAATTTGTAGTAATTAAATATTTTATCATCATAGTTAATAATATTCTATACTTTATTTATTTTTTAGTAGTAGTTTTAATTTATAATGAAGACATTTTTTTATAATATTAAACATTAGTACTTATAATATTTAAAAAAATCTTTGTAGGAATTATAGATTAAATAAATAATAATAATAAATAAATAATAAATAAATAAATAATAATAAATGTAGGTATCTGTATCATATACAATATTTATTAATCCTAAAATAGACAGTGTTAGGAAAAGTTTTTTTTTTTTAAATATAAATAAGTTAAACTATTTGTTAGTATACAAAAAATTTAGTAAAATTACTTTTTCATTACATATATTAAAAAGTAACAACTACCAAATTACGTTATATTTAATTATTTAGTTAACAATGTTTTATTTTTTCCATAAATTTTATTTGTGTAAATTATAAACTTTTTATTTTTCAAATAGTTTGTAATTTTGTATAATTTTTTAACATCACATAATATTGATTAATTATAATATATAAATATGGTGATAAACATTTAACAAACTATATAATTATTTAATCATATAAATATGAATTTATTTCCATGACAACAATATTTATAATTTAAAAAATAATAATTTTGATTATTTTCAAATTTTAAAAATAAAAGGGAGTTAAATCTTATGTAGAATTTAATATTTGATGTGTAAAATTAATTTAAGTAGCAACACTAAATATCAAAGCATATGTTAAGACAACAATTTTAAAGTTTTTTATTTTAAGTAAGTACTTAGAAATTTAATTTTTATATTGTATTACAATATATTATATTATATTTTTTTATCTATTTATTAAATTTACCTAAGTTTTACTTATTTATTTACTATTTAAAACCTGTTTTGTCACAAAATATGAATTATGTTCAATAGTTTAATAATAATTGTATCTTTTTATGTAGGTAAATAGTAAGGATAGGCTGATATTATTACTTTTTAATGATACCCAATATTCCGAAATATATTACCAATATAAAACTGATAACAATTGATTAAAATACCAAAACTTTTGGAGAAAACTTTGAGTCGATATTAAAATAAAACCGATACCACAAACTGTTGCCCCTTAAAAACAATATTAATTAATAATTATTTTATACATAAATTGTTTTTATTTATATTTATACTTAATGATACTATTTTGTTATAAACTGTAATATTATATAAATATAATGCAAATGATATAAATATCTACCTAAATTACTAATCAGAAAGAACTAAAACTCATTTTTATCTAAGACAGGTATTGTTTTGTAATTGTCAAGTATTGTAAAAAACCACTACTACTGATATTAATATCGGGTATTGGTATTGACCCAGTCCAGCCCTAGTAGATAGCAAGGTATGAGATCTTTGCGCGCTGTTCAAAAATTAGGATGGGAATATAAAGGTTAATAACATAATGCCTTGGTATATAAATTTTCTTAATGAACCCTGAATGCCAACTCTAAAGTATGATTTCATTCTAATAACTCATTAGTAAATTTCCTTTATATTTTCTATATAACAATTTACTTTAGTACAACTACAATAATAGTATATTTGTAGTATAGTATTTTTGAAAATAATATTTCCTATTTGTTTAGTGAATATATGATATAATAACTAAAACAATATATTATGTATTAGAATACAAAATGATTAATCACTTTGGAAATAAAAAGATTATTAATTAATAAATAATTTATTGTGTACATTAATAATAAATTAAATATTTAAAAGTTCATAGACACGCATAAAGTACAATGAACATTGTTTCACGATATATGACTTATTGGGTTTTTATTCCATAAATTATGAAATAACAATTGTGTGTTATAATTGTTATTATATATAATATAACATGCAGAGTGATTAGAATTTCATTTTACTAAACTGTAGATAGATGATACATTTCAATCAATGTTATTTCTATTATTTTGGTAGCAATATTATGATTTACTTAATGTAATATATTTTATATATATTGTAGCCATTTAGTGAAATTGTTTGTCAAATTTTTAAAAAACTGATCATTTCATAAAATGAAAGTGTATTTTTTTCACATTGTGAAGTAAAAAAAAAATCATTCAGTGGGCATAACATTTTCTTGTCGTATAATTAATTTTAACATAATATGATCAACCAATAAATAAAAACATTTGAAAATAATAAAATCTCTTGCATTAAATTATTGTTTAATTTGATTTTTAAAATATAAAATATAATTTATTCATACAAGAGAATAAAATATGATAACAAGCTGTTTTGACTTACATTTAATGCTTTCTTTAAAACAATCACATTGTTTGGTTTGAAACTTAATTTTCAAGTACAGATTAAAAGATTAAAAGACTTTCATTATCACATTCAATGATTATTTCATGAAAAATTGTGCATTTATCTCGGATTTAACTATATATTGGATAGTTTTTTTGTTATTTTTCGGCTTTGTTGACCTGTATAGTGTTTACAATGTAATAATTTATTATGGCTATAGCTTTTCTAAGATTTTGCTCTTGTTGTATTAAACTATTAGATATTAATTGTGTATTTTCAGATTTTTAAAAATACTTAAATATTCTGAACTATTGTTTATTAATTATCATAGTTATGATTGTGTAAGAGGTAAATAACTTTTAAAATTAATTATAGATTTATATAAATACTCCCTTTTAAACTATTTTCAAAATTATAAAAATGAATGATGTGGTAAATATTAATCAAAACAGAACAATTTTAAAAATATTATTAATTACCTAATTGGTTTTTTAGGTTATACTTGCTTTATACATTGTTTAAATTTTAAGACAATCATGTATATTTAAAAAGAGATAATTATGTATCTTGTTCTTTATTATCATTATTAATTATTGTGTGCTTGTTAATTTATACTGTGATAAAAACTAACAAGTTTCAAAAACGTACAAATTACTATTTAACTAAATTTTTTAAAGAATTTTAAATAACATGGAAATATTCTAATGGCATAATTAATAATTACATGATAGAAAGTATAACATAGTTCATAGTTGCATATTATCTATATCATACACTTTCTAGGTTTTTATTATTAGAGTTGGCAATACAATTTTTTATTTTGTTCTTGGCTAGATTAATTAGGTAATACAAATTAAGTTGATATTGTTAAATTATTTTTATAAATTATCGCACTTTTGTATATTAAAATATTAATGTACAGTATTATGTTTTAATATTTATTGATTAATTTTTATTGCTTTTAATGGTAATACGAATTCTCATTTACTATGTTAAGTACATATATTTTATCACTTCTGTAGTTATATTAAACGACTATATAATCATTGTATTGTCTATTGTATTGTATTATGCCAGTGCCGACTTTAGGCTAACGGGACACTTGCCCAGGGCATCGCACTTTTATAATATGTTATTTTATATATATTATAATATATTTTATCTAAATGTAACTTAAAAATTAAATAATTAATATTTGTATTGGTACATTGTTTAATATTTAATATTACAAAATAAAATTTAAAATATTAGACTAAGAGACCCAACCAAAAAAATTGCCTCACTCTAGTCTAAGGCCGGCTCTGTATTATTCTCTGATATTACAAGTGTAATTCTGTATGGCTATATTCTGTATAATGTGCAGTGCAGTTTTATAATTATAATCCATATTATAATTGTTTATTGTGTCTTAAATAATTCTTGTTTGTATGAAGAATTATTTTTAAAAAAAGGTTTGTTGGCACATATGACATCACTGATTTCTTAGCCATCTGTGATGTAATGGTATAGAATATCAAATTTTTTCTTTTGTTTTTTGTTGTAAAAAATTTGCCCACATTTTGTTTATGCTAGTCTTAAACCTAATTATAGCTTTTATATTAATTGTTAACAAAATAAATTTATTATTTGATTTTGTACATAAATATGTTTTATTATTGACTAAGTTTTGTCTTTGTGTTGTTCTGATTTCATAATTTCTACCTATCTTTTTCTATCTATATTAATTAAATACATGGGCTTTGATAGGTATGACTCTATGTCTTTATAACATTATTTATATCTCTTTAAAATTGTATAAATTGGAAAGGTGATGCTAAATAGCTAAATTATTTGTTGAATGGTGTACAACATTTAATGTCCACTGTAATGTTTTAATATTACCACTTATCGAAATTAGCTATAAATGTGGTACCAATTTACCACATACTTACCAACTTACATATTTCTAGCTTTATTGGCATCTCTAGATATTTGGACTTAAGGAACATGCAGAAATTAGTTCTTCAAGTTAACCATACTGGAAAAACGTAGAAAATATGTAGGAAACAAATAATAACTTGACAAGTTTTATAAAAGTTACATTATATGTTAAACCTACTTATTACCTATAATCTGGTTTACCTACTAACTGAGAGGAAACTCGTAATTTTAAAGTACTAAACTCAATTTTGTAACTCCAATTGTAGAATTTAATATTATTATGCACCATCTGTGTTCATGCACGAATGTAATATAATTAATTCAAAGTTATTTATTTTTGTTTGGAGCTGTTTTACATAATGATAATAATGAATTATTTTTTATTTATATTTATATTAAATTATATTTTAAATCGGTTGAAAAAGTTTTCGTCGTGGAGATAATATTTTCGTAGCTACATACAAAATGATCAAAAACGTTATGTTATAAAATTTGTGGGAATTACATTCGTTTTCAATGTTATCTCCGTCACTGTCGGCCTGGCTCAGGCGGTTGGGGCTTTAGGATGCTAACGCCTCCGAGGCCACCCCTTGTGTTTTTTTATTTTTTTATATTTCAACCCAAATAATAAACCAGAAATATTTATGGATACCTATAACAGTGGAAGGAGAAAATATGTTAAATACCCCAGATTGGAAAAAAATGTAAAAATTAAATTTATTGTGCATTTTGTTATTCGAGACAATATAATTCGAGAGTTATTCCAATCAAATTATTTTTTTAACTTTTTAATAGTAAGTACATATGGTTTTACTATTCACCATCCACAAGTATATGACTATTGGCGCAATTACATAATTTGTACGCTTAGGGGCAACTTCTATTTTATTATTCCTTCTAAATTCTAATAATAGTAATTTAAGTAAATTATGACTATTGAGGAGTATATTAATATAATGGCAAGTACCTAATTTTGATGACAAAAATTGTTTTTTTTTATAACATGAAATAATTATTTTTAAATATTAAATTAAATCATTAATTTAAAAATGTTGATATTTTAGGAATCATATCGATACATTCAATGAAAAAGGTAGGTCCATTTTGGCAATTGTTCGGGAGGAGCAAAATAAAATTCAAAGTTAATTTCTTATTCTATTTTTTTTTTTTATATTTTAATATTATTATTATTATTTTTTTTTGGATAGATGGAAATACAATCATTTTTGTGGCCGATAAAGAAAAAAATCTTTTATCAGAATGCAATGTTAAAAGCCGTAAAAATTGAGTTACTACCTTTTTCGTTGGATGTTTCGATATTATACCTATGCATTATACCCTGATATACAGGGGTTACAATTTTGCAAGTACAACCCTTTGCGACCTCCAAATTACGCCACTGGAATTACCTAAATTACTAAATATGAATCTGATGGGGATACGAAATTAATGCGTTATTCAGTTTATATTTTAAACAATAACTTGATGTTGATATTGATTACAGTAAATAATAACAGAACTCATTAAAATGGAGTGAAAACTAAACGATTTAGGATATTTAGGTATTCCTGCATAATGTCATTAAATTTATTTTAGTAGCTCTGTCCATGTATAATTTGTGTTTGGTTAAATATTTGTCCCAAAAAATTGATATACCTATGTATTTATGATTAAATATTTTCATTATTAATCTTCAATTTTGTTGAACAAAGATGCTGCACGACGGAGACTTTTTGATTAATGTAATTTAGTTTTTATTTTATCAGAAACAAAATTTTGAACGTATTTTATCGCCACAACTCAAAATTTGTTTCACGACAATATTCCGAACATTCATGAAATTTATTTAAAATAACGTGGGCATATATCAAACAATGTGACGTTTCTGACAGCCTCCGTCCCCCACTCACTAGTAGGTAACCACTATTAATGCTAACCTGACCTGCATTTTGCCATTCATTTTCTGCAATCTAAGTGTATTGTGGCATTAGTTATTCAAATAGTAAAATAAGAATTCAATTACATTCATATGTATGTACTTTGAATTTATTAGGAGAAGGAGCGAGGTATTATTGTCCCCCCGCTTAATTTTTGTAAATTTTTTATATATGAACGATTGGAGCCAGGAAGAAAGCAACGTGAAAACAGTTCTTTCCCGGCTCTCAGTTCACAAAAAAATAAATATTTTCGTGGTGTATAATAAGAATTTTTAAAGTAGTGATTGTCTGTGTATCATACATTTTTTTAGCCATCAAAGATAAAACTTGAAATTTTGCCTATGTTGAAAATTTAAATGTCGACAAAGTTATTTATTTTGGCGAGGCAATTTTCGTGACTTTGAGTTCAAACTGTAATAATATTACAATATTATATATAATATTTATACATACGCTACCATACGCAAATTAAAAATTTAACAATGATGACGTAAAAATAAAACACATTATATGTTACACTTAAAATAATTATATTTTTGTTCAATATTAGGTACAGCGGAAGATGTCTACATAATATAATTTTCTAAAGGGAATAATAATTAATGTTACAAATGTATTATAAAATTCGAATGAAGCTACTACAATATTATAACGTGCACGCATATTACTACACGCAGCTATTGTCTTGAGAATTGAGAGATTTCAATAAAAAGGGTTAAATTGCTCTTACTCGTCCCGCAGGTGGTTGAGGTGGTAATACGCATTTGTTTTAAATATTTTTTGTGCGTATATATTATTCCGGTATGTATCTTAGTACCTACCGATACCATCGCCGGACGAGATCGATGCAATTTTTGACACAATTGACGATATAATTACGAAATTAAATACGACGGAAACGTAAATCGTATCTATATATAAATATATATATATTATTATTAAAACATTACGTTCGTATTTTAATATAATGTTTATTATTATATTAGGTACTCGTATGGTATATATGTCGGAGAAGCGTTTATGTATAGTGTTTAATTAAATTTTATTTGTCGCTAAATGAGGGTACTGCTTACGCAACAATATGTTGTCCACGGCTGGCAGGAGCAGATACCGTTTGGCCTTCATCCCATCTGTTTGCGCCTGTTCTGTTGCTGTTGACGACCCCGCGAAGTCCCCGAACTCTTCATGTGACCGCCCAATATTCTCGATGTCCCTGCTGAAAATATTTAAAACGTCTGTCGAGTTAGAACTTTTTCATATTGTATAAGTAGATAATAATATAATAGTTACACTATCGTGATTTTAACAATAAACGAATAAATAACATATGTCTTACTGAAAATATACCCATAATATAGTCGCAGCGAAGTTCGAGAACAAAAAAACTAATTGACATTTCCAAAAAAATTACTAAATGCTCTCGCTACTATGATTTTCTCTCGCCTTAGGTTTTCTAGGAAATTCACCCGGTAGCGCGGTGAAAAGATTTTTAAGGAGCAGTTGTTTCATCAAAATTTTAGATATGTAGGTACTATAGGTGGTATGAATGAAATGTAGATTGGATAAAATAAATAGTATTATTACAATCCAGACAAAAACGTTTTGTTAACAGAGTTGTATAAATCTAACAATTTGTTTATATACATCAGTGGCATAATATCCAAAGTGTTCTTCAATTTAATCAATCCACACTTTGTCCTATTATTTATGACCCTCTTAATCATTTTCTTGATTATTTCTTTAAAAATCATACACGATTGTCTCTGCTTTACTCATACTAACCCTTAATCCTTTCCTTTCAACTGCTACTCTTCTATCTTCAACCACTATGCTTATGCTTATAATTATAATATTATCTGTAACCTATAATCCAAAAAATATAAAAAAGATAAAGATACCTCATTTTTATCTAGACAAATGATAAAATAAATTAAAGTCATTATACAGATTATATTTAAGAGATAATTTTAAACGATGATAATTGATTAAATTGACGATATTTTCCAATGAATATTGTATAATACTTAAAAGTTATGACTAGAATAGAGGATTTATAGCTTTAAAAAGCCATAAAATATGCAAATATATATGCACTCAGAACCCAAAAATATTTACCTATTTACCCTTTTTTTAGTAAAAGTAAGTAAGAAAACAAGCGTAAACGAAATCGAGAAAGCAATTTCTAATTTTATCAATTTAAATTTTATGTACCCACTATAAATTCGAATTTAAAAAGTAAAATACATATCATAAATATGGTTATAAATTAAAATTTTTAAAATTTAAAATAAAACAAGATAAAAATATACTTATAGTTAAACGTCCATTCTTATTTTTTAAAAAAATTTTAATTGTTTTAGTTGTTCATATATTGTGAATAAAACTTTACTTTTATCTATGTACTATATAGTTATCGATATGACGATATATACACATATTATATTATAGTTATCATGCGCATATACATTTTAAAATAAATTATGGCGCATTTCTGTCGAGTAATGTTAATGAGTTTGTTGGTATGTTTGAAAAATAAATTTGGATTGTGCGACGGAAATGTCGTTTATTACTTTCCTCGCGTTTCTTGAAGGTTTAAAAAATGTTATATTATTTAATATTATAACGTGGCACATTGTATCTAATATTGTTGGCAAACCTAAACATTTAAATATAAATCCACTTAATAATGTATGGCCCGTTATTTTATATGTATATAATAATAATACTTTTTTCAAATATTTCGTTTAAAATTAAAATAAAATGAATTACAAAACATCCCGATAAGAAAGATTACTATAACACCGCGACCGAATTAAAATAATTAAATGAGATTTACAGTAATTACAAAGATTTTATAGTTGAATTTAATTACGAAAATATAATTAGTTTTACAAGTGAAGACATAGTACTATAGTCTATAATATACTTACTAATACTTTTCTTCCATTGATCGGCAATAAAAAAATCATTATGGGTTCGTCAACAGGTCAATCATCATTATTATTATAGGTTACAGTTTTGCACCACATTTTTTCATAAAAATAATACATAACAATAATGATGTAGTTATTAATTATTAACAATAAAATATAGATTGGTCGATGTCTTGGTGATCCGCAGGTTACAATAGCTACCCTAAAATATTATATTAACTAATACATTATCTTCTGTCTTCTGCGTTTCTTTTGGTGAGACTTCAGCTACGGTATTCAAACATTGTAAATTATAATAGATTAGTTTAAGCTTTTTGTCAAAGGTTAAAAACAAAACCAAGCTATTCGTTAAGAACAGTAAATACTTTAATTACCTACCTAGGAAAAATTTAAATATTTTTTGTATAGATATATTACTTAAATAATCGATATATTACTATCAATGGGTCGAACATTTTTATCGGTTAAGTAGAACATGATAATTTAGTTATGGCCAAATGCCACCACGTGCAAAAAACCCGTGGTTACGCGTTTGTCGAATCTGGACCTTATGTGCCGAAATACGTGTTTTGATAGAGTTTTGGACCACTATTTTACCGCGTCCAACTTCGATTAAATTATAATAATTTCACTATATTATGGACAAATCCGAATTCACACACTTCATAAAAAGATAAACAAATTGTTTATATACCTAATGTAAACATTAGTCATTTTGATGATATAGATACGTTTTTTTAAATGATCGGTTTCATTAAGTGGATGCGATATGATGGTACTTATAATACTTATATTATATCCGTAATTTTGTGTTAAAATTGTGTAAAATGTTATTAAACAACTACGTTTTCAATATTTTTTTTCATTATTTTTGTACCGCAATATGTTGATCATTCTGTATACTTATTACTAGATAATACGTTGTTTAATTGTCATTATAATATTATTATTAATTATAAGCGATAAGCCATAAGAGTTCTTTCCTATTGTTTTAATCTCATCATTTAAAGAAAGATCTTAGAATTCGCAAAACATAAATACGACATAAATATTACATATGTATTAGTAGGAAAATCGCAGTGTAATATTAAATAATACTAAATTAACTTCAGATTCAAAACTATTAGCTATGACGTTACTTCCCACTACTCTGTCTCTATCAATTGTCACTACAGCGATGAATTTCGTTACAGATTTTTATATTGTAATAGAATTTTTGTAATTCATAACAATATTATATTCATCATGTTTTATTAACTTGTTGTTTTAATTTTCAGAATATCGTTAATAACTATGGTAAATACTCATTTTAAGTTCAATGAATAATAATGCAAGAAGTTCTTTCTAGAATCTGTGAACTGATAACAAAAAAGTGGCTGTATATACTATATTATACCATAATCGATAGTTTTGGGGATTTTATTTTTTTATTCCAAATTTGTTTTTAACAATTGAAAATTTAATAAAAAATTGTACAGGTACTAAATAATTATTGTATTTTGCATAATTTTTTTCTTGTGTAGAATCACAAGATTTTAAAAATCACTAGAATCTAAAAAATATACCTAAGTTAGGTATATCGTGTATATAATAACAGGTTTATATATGGATATAAACATTTTTTTTTTAAGAAGAAATGAGTTTAGTTTTAATTTACATTACCTATTAGAAAATTAAGCGGATTAAGAGTTATTTTTTTTAAAATCATGACATTTATTTAATTCATAAGAAATTATTACCTACTACCTACTATATTGACAACTGTATAACAAATAATAAATACAATTTTCTTAATAAAATAAACATAGATAAATAAATAACATAAATAACTTAGCAAAAATGATGTATGTTATTATGATTACATGTTTTTTCTTTAAAATTAAAATAAAGTTAATTTTCGAAAAATATGTTTGATTTATAAAGAATGGATGACGTATACATCTCGTAATTCACGAACTTAGTAGGTAAATATATTATATAATTGGAAGGCAAAGTTTAAAATACACACTAATCTAATACCTATACTAATCGTTCATCATTGTTTTCGGCAGTTCAATTTGATTGTTTTAAAGACAATTTAAAAGTGAAATCTTACTGATGAGTTAATAAAGTTCTGTTAGATACATAATGGAAATTCTTAGAGTTTATCATATTCAAAATACCTCTGATGTCGCAGGGTACACATTTATTTTGGAAAAATAAAAAATGAAGATAAAACAAAAATGTATTTGTATATGTAATTAAATTATACTATACCTATTAGTTTTAAAATATTAATACATTTAACTTTTTAATCTTTTTAACTAAGTTAAGTTACTTTAAGTTTCATTAACTTTTTTTAATTTAACTAAAATTAAAAGTAATTTTTAACTTTTAGTTTAACTTAAACATTTTTAGAATAACTTTATTTAAATATTTAAAGAAATTAGTTGTTAACTTGCCCAGTCTTGCATAATAGTATATATATACAAAAGGTTTAACAAAAAACTAAAACTATTTCGTCGCTAATTTTCAATTCCGTTTTCAGCAGTGTGGTTTTGAGCAAAGTGTTTATTCATTTTCTGATAGGATAATAAACGCACTATTTATACGTCAGTCGTCAGTCATCATAGCATATAATTATTATAATGTATTCTATAAGTCGAAGGGTTGACAGACTGTATATGTCTTGTCGTATATATGAACTCTTATCTCGTCGTCGTCGGGGATGTTGATAAACAGAGGGTGTACAAAGAAGATTGGACATTTTATAAACGGACGAAATTTAATACAATATTATGTGAGTTTACGAAACACGTCTGTTTACACCCAGTATAGTTTATATGTATGGAAATAGATGCGAATGAATCGCACTCCAATGTGTCCCGGGTTATTGCGACAGAACGGAATTCTTGTTTTAAAACATATAATATACACACGACGAGAAAAGTGATACAGATGATGTTTAGCGAAAAGATAAAAGCAAATCACACGGTTTTATACGCGTGTAGTCCTTAATCCGTTTATAGGGTGGTTGAAGAGTACACGTTAGGGTTATAAACCGGCCAAACCGCCGCTTTTCATTAAACATTTCCCTTTTTAATAAATAATAATGTACAGGGTTCGATGAATCGAACTTGAATGTTTTTGAATCTAACCTGCTACAATATTTTCTGTGGCAATACAAATTGCTATATCCTAAACAGTGCTAATTTTTCTAAAAATTATTAATGCCTCAAAATTCCAACCAGTTGTTTCTTAACTATTTCGATTTATACTAAAACAATTCGTATATTATATTCTCTAAAATAGGTACTTAAATAAAAATTAAACAATATTTAGATATAAATATACTAGGTACTTGAGGATATTTACTTCAATATTATTTTTGTTTTACATTAATATTATGATAATATACCTTTATACTATAATATAATCACTATTATGCAAAATTTATCTCTAAAACTAGGAAGATTTTTGGCAAAATACCAATTATTCAGAGGTGGATCGAGAAAACTTTCAGGGGGATGCATAAATGTAATAAGGAACTATTGGTGATTATATTGACATCAGACATCCTATTTTTACACCTTTCCATAGGAGAGCTTATTCTAAATGTTTAATTTGAGAAGGAGCGTGTCACTTTTGCTCTCCTTCAATCCGCGTCTGACATGTATACAAATGTTAGTGTATTTAAAATAAATTGTATCTATTATAATATTAAGTTTACTATATTATTATATTTGTAGCATTTAAAGTAGATTATTTTTAATAATTATTAAAATAGTAAATTTAATCATTTTTCGTACAATATAAAATAATAATATTTTTTTTCGTTATTGAGTATAGTTTTTGTGCCTAATGGTTTCTTTACCCACATTATTCGATTTTTATATCTATCCCTAAATTCTCTGCTGTTAATAATTAAATGAAATTTTTGCTTGTTATAAGTATAAGTATCATGTATACGTAGTGATTGACAGCTATACAACTTTACGAAATTATACGAATAAAATCGGAATTCAGAGATTTTCATCACGACAATAGAAAAACCGATACTTTTTTCGTATACTAATATAAAAAAATATTTGTATATGTGATATATGTAATATGTTTTATGTAAGAGAATAATTGACATTGAAGTGTTGATGGGTGACGAGTTTAATATTAAGAAAAAAATATACTATACGTGCCTAGTGACTATTGTATTGTACGTTGTTATTTATTCGTTTTTATTTTATTTCAATAAAAATGCAAATTCGTTTACCGCTCACGAGTCACGAGATATTTTACGATTACCGCTATGTTTACGTGTACAAATCGCGTTCAGCACCGATCAAAACACAATAATAAAAAATTCAATTATTTCGATTGTCAACAAAATTAAAGCAATTTTTATTTGTACGAGTAGGTATATGATTTTATAATATTATACAATATATAATTACAAATGTATATGCACATGTACATATATTTTATACTTAAATTATACAGAATCGATAAGTTAAAATACCTAGTAAATGTTATTTTGTTTTTACGAATATAAATTATTTTGTTTTAGTTTTTATTTAACTGAAATAAAAATAAAAACGTCATTAAGTTCGTATGTCACTTAAAAAACGTTTGCGTTTGTCATTGGGTTACCGTTCCAATCTATAATTTTCACTATATCCGCTGTTTTGTGCAGTGTACTATACAGAATTCGATCTTTTAAATTTTAATTAATTATCATCGGTCGCATAAAAAAAGGTGGCACTCGCATTATTCAATTGACAAAATGTCCTTAACAAACTTTTAAAATTAGCTTATTGTTTGACTATAGAGCGTTTGGTGCTTGTCTGTCCTATTTGATAATGTCCATTTATCGGACCGCATTATTTTATATGTGCTTTTTCATTATAATATACCTTTTCATCCACAAACTACATCATTAATAATAATAATAATAATAATAATAGAGGTTAAATCAAAATTAACTTTAACTTTTTTTGTTATGTAAATATTAAAAATAATTAATGTTTCAGTAAAATATATTGTTCTTTTAATATTTTTTACTTTAATCTTGGATATTAATACAAAAATATATTAGTATAAATGTATTCTATGAAAAGTAAATTTAAAATTATCTTAAAACAATCATTTAGTACCCAGGTAATAACAAAAAATAAAAAACAGTTTTATCGATATTTAGAGTAACCGTTACTAAAAATGGTAAGCAATAACGACAGATATCTGAATTAAGAATCCATTAGGCCCCGGGGATGAAATTTATGATGCCCTTATACCTTATCATACCCTTAATCAAAATAATTCACTGTGTGATATGTGCTTAATGTTTAATGTTTTGTGGTATAATGCAAGTTCAGTTGTTTCATTTGCTGTTGAATATATATAAATAATTCAATATTTAGTATCAATTTCCAGAGGTGCAGGAACTATTTTTCTTGTGTGGGGGGGGGGGGGGGGGAAAAAATTTAAGAAAAATCATGATATTAAAATAAAATACAAATACTTATTGATTTTTGTAAAATAGGTTTAATTACTACTTTGTAGATTAAACTAATAGTCTTATTTATCTAATTTAATTTTGAATATAAAATTAAAAACAATTTTAATGTTTTAAATTTTTTAAATTTTATTTGTTATACAACATTTCAAAATTTATTTTATTACATATTATATTACATAAATATTAAAAAAAATAAAAATGTAATTTAAATTTAAACTATAACTCTAAAATGTTTAAGTATTAAGAGTATAACCATGATGACAAATTTTCAGGGGGGGCAAAATTAAAATTTGTTCCCTGACATATTTAACGAATGCCCCCTCTGCCCCCCCCCCCAGCTCCGGCGCAACTGTCAATTTCCTATAGATGTTATATAATTACAATAATTACTTAACAATTTATTAATATGAATACATCATACTTTATACAACTTTTTTTTTTCTGAAAGATTTATTGTGGTTTCTTATAATGGCACCCAAATTGACCATTGAATATTTTGAAGGCGAGATGTCTAGAAATATTACATGACATTCACATTTCATTTATATAGTTTAGATCATTGAGTTTTGAAATGTGTCGAAAGTAAATAGTTTACAAAACTTTGAAGTTTAATGAAACCTCATAGAATGTTTCAGAATATTGACTAAATTTCGTTATGTAGAGAAATCGTAAATTAATAACGTCTGCCTTTTGTTTAAAAATAAAATAAAATACATAATTTAATGAAAAAATGTAAATAAATGTTCATTTATTTGATATGTATGAAAAAATTAAAAACTTAATTCACTTAATTTTTGACATTTATTACACGGTTCGCGTAAAAATACAATACTGTGAAAAACACAATAAAACAGAGTGATAATGTGATATTAATATATAATAAAAGGTACCTACGTATTCCGTTTTATCAGAGTAAATTGGTTTAGTTACGAAACCTCAACTGTATCGGTCGAAGAGATTCAATTATAGATATGAATAAAGTTTATTAAATTATCTCATAAGTCCACAGAAATAGTGAAATGCAATCAAGACTTATGTTTAACGAATATTTTTACATACGTATTACACAGAGTCTAATTGAGGATTTATTTTTAAAGAGGGTTGGGGAGATAAAGGAAATACGTATTAAAATGGTAAAATATATTATACACAGTACAAAAAATCATTAATAACCTAACTTAACAAGAAGTTATAATTTTAAATTAAATTTGTTAATACTATATTCTTAACGTTAATATATTATTAAAAAAATTATGCTTAAAATATATTTATAACGAGTAGGTACTTTAAAAAAGTCAATCAATACAGATTTCAAACATTATACATAACTATAAAGACCGGATTATTGTTCATTAACATTTTTTAACTAATGTCATATATATCACATAAAACTAAGTTATAAATCCAAATTAAATAAATAGGTAGATCAATTTTCTAAAAACGTTTTATTTAACATAAATACCGAACAGCAAGTAAAAAAACGTTAAACGTTGTTTTCCCGGCTACGTGACTGTGGGGCGTTTATTTTTAATTAACATCAATTACGTACGCCAACACTATTTATACTCTTTCGAAATATTACCATAATTTGTTCATTTTTAACTCATTTCTACATTCTCCGTTAAGTTTTACATTATTTAGGTATTGGTTATATAATATATAAATAACCATACGTTGACGTGAACGTAGTTCCGATAACCGGAAGGGTATCATCTAACTCAGAGTTACACGACATAATATAATATGAAAACGTAATGAGTGTTGTCAATGTAATGATCAGATAAGTACGTATTATTATACTCGTAAGTTCAACTATTTTATAATAACTGTAAACGATGATTTTATTTTTATCAAGAGTTGCGGTTGCATAACACCATATTAAATATCATTTAGCTGTTTTGAATTTTATAAATAATATAAGAACTAGTAATAGATTTTATGTTATATATTGATAACAAAATATTATGTTAAATCAACTAATCAGTGTGAAAAACATATAATATATTTATATATAAAGGTAGGATAGGTAGGTTTTTGTATATGAAATAGAAAATTATCAAAATAATACTAGATTATTGTTATAGAATACATACATCGCCTTACTATATTGCATTCAAATATTTTAAATCATATTCATTGAACGTGTAAGAATAAGTTTCAGAATAACATTCTTATTCTAGTTATTGTGATCTATTGACCTGATACCTAAATTCATGAATAAATTTAATCATTTAGGTGCGTATGATCCAGTGGCGTATTTTCGAGGAATATATGGGATATGGAATTTAACTTAACACGCGTTGTTGATGATAGTGAGAGAATAAAGCTCCCCTTTAAATATTGTAATAACAATTCCTCCTTGACAAAATCCTAAATACGCCACTGGTATGATCTATAATTGTTAGTTTTCGTTTACTAATAGTAGTCTATTTCAGTTTCGTCAGTCATTATGAGGATAATTTTTTTAAAAAAAATACTATTTAAATATTTCTATTTCTTCTTCAGCTTATCATTCCATTGAGAACCATTTTTGCTATAAACAATGACCTTCACAGTTTTCTTTGATATATACCATGACAAAAGACGTGTTTTCTTTTGTATTTTCAATATTATTTTATGCAACAACGCCTATATGTATCAGCCTAGAAAGGTCCTGAGTCAATGAGTCCTAATGTTTTTACCTAATTAATACTTTATTATTATTTTTTTTTATTAATTTACATTCTTTAAGTAATCGAATTTGATATATTTTCGTAATTGAAATTGTTCAATATTTACTAGTACATAATATTATTATAGAAAATACAAAATCGAATTTTCGTCGAATTTTCCAACTGACGCTTTGACCATATTTTTATGAGTGTGGGATGTTTGGCGGGGTGTTATATCTTCCTCTCCTTTTCGAAACCAATACTGCGACGTCTATTGTCCGACTTTTACTATAACGTAAAAATGCTTTTATAACACCACAATGGATTACGCAGAACGAGATCGTCGTCGGCCAGAGGTTGTGTTATTACGATGTTGCTTTCGATGTAGGACACGTGTATAGTATTACTATATTATTTATTATTAAACATCGTAAAATATGTGTTGTGCGTCGTTATTGTTAATAAAAGGTCGCCAAAACGACAACGTCGGGTCGACATAATATTATTATGATGATAACGAAACGAAAGGTTCGATTACGTTGTATTATCGTATTTATGTAAGGTTTGTATAAATTTCGTT
Source organism: Eriosoma lanigerum (assembly GCA_013282895.1). Classification (NCBI taxonomy): domain Eukaryota; kingdom Metazoa; phylum Arthropoda; class Insecta; order Hemiptera; family Aphididae; genus Eriosoma; species Eriosoma lanigerum. The sequence continues at coordinate 23,775,308 of CM023357.1, forward strand.
ACATCACTTTCTCGAAGTATAATAATATAATATAATGTGGCGTTGTAGCGATTTATCGTGATTCATCATCAAAAACTGTCTCGCGGGGGGTCAGTTTACGAAAATATTCCCAATGTCAGCACTTAAAAACCAGCGTTTGAGCAAAAACCGAGAAACGTCGAAACTATGACGTGTTTACATAATATTAAACCCAAAATGATAATAATAAAAAAAACCTATCACAGGCTCACGACACTATGTACATAATAATATATACCTAATATAATGTATCATAATATCGAATATGCGTGTATTTGCAATATTGACTTATCCGTGTTAATTTGTGTTTTTGACCTTCATAAGAGTATTTTGTTTGAGAGAGGTTTCAAAGTATAGTTAAATATTACACAATAATTATTATGACAAGTCGTGCACTGATTGGAATAATAATATTTTTTAATAACTTTTTTTTATAATTGGAATCTGGAAACATATTATTTGCATAACTATAATTTTGATTATTTAGGTACCGATCTAGAATCCAATGGTTGTAGGATGTCGAGATAAACATTAAACTGAGTGGATACCTATCGGTGTTTGCCGTATTAGAAAAACGTATTGATTAAATACAATTTTTCACTACTTCAACAGTTATTAGAAAGAATGAAAAGACGTTCAATACATTTTTTAATTTAATATTTGGTAATAGTATTTCTTTGTTTAAAGTGTAAATTGTATTTATTGTTCTATTATGATCTTGTCGATCATCTGTATCAGATAGACTTTGGTAAATCAATTTAAATTCAAACGATAAAATAGTAACGAAAAAATATTATGGAAAGAAATATTATGGTACTCGACTTGTCGTTAACCTAACCTAACTTTATCCGCAGAGTAGCGGAATTTAAAAAAAAAAAAAAAACAAACAATACTTAAATATTTTTTCCGGTTTATGAGGAGATTCTAGGACTTTTAAGTTTTTATGAACGCAAATATTCAAGACATGTTTTTGTTTATTTCTTCTGTTTTGTTTCCAACTCACAAGTACTGTGGTTATTATTACTATTCTAAATTTCTAATTGTGTCTCTCTTACTCGGCGTCGTCGCTGGTGGTCCTCTTGTTTATGTCGCACTGGAACGACGAGCCTCTGCCGTTGCGCATGTAAAACGAATGGGGACTGCGAAACGATGGCAGCCAACCGAGTCGAGCCAGTGCGGCCAAATGACGTTTGCCGTAGCCAGTGTTGCCGCCGGACATGGGCGAATGCCGGAACGACGACGATGAGGCGAATCCTCTGGGCATCCAACCACTGCGTGACAAAGCACCTGCACGCGCGTAAAACGCGTCCGGGTTCCGTCATCGTCACGATTTTATTACAATTAAATCATAGAAAACAAATGAATGGATAGGACAATATCATTTTTTACTTTGGGTCGCTGTCTTGTTTGTGTAGTAGAGTAAAACGGATCTTTCTCTCTCTCTCTCTCTCTCTCTCTCTTTATCTTTATGATCACCAGTATGATAAAGAATACAATTGCAGACCAAACGGACTTTTTACAATGCAACCTTTTGGTCAAATAAAATAATTTCATGTCTCTTATATTATACGGTTTTTTTGGATAATTTTATTGTAATGGAGATTTATGGTATAGAACTAATATGATGGTTAACTTTATAGTAAGGTATCCAAGAACGCTATAACGCCCCAAACAGCGTTAGGCGAAATTCGTCAACACTGTCGTATTCCTCGATTTTTATCTACCAAATGACATCGGGTCAAGTCAGATGCTCCATCTTGGCTTTGCAGATGTTTGCGATCATAGCTTCTGCCAAGGGTGAGCTATGGTCTGTAATTTGATATTTTAATGCAAAAGAGATTACCCCATTTTAAATCAATACTTAATGAACCGAAGTATATGGTGAGAAGTATACGGACGTGAAAAACGCTAAAAAAAAATGGTGTAAAGAATTTTCTTGGCCGTGAAAATGTCCTTGACAAGGGACAGAATTTTGAACACATTCGATGCGCTTTTCTCGGTGTACTACTGTGAACATTTTGGGTACCCTCCTAATGGACATCTTTTAGCATTTTAAAACATTTTCGAATGTTTTTCATGACTATGAATAATTCACCATAGACTTCAGTCGTTGACAGCGATGAATTTTAATTAAGGTAAATCCTTATGCATTCAAATATCGAATTACAGACCGTAGTTCACAATAACTTAGTATGATTTTTACGATTGATCCGGATTTCATTGACTAAATGACTGCATTGTAAAGAGTCTTTTCGTGCTGCAATTATGTGTTTACTGATGATACCCTATGACTATGCTTATTATTACTATTATTATTACTCTATGAGTCATATTCATACAGTGTTGTTTTTTGAGATTATTTTCAATTATTATTTAAATTGAACACAATAGCCTTGGAAAATACGATATTTTAACAACATTTAGAAACAATTAGGAGCTCTGTGTAAATGTATAAAAATGACCGAATAATGTCCCATCCGATCCCATTCATTTATTATCTATAAATATAATTTTCATAAATGTGACCAATAAAAAAAAACTCGTATAAATTATCATCACGGGTAATTGTTATCTCATGAAAGCCATTATAATTAGGTATATTCCAATTACCAGTAATGTTGATATTTAAGGAGATGGTGTTAGTAAAACAATAATAATTAAATATAATGACTGAAACCTCTAAATTGGTATTATTGCAGTGTATATAAATTTTTACCACAATAACGGTGCTATAAATAAGTTGGTCTAGCAGAGTAAACACTTAGAGTATATTAAAGTCAAGTTAAGGGTTAGTAGTGTTATTGGTTAAACTTTTTAAGATACTAATATACCCTGAGAGATAATCTGGGAGAACAAATGTTCTTGTGAAATTACATATTTCTTCATATAATGTAACATATGTTTTAATAGCGGGAATACAACAACCTAATTAAAAGTTTTACTTCAGTAATGTAATAAAACATGTTTCAACCGAGCATATGAGTATTTTAACCATAGGCTAAAGTCCCAGAATCAATTTTAGTTCTTTTAAATGTAAGATGTAGTTTATTATTATAATTCAAATATAATTTAAGTTGATGTTTTCCCTCTATGTGCAATGGAAATAAAATTTTCGCTGAAAAAGTATATGGGAAAACGGGAAAATTGATTAAAAGTGTATTTTTTAAAACTATTTAATATTTTGATAAAATGCAATAAAGTTGGAAATTGTATAAATTATTATGCAATTTAATATTACTGTATGTTATTTGTTACAATTTTATCTAACAAAATTTCCGATATTTATACGAAACTTTGTAAACAATAGCACCAGTAGTAGTTGAAAAATCATGATACGACACACAAATAATTACTGAATGTAGCGAAGTGTTTCAGAAGCTCAAGGTTTCATTAAAAGGCACTTCAAAACAGAATACATAAATAATTATTTAGCTATCTGGAATGCGTTTAAATATAGTTTTGAATAGTTTTTGATTCAAAATGAATTGCTCGGGAAAAAAAAAGATAATTAATTAGGTAATAACAGTTATACTTGAGAATTCGTTTTATCACCATTGTCATCAACATTTTATAGAAATTAACGAAAATTCCTGATTATCAACAATCCTGGTAACTACTAATGAAATTAAATTTCAAGTAAATTAAAGTTTAATATTTTAGTGAGTACTAGAAGTGATTTAAAGAGTAAGATTTTTCAAGTCATTTCTTTTTTATCCATATTAAATAACATATATTTGAAATTCTTTATTTTAACATTGCTGTATCTTATATAAATACCGTTCTTTTCAATAAACTATTATAATTGTTTCAGTGATTAATTTTTTTGAACCTACTCGTATAAAAGACAGTATTTTTTTATTTAATTTAAAATGTTTATTTTGTACTCTCAAAGTATCAAATTCAAAATTGAAAAATTATAATATAATTTTTCTTTATTTTAATTAATTGAAGTCCTAAGTTTTTAAAGGATATTTTTCTAAATTGTTCATTTTTTATTATGTATTTATAGGATTGTAGTTTTTTAAAATATTAAATGTACATCACTTTTTACTGAGTTCGTAATTACATGAATTAATAGAAATGAAACATTTACTTACTAAAAACAAATAAGTTTACAAAATTGTAAACGTTTAGGCTTAAAAAAAACAATGTAAACAAAATAATTTCTATTATAAATTTAAGCGACCAAAAAAATAAAACAAACGTACGTGACGATCATATATACGAGTAATTTTTTTTATGTGGAATTTCAATAATATGATATAGACAAACAATTATTGAAAATAACAGCCGCTTTCGCACACAGCACAAAAAATCAAATCGCTACGATATACTACACTAAGTACACTAGTACACTACTATTATAATAAAAAGAAGATATTAATAATTTACGACTAATATAATACAGTAAGAAAAACAACTATAATAAATATGATATTAATATCCAACTAAAATATTCAACAAAATTAACATGTCCAAACAGGTAAAAACAATATAAATCGATTAAACCGTATAATATGATACCTATACGGTTATACCATAACTATTATAATTATACTATAGACTAGTACCTACTACATAACATGAAAGTATCGCGAAAAGTCAACACCAATTTCAAACAAGCATACATAACTATAATACTACGAATATTACGAGATTATAATGACCACTCATGTAGATATTTTAGTAATTTTCGACTCGTATCATACATAATTCAATAAAATAATAATAATATTGATACAATTTGCTACATTCGAAAATTTTTCGTCTATCTTAATTCGTTGTAAACAACATAAATTAAATACTTGGCCTTAATACCAAAAGGTGATATCATAATATTATATTTGCATAATATCGAAATGTCACTTTAACTTCAAACATTTTTACGTTTTAATTTAATTTTAATTTTATGACTTTTAAACCTTAAACCTAAAAAACAACAACTTTTTTTTATATAAAATATATTAATTATATCCATTCTATCGATAACACTTTTTGGTTGTTACTATTTTTGTCAGATCGTTGTTGGTTCCCCTTTATAGGTACATAATATTGTCAAACAATTGCATAAATAAATTTAAAACTGTTACTAAATAGGTTTTAAGTTCAACACTTTAATTAGTATTTGGAAAACATTAAAATATCCATTCTTGTCACATTTTTTTTACGTATAAGAGTAATAAACGCGAACTCACTGAATGTTTTGTTATTTATTTTCACAAACGACTTTACGAATGTAAATAATTAGTCAAGTTATATACCTATTTTACGAAAAAGTGTTTATAAATTCTAAACGGGTTTGTTCAAAATAAATTGTTCATACCTTTAGTAAAAAATAAATAAATTTAAACGGAAACGAATTCCAAGTTTTTAAACAAAATACACCCAAAGATTCGTACATTTTTTAAAAAAATATTAATAATAAAATAAGTACAAATACAAATATATTTAAAATTAATATAAGTGTGAGTTTCTAATATTTGTTTAGTAAAAAAAAATGAATTGTTATATTTTGTTCTCGCCAACATTAAATTCTCCACATAAGTGGGCTGTTATAGACTACAATCAATGCTAGATAAATTTTAACCAAATGACTATAAGATTTGTATGTCTATATACAATTTTATTATAATTCTAATACATTATAATAATATTCTATTATTAAGACGACTAAATAGGTGTGAAAACGCATGCAAAAGTCTAATAATGAAAGTCTGAACAAAACGAGATGAACTCTAATTTGATTAATATTGTTTTTTAATCTTTTACAACATCTTAATAATAAATAATTGTCTTATATATAAAGTAATTTATTTAATCAATATCCATCGAATATCTTATCCGAAAATATAAGTCATTTCCGTTTAATTTTTTTGGATATCTGTTGACACGTTCTATTTTTTAATTTCATCCGTCCATTATTATTTAGTGAAACAGTAATTTTGATTTCCAAACAGAACCATATAATTTTAAAAATATAGTATTTATTAATATCATAACGAAATCTGTATCTGAATTTGGTACATTAATAATCAGTCTGCTGTTATGAAACTAAGTTATAGGTAATATAGTGTTATAATAGGAAAATAAGTGATACATAAATAGTGATACGAACAATATTAAATCAAAAAATATCAATATTGTTGTTAAATAATTTATATATGATATATCTTTAAAATCCGCCAATCTAATTCTTTAACTCTTTTTAATTCTTCCGTCAGGGAGGTTTAATTTTGAACGTTAATTTTTTAAGAACATATCATTGTATTTATATTTTATTGTTTGGAAATCAATGTCGATACTGCTTTACTAAATGAATGATGGGGGTAAAATGTTTAGTAAAATATTAAAATTACGAACAAAATTAGAATAGGATGTGTGATAATGTTTTCGGAAAAAGATTGAATTTAAATAAATTATATTTTCAAAGATATTAAATATAGATCGGGATAAAATCACTTTATACCAGTTTATCAATCACGTCGACGATGATTAGAAAATTAATTAATATTTTGTACGTTTTTCGCGTACCTTTAAGCTATTTATCATAACTCCATTATAGTTAATTAATAACTCTATTAAGAATAAGTTTCGCGGGCATTGTTAGAGTTCATCCCTTTACATACTGTTAACGAGTGGTTCTCGTTTGATAAAGATATTAATAAAATCACGTCTAAAAGCGTCTACTTCAACTTAACCAAAACTAATATATATAACTACAGGTTGTTATCGAACAGTTAGGATAAAATTAAACAATACATATACGTAATCGTATTTCATTAGATTGCGCACAAAGTGACGGAATGTATAATTTTATAGCCGATGGAAATTCGTGTTATTTACAATTTTTATCTGAATTGTTTAGCTTTTAGTCGAAATACCTAAACTGTCCAGATCAGGGGTTCTGAACGTTTATTGGGTCGTGGACCACTTAAATAAATTACAAAGTTATAAGGGACCCACTTAACTTTTGATTATTATCAATATAATTTTACCTGGATTAGTTTGTTTAGTAATTAAACTTATTTAGATGAGTTTTACTAAATTACATATTATATTATTTTGTTATCTTTAATTAAAATGTCTTCTTTTGAATTATCTAGACAAAAAAACTCAATAATCCTAAAAAGTAGAATACAATAGTCTCCTATAAACTGCTTTATCGATAAAGACTATTTATTTAGTTTGGAACACCAAGTCTTTAAAAGTTCGATGTAATGCGTTTGAAAATACTTAGACACTCTTTTTACAATTTAAAATGTAGATATATATAATTCATAAAATTATAATATAATAGTTTATATTTAAATAATTAATTGGTGATATATTACCATGTAAACTTAATTAATAAATATATCATAAAAATTATCTCAATATTATCTAGATAATTATTTCATATTTATACCCAACACTGGGAAATATAAAAACCTCAATTAAAAATAAATTTTGTTTTCGAATAGTAGTCAATGTTATTTTCAGTATAAATGTTAAAATCAAAATAACTGTTATACACCCTAGGAATATGGGATAGGTAGCAACCGGTTAAGAACCCCTGTCCAAAAACGATTTTTTTTTCAGTTTAAATACTTCAATCTGTTGCGAGTATTATAAAAAAAAGTGTTTTATAATCAAATATTAAGCTATCGAATATTATAAAATTAAAATCACTATTTATTATGCAAATCAGAAATTGTAAGAAATAATTTTAAATTGAAAAAAATGAAGTAATCATTCAGAAACTCTTTTCTTATTATTTTGTGTGGTATTTAAATAATAATTTGTATATTTATCTCTATTTAAGATATTCTATTTAAAAAAATATATATATTAATGTATAAATACAGAGATGTGACTAGATTCACCGAAAATAAAATGTCCAGTCATAACATAAGTGTGAGAATAAATAGTCCGTCGAACCATAAATATATGTATATATCTCAATAATTATAAGAAAAGATGTTTGTAATAAACATGTATTATATAAACACTTGCCTCATTAACAAATTACTAATTATTCATTATCATTATTGCATAATTATTATTATAGACTTCAGAATAAGTATTATACACCTACCGGTGGCAATATAAGAAACCCTAGACGTCGCAGAGCCGCAACTAATAAATCATTCTTATTGTTTAAAATGTTATCATAATCCTCTATAAGAATATTTAATTATTTTGTAAATAATTTATAACCATTATTCAACATAATTAATGACAGTTAATCATAAAATTTATCATTAACATACAATAATACAATGATATTGGTAAATTTAAGTTTAATATTATTTATGATAACTATAGTGAACGGATTTTTTTGTAAATGCATATTTTTATTAGAATGAGATATTTTAAATTTGATAAAAAATATGTACGATTTAGATTATTCAAATTGAAATAAACCCAAATTTATTTTACATATTTTTACATATTTAGGAAATAAGTAGGTACCTACTTTGTACATATTTTAGTAATTTTTGATTTTTTAATCAAACGACAGCATTTTAATTTTGACAGCATTTTTTCCTAAATTGGTTCATTTGACATGGCTTTCATCGCGTTTTAGAAACAATAATATTTTAATAGGAAAAAATCAACAAGAATCTCTGGATATAGAATTCACTCCTTTTGATATAGTAAATATGAATCACATCTGTTGACGTGGAACGGTCTTTTAGTTAATACAAGAGTATTCTACGACCAAACCGTCGCAATTTTTTATTTTCAAACCTTCAACAATATGTTGTTTCTCATTGCTTTATTTCGGAATAATATATATAGTTTTAGATTCTGAGCGGAGCGAGGAATGTATTGATTCTACAAAGATGTTTTTTTTTTATGTATGAAAACATTTTTTCGGCTAGAAATAATGGTTCAATTTTCATGAATAGCATATGTTTTGCTTGCAAATGTTGTCTACTTGGTACTTTATTAAGCTCATTTTTAGAATTTCTCAAAAGTTTTTCCTTAATAAGCGGAAAATTGGCAATTTTTTATACGCTTTTTATTATATTTTTTTTTTCGTGATTTTTCATTAAGTTTTAATATTAGAGATTTGAAAATTTTTTTGAGTACTAATAGAGTAAGTTACTTGAGTTACTTGAGTAACATAGGTTATCTACAAGCGCGGTAAAATTTTGGAACGAAATAGTTAATTATTTGGAAAAATATAGAGCTTTGAACGTTTTCCCAAAAAAAATTAATATTACCTACAATTTTGGGATTATCTGTTTGAATATTTTATGGAAGTCCAATACTATATTATTTAATCTTTTTACAAAATATTTTAAAAATCTTAAGAGGCAAATTTTTTTATAGGCTTTTTATTACTTTTTTTTTTTGATCTATGAAAACCTTTTTTCGAGTAGAAATAATGGTCCGATTACCACAAAAAGGGAACCTTTCTATACCAAATTTCATCTAGTTGATACTTTCTTTAGCTCATTTTTCGAATTTCTCAAAAGTTTTTCCTTGAGAAGCGGAAAATCGGCAAATTTTATAGGCTTTTTCTGATATATGAAAACCATTTTTCAACATTTTTGTAGGTTTATTTCCTGATGTATGAAAATATTTTTTCGGGTAGAAATAATTGGCCGATTATCACAAATATGGTACCCTTTCTATAGCAAATTAAATCTAGTTGGTACTTTATTTAGCTCAATTTTTGAATTTCCTATAAGTTTTTCCTTGAAAAGGAATGATAACTCCCTTAAATATTGATCGTATGGATTTGAAATTAATTTTGCATATTTACATATATAATTTATATTCGTGGTATATTTTGAAATGGATTATCAGTATAATATATTGCAATATATTTAGATACGCTCAGAATCGTATTTTCTAATGCAATATCATTGCATTCAAATCTTAATAATTTTAACGAACCACTAATTTATCCGAGGACCGAAGGGACGAAGGAGGAACGTCCACAATCGGCTTACCCACTTTCTATAATTTATATCTACAATTATTTATATTACTTTTATTTAATATTTATATTTATAAAATGCATTATTTTCTTGTTGTAATTTTCAATACTAATACATTATTGGATATTTACATATTTTGGATTTTTATTCCATGTTTTAAGAAAAATTGATGTATATATTTATTTTTTTATTACAATAATATCCTTTTCCTAATGATAACATAATGAAAATTGATAAAGAAATGAAATAGTTCTTAATAATAAGGATAACTTTGATTATCATAACGTTATATGGAACGTTGTTTTTATTAGTAACGTTTGTGACGCCTATATCGGGTTTCTCATATCGCCTACCGGTCACATTTGCACGAATTTGTTTTTATACGTTACCAAAAGTAGGTTAGATCGGGTCAGGTTTAGGTTAGCTCAGGTATCAAACTACAAAACTATAGTAGAACTAAACCGTATTAATTTGCGAATCTAGTATATATATAAATTGTACGTAGCGAGTACTCACCCAAGTATCTTTTCTGCATAGGTTCTTGCACCAGGTCGTCGATAATGTTCTGCAAGGTATTGCTTCCTTGCATCACCGGTATAAACTGTTCCTCGTTCCGATACGCCGCGTCGTCCTTTTTGGACGTTTGACGGTTTTGTGAGTTCCGACCGGGGATTTTCACCGCCGACTCGGTGGTCGGCTGAAACCCGTACGGCAGCACACCTTGCCTCAGCAATGACGAAATGTACCGCTTGTCCACGTCGCTCGGACGGTTGTACCAGTAAGGCATGTTGCCGGTCCGGGCCAGCGAGGCCATAAACCGCTTGTTGGCGTAATAGCCGTCAGACGGCGAACTCCCGTCGGCCGGTTTCGCGTAGTCGTAGTCACCACCGTCACCGCCGTCGCCGTCGTCGCCGCCGCCGTCGTCGTCGTCGTCGTCGTTCCTATCTTGCTGAAAGTAGCCCGTCTCGATCAAAAACTGAATGTGGTCCAGCGACACTATACCGTGGTTGTCGAACACTTCGTCCGCCGCGTTGGTCAAGAACAGCTCCACCTTCTCTTGGTCGTACGGCGTGCCGAACTTCTTCAAGTACTGGTTCAGCGTGGCGCGCAATTCCGATTTAAACTCGTCACGGAAGTCTGGCTCGGCCACCGTGGCGGACCGTAACAATTGCCGTTTGACCGTGTCGGAATGTAGCAAATGTTCTATCTCCTTCGGAACAAAACAAAAAACGTGTCACGCCAATAGGTACGTTGTGAATCGAACAGAAATATATGAATCCAATATCTAGGAGTACTGCTTAGTACAAACAATGATTGGTCACGTGAGATTGGTGTGAGGATAGCAAAGAGCCTCTTTTGCATTGTTAAAATTTTTCAAATCCAAAGCTCCCTCCAAGAATACAAAACTAAGATTGTACACGGCAATAATTAGATCCACTCTCACTTATGGGTGTGGAGTGCGGACAACTACAAGTGTAACAGTGAGACGACTTAGAAATTTCAAAAATAAAATGTGGTGGGTGATATGTGGACCGGTTCGTGATACAAGAACGTTTGAATGGAAATTTAACGAGGAACTTCAGGAGGAACTGGTCATAGCACCAGTCACTAGTTACATAAAAGAATAAAGAATTCAGTGGCTGGGTCATATTATGAGAAGAAGCGAATAAGAAATCATTAGAGCAGTTATGGAATGGAAACCGGAAGAGAAAAGGCCTCGAGGCGGCTAGACGTAGTAGAAAAGGACCTTAGAGCCTTGGGAGTGCAAGAATGGAAGGAAATCGTGCAAGACCAAGAGAGATGGAGGGATGTAGTGATGGCGGTAAAACTGTAGTAAAGACCAGTGATGATAATGATGATGAATCGAACAGAAAATAAAAAAAAAACGAAATACAAAAATGTTATTTTGTGATTTGTCAACAGATGCATAATAATATGCCCCTTGCATTGTCAGCGAAGACTTCAAATTTGTTTTTAAGTCAAATTAACAAATATTACGGTTTGGTCGTATTTTATATAATGTACATATAGTGCCTATCCGACGGGGGCAAGAAGCACAACTTAAAGCACTATACATGTTCACATATTTTATGAGGTAAGTTACGAAAATTTTATTTAAGGTTTACAATTATGATTAAATTATAATGTGTATATTTATAATTTAATTATTGTAATATTATTGATTCGGTCGAGCCGAATAGGGAAAATATTTTAAAATTAAATTTATAAACGATAAAAATATATTGGTATTATGAATTATGATAATTTTTTTTGTTATAAATGAGTTCGTTGCCTATTTATTTATTTGAGTTATTACTCGTTGAAATTATGTTCATTTGTATAACTATTTAGATTTACGTTACATTTTTGACACGTAAAAAACGTAGATAATATTACGTATAAAATATGTTCACACATCTTGTGCGTACGATCAGATTGGTTATAAAAAATAGCAACTATCCGATTGAGTTAAGTATGCGTAAAGTTAGTTACGTAATTTGGCGTAAATTTCTTGAAGTATAATTTGAAAATTAATATTTTAAATTCAGTCACTGCAGAGAGACAATCTTCACGACCCTCTCAAAAACAAAATATTTTAAGATTATATAATATTTAACTGTGATTGAGCTAAGATTTTTTTTAAGAGTGAAATGTGATCAGGTGTTCCAAGTAAAATTACGCGTAACCATCAAATTACGCCGCTCTTTGAAGTAATCACTTAAAATTTAATTCATCTCATTTAAACAAAGTTGGTAACTATATGAATGTTCATCTATTCTTGAAACATATTTCTTTATATATACATATATCTGATTAGAAAACTAAAACAATTTTATAAAATACCTCCACACGACTTCTTTGTTCCTGAATAGCCTTCGAATTTGTATCGCTAGCGTGTTCCAATACATCTAACATCCGTTTCTCTTGAACCAATTTTTCGGGTAATTTTCCATTCTTGGCTAGAGTGGCCAATAACCGTTTGTTACCTGGTAATTGTCCGGTTCTAGCTAGAGAATCTAAATTCCTCTTGTTAAAATTGAACGGAAATTCATGGGAGACCTGACATAACAAAAAAATAAATAAAAAAATAATGTTACATGTACGCTAGGAAATATCAATTTTTTTTTTCATTTCCTATGACCATCATCAAATATTTTTTTGTGTATACCCGTGCGTATTTATTATTCCCTTCTAATAACGTTCCATTTATCACGAAAACCGCAACTACGTCCACTTTGGGCTAATATTACATTTAGGGTTCTTTTTTTATCGCGTCATACACCGAAATTATTACCCGGGGGTCGCATTCCTTGACCATAAATACCATGTCAGTTACTCCGATTCTGTACCTATAGATAAATATAAATTGAATTTTTTAACTAACGACAGTCGTTTTTTAACTAATTGAAATTTTCAACCAAGGCTATATATATTATAAATATTCATCCAAAAACTGTAATACGTTTGGATATATCAAAGTAAATTACAAAGTAAATATTGTTGCCCTTTGAAAAAAATTAATGAAATATTATTTAAGAGTTTATAACGATAAAAAAGTGTTTTTTAGTAGTCCAATAATAATTTTATCACTTATATTATAAACAATAGCCTAAATTCAATTTTTAATTTTTTTAAAGAGACAGAAATACTTGTTTAATAAAAAAATATATTTTTTTTAGTCCATTTCATGTTAATAATTTAAGTGTATTTAAAATTATTAAATAGAATAACAATTCTATATTTGCAAAAAATAATTAATAATTAGTACAATTTGTTCAGTAACTACATATGTATTTAAATTTAAAAAGCTTATATAGTACTTACGTGATAATAAAAACTATTTATGTACATATGATTTTTCATATAAATGAGAAAGAAGACGAATTTATTATTTAAAAATGATATTCTACTTCGATACTTTTTTTATTTCTTCACTAATGTCAATAATATTTTTAGTATTTTCCTTTGTTCGCTGAAACGTGGTAGTTATCTATTCCATTGGAATTTGTAACAGCTTACGTTGAGTTTTTAATCTTAGATTTATTCATAATATGCTATATTTTTTAAATATCTTTCACATCAAAAATTTCACATTTTGTATATAATATCTTCAATATACCTATTTCAGTATTTTTATAATATTCCTTGAGGAATATTTTTGTTATCTCTCTTACTTTGTTTACTGTATCGAAATGAACTTTTAAATATTTATAAGCATAAACAGGGTGAACAGAATTTAACCACCAAAATAATTATAAAGGTATATGATATCCACCAAATTTGTAAAATAAAATATTGAGTATCTTGTATATATTATGTTTGTTTAAGTTTTTATATGAAAATTTGAGGAAATAAATATGTTAATATGTAAATGATTAAATCTGTTTAAAAAAACAATAATTACAATTAATGATATTGTATTTGACAAATAACTAATAAGCAATTTACCAAATATATCTAAAGACGAATAATTTTTTAATACATATTAAATGAATTTCACTCAGAAACGTTTCTTAGATGTAATATAATCATTGCATTCAATTCTTAATTATAATATAACACAATAACATTCCACCACTAACCTCTCTAAGGACCGAAGGAACGATGGAGGAACGACTGTAATCGACTTTTCTGTTTTTTCATTGATTTTCAATTTATATAATTAGTAACTAAAATATTAAGTACAATAAAATATTTGGTATATACTTACGTATAATTTATTATTAAGTATATTTATTAATGTTTATTTTGTATTATAAATGAATCTTGATTGCATTTGTTAATATAGGTACAAAATTTCAAATTGAATTAATACAACGCTTAAATATATTTATATATATATATTTATACGAGTATATACAAAAAACAATTAAAATTAAATAAATTCCCCACATGCTTAGTAAAATTTTTAAGCTAATAACAGTAAAGAGTTTATAAAAAAAAGGAATTATGGTAAATTGGTAACGATGTAAATGTTTGATTTTTCTAAAAACTGATTCATAGAAATTATTTATTTGTAATATAAGCGTAACGCTATTGGACACCGGTGTCTAAAAATCAGAAAAATTCGTATGGCAAACCGAAATAAAGGTTTTAAGGTTCTAAAATATTTTGAATATATAGTTTGTTTTGCAAACAATTTAACTTTAAATGAAATAGCTAACGTAAGTACCCTTAAAATTTCCAAAATCATAAAATGTAAAAAAAGTTTTCGATTTTATTCGAATTTTTTTAAAATAATTTAATGAAATATTTATTCGATTATTAATTAATGAAGTCACTCTAAAATTTTAAATAACTAAACATTTTGTATAATAGGTATATACTAACTTATTTTAGTTTATAATATTGTTTGAAACTAATATATTGTTTGTTTTAAAATAATTATTCTGAATGACTTGGTTATATTTTGAAAAATTAAATAATAAACTATTATTATTGATTTGATGCATTTTTGATTGAACTTCAAAGAGTAACAAAAATTGAAAAAAGTTTTATTATGTTGTACTTACCAACATAAATTATTACATAACCATTTGGTTTGATATAGTTTTGTTTTGATTTTTTTAGCATTATACCAATTTAGTTTTTAATAAAAGTAAACAATTAATACAATTTAGTCAACAGAAATGACAATATATTTTTAAGTCCCCTAAAATGTACCTATAAATACAAATATATTATATCGGTATTTTATAAAATTAAAACTGTTTTTTACAGTTTCTAATTTTTTCAGTTTTATTATACATTAAAATATTAGATTTAAAATTATTTTTTTATTTTAATTTTCCTATAAATTATACCTAGATTTAATTTATTTTTTGTCACGGCCTAAACAAAAAATTATATTTTATATTTGTATTCTATTTATAAGTTTTTTGGTTATTTTCATATGAATTTGATTTAATTATATATATTTTGTATACCCAAATGTAAATCAAAAGTTATGAAACTTAAAATACATTTATTTGTTTTTTATTATTTAAAATTAGTATTAAAGCTCAAAAATAAAATCAGATACTGATAACTAATTTATAAGTCAATCGATATTCATAATGAAATTTAAAATTATATTATAGAGAAAAACATCAAAAAAGTACGGTGAAGAAATCGCGAAATTTAACAAAGTTATTTGTTTTCGATATCGATTGCCAAAAAACCAAAACAAGCTGTAAAAATAAAATAATATGATTTCTTATTGAAAAAATAATCCAAGTAAATTATAAGATTTTATGCAAACTTTTTATTTCACCCAATTTTTAACGATTCGTTTTCAAACATGAAATTGTTAGATAACCATTTATCAATGTGAGTACTCTTCTGGTCGAACAGACTTAATTGAATAATTAATTGCAGTTCTCAACTATACTTATTATCGGACAACATTACGGTGAGCTTGAAAATACATTTTATTCTATTGTGATTTTCCCTTTCACGACCAATATTTATTTAAATTTTCAATTCAAAGTAGTATATTTGCTATCTTACTCGTATGATTTTGGATGCTGTATTTATAAGTAAAGTAACATTGGTACACAGAATATATGTTACATAAATAATAATAATGAAAAAAAAACCTAAATTTTGTGTTGCTTTGACGGATGCAGTAGATATATTTATAAAGATAAAACACAACATTAAACAGTACTTTTCATATAATATTATGAATTGTTGGTAAATATAATATGTTGAGTATGTGAGTTAAAAGAAAAGTTATGAAAATTGACTAGATCAAAGATATACAATCAATATATTTAAGAATAAAAGTCTGGAAGATAATAATATTGAATATGTATGTTAAGAAAAAATGGAAAATACAAGATGATAAATTTTCATTGACGTCAAGTAACTAAGTTTGCAGTAACTTGAATTTAGTTGAAACCGTTTAATTACTGCGGCTCAATTGTCTATATCTCAGGAAATATAATATGATTTACATCAACAGTTATTACAGTCAATCCTTAAACATTTTAAGTCATAACCATTTCATGTAGATAATTGAAATATACAGAATAATCAGAAGTTATTTTCTGCTAGTAACATGAATTAATTTACTTTGATCGAACTGCATTAAGCTGCATTGGACATTTTAGTAGATATCACAAATTAAATATATTTACCACGTCAAATTTTTAATGTTTAATGTTGTTTTTGCTCGTACGATTTAAATCTATTAGTTATTGTCTTAAATTTATAAACATATTATGTTTTGTTATGATTTATTGCTACAAAGTATAAAAATATATTTTATTCCAACAAAGGTGCTTAATAAAATTCAAGGTAAACAAAATGCGTGTTTAAATTTTATCATTTAAATTTAAAATGAACGTTTTTTTTAAGTAATTTTCAATAAATCAATATTTTACGTTTAACATTGTTGCTCTAAAAAGGTTTCTAAAATGGCCGAATTATAAAAAATTGCTACTTAATTGTCTTATTAATTTTTAATAGATTACTTTTTTCCCTATCAAAAACTAAAAATTTCCCATTTTATAACGTCTTTACAAAGAAAATCTCTTAAATCTTAAATTGTTGTCTTAAAATATTTATTTTAACAGTTTGATGTTAAAATTGTCAATCAATTCATTTTAGTTATTCATATAATCAAGTATTAAAGAACCATCAATGTAAACGTTTTTTTTGTCAAAAAAGCTGTCATTATTTTTCATTGACATCGATAATTAAAAAAATTATTTACAGATTGAGAAATATATACTTATATCTACTTATAATCTAAAACTTTCTTTGCGACAATTGAAATAAAGACAATTTATTAATAGATATTTATTAAAAAGGACAACAAATTCGCGAATGTACAATTTAGTTTTAAATAAATAATTTTGTATAGATTTTTAATTAATTTATTGAAACTGTCGAGTCAAATTTAATTTAAAATTTATTTTTAAGTATTGATATGTTTAAAAAAATTAGTTCATATGACATTGGTAAAATTTATTAGAAAAAATGAATTAAATATTTATAAATTAATAAAATATAATACAATATTACTTATGTTGTGGATGAAATAATAGTAACTAGTTATGTCGTATTATGAAAATATCGTAATAAAATAATAATATCCCATTTATAATTTAAAATTTAAATAAACTTGATCGTTTTTAATTAATTACAATACAATTCATAAAATTAAAAGAATAATATTTATGAGTACAGTTGTAAATGCTAATGTAACCAAAACGAAAAAGTCATTATTAAAAGGCATTATAACTAAATATTTGATTGAAAATGTTCCACAGATTTAAAACCGCATTAAGTTTTTATCGTTATTATTATTGTTGTTGTATATAAAACACATAAAAACGAATACAATATAACTTTTAAAGACAAATTAAAATATTAAAAATAATTTCATTACAATTTGTCTTCATAAAAACGTTCATTACGTTCAGTATAATCATACTAAACGAGTTTTTAAACGGGTTGAAATGTGCGCGGAAATATTATTTCTGATACTTGTTGAGCCCATAATATTATAATTATAATTATACGGAATAATTTATATGGAAATTCGAAATTGAATTTGTACACAATTGATTTTCGTCGTGTCGTTGTCGAATAAAAAGTAGTCTAAGCAAGCAAAAAAAAAAAAAACAAAAAACAAAAAACAAAAAACAAAAACAAATCTTATTTGCAAATAAACTAAACTTCTGTTATGGTCATATATGTAAATATATCACGATGACAATAGTTTATATCTTATCGGGGTTTTTATTATACTTAGGCTTGAAATCGTCCGGCGTTATTTATGTTAAATTATTTCGATTTTGTCTGTTAAAAATCGTTATAAAATCTCCGATCCAATCCTATATGTGTTACCTGTTTCTATTAAACGACAAATATGGAAAACTATTTGACTATATACACATATTTATCGTTTGATCCGTATACGATTACGGTTTATATAGTTAATTTTTATAAAAACAAAACGATAGTTACAAGTGGGGGAAAAAAAAAAAATAATAACACGATATTTACCTTGAGTATGCAGGCCAGGGCGGCCAAAAACGTTATGGCTTTCATCGGCGGCGTTGCGTGTCGTGTATACTACAGTTACTGCGGTGCCCGTGTGCCACCGGCAATTTGCGGCGAATACTTTGTGACGTCTCTCCGGCGGAATCCTGCTCATTTATCTGCGGCGTGCGCCATCCAGACGCAAGCGCCAATCGGTTCGGGTCGCGAGTGAAAGAGAGAAAAAAATAAAAAACCGATATTATTTTTTATTAATAAATAATAATCATTGATAAAAAAAAAAAAAAAAAAAAAAATCACATTCGATATATTTATTATTATTATTATTAGTGTTCGCGCGAACATTTGGAATTTCGACGACGTACCCGTATCCCCGGGGGACGGAGTTATAAGTTAATAAAACGACGCGTAAAAAACAACATATTATATTTAAAAAAAAAAAATTATTATATCGTTCTAATTATTCGACGAAAATTATTAGCCCGGCGAGACCGCGCGTCCGGTTACTTAATATTACAATATTATATACCGTATACCTTGGCTACGAGTACCAAACTACCCACATGATTATTATGTTGCTCGAGTTCGATATACTCGTTAGCGTGAAATCGACTTTTAATTGAATGATCGGCTGCACCGAATGAACATTTGTATATTATATTTCAAAAAATATAATATTATATTACAAATGCGATTTAACAACCAGTCGTTTTGCATTTCTCTAATGGGGCCGCAAACATTTTTGAGGGCACTAATTTTTCAAATTTTTCAACCACTAAAAGATCCACGTAAAAATAAAGTAAGTCATTCCATAACACAAATAGGTATCAATAAAACTTTAAAATTAAACTCTATCTCGCATTATTATTACGCGTCAATCGCTGTAGTTTATAGTTTTGATTTTATTCTTATAAACATTTAAGTAGATATATAGATTATAAAACGTAATTGCGATTTTCTTATTATACGATAGTATATTTTTTAAACCGAATCGGATATCTATCAGGGAAGTATATATATTATTTAAACTGTTATCGGGTCGAACAAATCTTACCTATACCGAAAATTTCATATATATTGATAACATTAACCGTATCGCCTTATATAAACTAGCTAAACTTGCCAACCTCACTTTGAGTGTCACATATTATGTAACTCAACAATTGCATAGATTTTGCTCTAAGAATTTTGTAAGAGATTCTATAGTAGTTATACTATTTTTTTTTTTAGTAATATTGTTCGTAATTTTACTAGCTTTTATAGCTTTTTACTTTCATAAATTTAATTTAATTGATATTGTGTAATCATTACCCCTAATACACGGGCTCCAACGAAATGTATATATTCTTAGGGCGTAAATGACAAGTTAAGTTTCAATTGATAGTGCATTTAACTTGTTTAATAAGTATAATTACAACTATTGTTCTCGGAATTAGGTTACTTTAAATTTCTTTATTCTGTGCAAGAATACGAATTAAAAATTTACGTTTCTAAACAACTTTATAATATTAAAATTTTTGAGTACGCTAAAATAATTTTAAAAAAAAAAGATGTAAGAGGTATAGAGAGTACTTTGGTCAATTCAATCACTGATTAATTAAATTTATATATATATTATATATAATACACATATGTTATTACTTTCAAAGATATGTTATATTTAGTAAACCATAAATGTTCTTATAATTATTTCTTATTGCCTGGTAAATATGTTTTAACAAAAAACAATACCATTTTAGTATTCTCACTAATCATGTCACTCTCATATATAGATAATAAAAACCTGAATAGCACATCTCCAATTGAGGCCATTATATATTTACGCCAATTTAAAAATTGGAGCCATTTATTTACAATACTTTATATTATTTAATTTAGATCAGGTATAGAATCATTTTTTTATATATATATGAAATTTTATAATTTAATTCACTTCAATCATGGTTAGTTATTAAAATTTATTTATTTATTTAAATTATATTATCACTAGTCGTTAATCAAAAAAACAAATAATATGTGTTTATTCTTTGTGTAAATAAATATAGCAATTTAGTTATTTGTTTTGTAGTTATAATTAGTTTTATAAGTTTGAAAAGTATTTATTACTTTCTAACGCCTGTTAAATTGTTTTTCATTTTTAGAGTTTTTACTATTTTCAATTAATTTTAAAATAAAAAAATTTAAATAATTAATATTAAATTGTATTGAATTATTTTCTTATTTGGTACTAAATTTGATAACATTGATATAACTTATCATAGTATAAACAAGTGGAGTCAATTTCGTAACATTAAATATCTGCTTATAAGATATTATGTTCTATCCATGTTTGTATTATCTATTTAAAAATAGATATAGATAACGATAAATAATCTATTATCTATTTATTCTTTCATATTATTATTATAAATTCTAGTGGGAGAAATAAAAATTATAACACGGCTGAACGTATAGGCAAAACTACTACATGGGTGCATTCAAAATTCGTACAAATACAAAAAAAGTCTCTCCGTAAAGTAAAATTTGATATGGTATTTTATAAAACACGTGAATTAATAATGTTAAAACTAATCGAACGTGATTTTTTTTTATCAACTTTATTGCTTAGAAATTTTAAATGGAAAATATTTAAATAAGGCATTTTTAGTTAATATAAATAAATAATTTCACTAAAAAAAAGATTTCATCATTTTTTTACAATTAAATCCTGAAATAAATTAATCTGTTTTAGCGACATGTTTTTATCCGATTTTTAAACCTAGATGAGAAATTAGTGGTTTATTATAATTAAAATTAAAATTCAATGATATTGATTATACGAATATACTATTTTGAGCGAAACTCAATATGGTACAATATATTATACTGATTTTATAAAAATTTTACCACGTGTATAAATTATTTTGTGCTATTTGGATCTAAATTCGGTAAATTATACAAATATATTGACTATGAAATCGTTAATGTCTAAAAAAAATGACAAAGTTTTATCAATGACAGTGTTGATTATTACTTATTGTTATTGGTATAGTATTTATAATCATGGATCAAAATTAGATTAATTAATGATCAAATGCTAAAATAGAAATAAAAATTTGTAATGGAGTAATCATAGTGTTATATTGATATTTTTATGTATACATAACTTTTGTTCAATAAATTAAATACTAATTATACGTTTTGTATAAAATTTTTTTTGTTTTGCAAACGATTTTTATACAATATCAATTTCAAATAATTATTTTCAATGGCTGTTTTATATTGTTCTGTTTAAATATTCATAATGTTGATCGTAAGACGTTGATGCTTGATATAACGCGTAAATGTCATGGGAGAAAATACCATTTAAATAACCATGAAATTTCGTGTATTATTTTTGAAATAAGTTGTTAGTTGGTTAAACAAAATAATGTTTTCCGAAAAAATAGAACGGAATAGTTGAGGGTTTGAAAGCTTTTTATTCAAACAATTGAGAGACCCATTGTTGCATGTCTACAAAAATGATTTGATTATTATAAATAAATAATAGATAAATAGATTTTTGATAATAAATGTTATTATTAAAAAAGAAAAATATAATAAATAAATAAATCACTATAGTGAAATAAATGTAGGCTAAAATGACGCCTGACACTTACCATAAAACAATTTAGTAGCTTAAAATATATATTACATATATTACCGGAAATATGTAAATATTCGTTAAGCACCATATTTATATGATAAAACTTGTATTTACGTATAAGATTTAATATTTGTTTATATCAGTTATCATATCATAATATTTTTTTATTTTGAATAATTACATTTTAACTCAAGTTAAGTTTTTTTTTTTCTCTAAAATTAACAAATGCAAATTTTTTTTTTTTTTTGATTACGGTATCAAAAACTAAACGTAACTACTAATCAATTTTAATTTTAAAATTGTATTATTTTTAATTTAAGGTCAAAATTTAAAATTACGTCAACGTTTAATTTAACATATTAACTTTTTATCTCGTAAATTGCCAGTGTTTCTATAAATCCGTTGGAATCTCATTGAAACGTATGACAAAACCGTTTTATATTATTATTTGTTTAAAAAAATAAAATAAAATAAAAAATGAATCAATTTAGAAACTTTAATGTCAAATGAGAGAGAAACCGAAAAACAATTAATAATCGTCAACCGTGTATAGTAAGTTATTAACTTGTCAGGTCTAAATGACAAAGAATATTAATCATCGAAGTAATTTTATTATTTTTTATTTTTTATAATTATTTGTATCAATACAAATTGTTTGATATGCTTTTGACTATTTGAAAAAATATAAAATTTAGTCAAACCATGATACGCGGTGAATGTATCTTCGCCATTATTTCAAGTAGATAATGAACTGAAGTATATTATATTGTATAAACAATTAATAAATAATTTATAAAGTGTTTATTTGATAAAAAATATACAAGAAGATTGAATATATTATTTTCCACCTATGAAATACATTCTACAAATTAAAATTATTGTGTAACATGCTCATATATATCCTCAGTTATTCGCGCAGGTTGAATAAATTATAATAATATTAATAAATTTTATTATTTTAATTATTAGTTAGTTGATTATTTAATTATAGTTATGACGGTTTTATTTAAAGTTTTACAATAATATGAACGTTTATGGTTTATTAAAAGTATCGTTAAAAAATGTATCATAGTATGAATAACTTATAATACTTTTTATATTTTTGAAACGTTAATTATAAATTATGCGTTACAATTGTTGTTCCTTAATAGGAGTTAACTTTGTGTTTGTAAAATGTGTAACTAAAATCACGCAACCAACTGTGGGTTAAACATTTTAATTTAATGAATCATAAGTTTTTTAAAACAATAATCTAAACAAGATTTTATTTTGCTAATATATTTAGGTTATTAGCAGTAAATTAATAAAAAAAAAATAAATTTTTGTGAACAATTTAAAAGAAAAGGAATAGAAAGGTATAATATAGGTAAGGAATGTGAAAACAGCCAAAACAACTGCAAAGTCTGGACTTATTTCGACAATGTTTTAATCTAGATTATACCAAATTTAATCCTGTTTTTTTATCATAGGTATTATGATAATAATATTTAATTTTGTTCTGTTGCAGGGAGAAAAATAAACTATAATTAATTATTTTGATGTTAACTAAATAATTTAACGGGAGTTATAAACTATATGTGGCCCCGTGGTAATATCAATTACTCATTGACTTCAATGACCAAAGTTATTTCAATTGTAATTATTTGTGTTAACGTAGTTTAGTAATGGTAAGTGCAATTTAACCATTTTCATTTAATCAGATAATTTATAACAACTGAATGAGTATAAATAGGTAAAATAAGTATTAATGATTCACAATTTGTTAATATATCAATTAAATAACACAAAACTTTCAGATGCAAACATTTTCATATTTATTACATTCCTTATTGTTAT
Source organism: Eriosoma lanigerum (assembly GCA_013282895.1). Lineage (NCBI taxonomy): Eukaryota > Metazoa > Arthropoda > Insecta > Hemiptera > Aphididae > Eriosoma > Eriosoma lanigerum. Next base: position 23,799,710 of record CM023357.1, read on the forward strand.
CTAATGGCATCAATAATCCTCATACAATAAAGGAGAAGCTTCTTAAATTTTAGGCTCATTTTCGTCAATTACAACAGTATATTGCAGAGTTACATACATTTTTCTAAAGTATAAGTTAAATATTATAATATGTTTTCATTTTTAAAATAATTAATTTTAATGAATATAAATATAAAATATTTAATTGCATTAAATTTCCAACATTATTTAAGTGTAGTGTAGATAAACACTTCATAAAAGTAAAAAAGTTAAAGTTATGTAGAATTTGTTTACATCTCAATGACAATATGCATCAGTATACACGAAGAAAATATATACAGTATAAAAAACTACATAATTAATTGTTGCATAAACTTAGAATAAGCGGACAATCGTAAAATAGTAATAATAATAGACCGATTACGGTTATTGATAATACGTCCGTGTACGAGTCAGAAAAGCATGTTACGACAACTATATAATCTTTATTAACGTGAGCTTAACTTTAAAAATCAAATGATTAAGTATTATCAACCACAGTGGTTATAAAAGTGTACGGTTAGCAGAAGGATGGCATCATTGTAGATCATTGACTCGATAGTGGATCGCAAATCAATTTTATTATAAATTATTATGCTTACAACGAAAAATATTACACCATCAAATAGTAGATGTAGCAGACATGTGCAGACATATTATAAGTTTTCATGATCTATATTTAAAGGAACGCTGATTTTTAGTCCTACCTAACATAACAAATAATCTACTAAATAACACTTAAGTGTATTGAAGTTGTCTATATTAGCAAATATTATGTTAGCAAATACAAGATTTTTTTAACAAGTAAATATAGATAGATTTATGCGACAGATTTATACTGGAAGTTAATGAGTGCAAATATATTTCAATTACACAATTCCGGAACATTTTTACAAGAAACCAAATCAGGTTGGTTTGTGTTAGGATGTGTAAGGCAAAATGAGTCGACTGTGGACAATAGTTATTTAGTGATGTGTGAAAATTAAGATAAACACTTATCAGATCAATTAGAAAAGTTTTGGAAAATGACCAGAATTGAAGAATGTCCAACGAGAGAAAATTGGTCAGGCGAAAAAATACTGTGTGTCAGTGGAACAATTAAGGGGACCACCATTGGATCGATATTTGAGTTGATATTTTTAAACATTTTACTGATTTAATCGAAATGGATAATAATAATTAGATGCTATATAGAGGCACTGTATTGTATAACATTACTGATTGATAATACCTATTAATTATAGATAAAACTAAATTATACAAATTATTTTAAGTAAATTAAAACTTTCGAAAATTTCTCTCCTCGAATAATCACTTAAACCGCCACTGCTGAATATTTCTTAAAGAATACAAAGCGTTAAATGTAAAAATTGTAAAATTACCGTTAAAAGAAAATGCAAACGGATTAGGTAAATTGTATCAAATAGCACTTATACTACTACTTATACGGTGATTTTTGGCATTAAAATGACGGCTACAAAATACACGGACATTTATAATCAATGTAATGATTTCCTGATGAACTGATAAAGGCGTATAGCATATAATGACGTATAATAAAAGACCGGTTATAAAGGAATACATAATAAAAATAATCAAATATTTTAGAATGTATAAGTATATGTATTCTCGGAAGACATAACGAAAATGTGTTGACAGATTTGGATTGACGAGTTATAACGTAATTATCTAAAAATATTATATATTAATGTGGCGTTAATGTAACCTAACCACAAAATTAATGTTTATCGTTTATGTACTGTAACGATATCGGCTAGTTTTCAGACAATTAAATGTCTATCCGTCTTATCAGAATAAGAAACTAATGACGTCTTGATACCAAATAAATTGAGTATTTACTTACTTCATTACTATAGTAGGTATATGTTAAAATGAATTGTTAGATTAAAAAATTTAATATTATATGAAGTTGTTCATGGACACCGTCACATAAATATAACATTATAACGTACAAGTGTAATAAAACGTTACCAGTTAGTTGTCATTAATCAGCTTTATGAACAATGCAAAAGCACACTATAAAAATAAGTCTAAAGTATAAATTCAAAATATTTGTAAATATCGCAATAAGAATTACAATGCTGATATATAAATGAAAATAATTTAACTTTAATTGTTATACAGGATGGTAATATTAATATAAAATTCCGTCTGTAACTACCTGAAAAAGTTTTACCGGTTGAAATCATTAATGAATATCTAACTCTAATCTTTTTGGAAAAAAACTGGTATTTTTATTCTAAAATTTAACTTATTTTATTTTATATTGAATAAAAAATAATAAATTAAAAAAAAAAACATACTATATTTATACATAGTAATAATTATATATAAAAAAATATATTAAAATATTATATTTTAGATTCTGAGTGAAGTGAGTAATATGTATTGGTATTTTTTTATGCCTAAAAACATTAATTTTTTTTTTTGTAGAAATAATAATGGTCCGATTATCACAAGTAAGGTATGCTTTCAATTACATATTACATCTACTTAATATGATAAATTATAATATTATCAATAATTTATTACCTAAACAATATATTATGTATTATTGTGACTTTAGAATTGAAATATTTAACTGTCCGAAATCTGTGTTTAGGTTCGCCGTGTTAAATAACTGTATACAATTATATAAATAGTTTTTAGCATACTATTAAATACATTATTATTATGTGCTTTTATAAAATTATTATATAATAATAAGATACGTTGCACAAATGCATATTATTATATTAAAAACATGTATTAAAAAAGAAACTCATAATTTTATTATTAATGAAAAACTTTTATATAAATCGTTAGAAAATTTAAAAGTTTAAGTATCCAAAGTTATTTTCATATTTAAATAACTATATATTTCAATGACTTTTTTAACAATAAACACCATTAATAAATATATATTTCTTAATATTTGTATAACATATTTCAGAAAATTGTACTATTTATAAAAATAAAAGACATGAACCGTTTAAATGAGTTTTTTTTTAAAAAAAAACAAAACTAAAAATATTTGTCAAGCTAAAATGGAAAAAAAAATGCCAACGGCACGTAGTGTTCCCAAGCGGTCACCCATCCAAGTACTAACTACGCCCGACGTTGCTTAACTTCAGTGATCGGACGAGAACTGGTGTATTCAACGTGGTATGGTCGTTGGCGAAAAATTGATACTTTCTAACTAAATATAAATTTTGAAAATCGGACAGTTATTGCGGATGTTATTCTTTCATTTTTAAAAATAAAGGGCGGCATAATATTGTATTATATTATAATTTAGATTTGAAAAAAAATACGATTATGATTGCAAATTTGGAAACTTAATCAGATGTATTAAAATATACTGATAATATTTATTTTTTATACATTTTCTTCATCAAATAACGTACAACAGAAAAATAAGTGGTATGGTCGTTAGGTTAGGTTATGCATTAGTACTTTATTTCAACAATTTTTTACTCAATTGATCAATTTATAATAAGTTGGATATGCATTTGGTTGAAAATTGCATCTACTTGTTACTAAATTTAGCTTATTTTTCTATTTTTTTAAAAATAATTAATACAAATAGATGGAATTATAGTACATTGAATTTACTTTGAATTTTATTTAAATCATTTTTCTTAAGTATAAAGTATTGAAAATTAATAAAATAAAATAAATCCAAGTAAATGTAGGTTTAGTTTACATATGTAGTAAAATTTATTAATATGGATTATTATTACAACATATTTTAACTGATTGAATTTCGCTCAAAATTGTATTTTCTAATGCAATATTATTACATTCAAATCTTAATTATAATAAACCATTGCATTTTTGCCTAACTCAATTTTAAATATTTAATGATTACTAGTACGTTAATTATGAACGTATTTTTAAAAAATAAAAATAAAGTGTTTTACTACTTTAATCGTAGGAACTTGAACATTTATTTTGCGTGTAATACCATAGGTATATATTGAGGAAAGATTTAGAACTGTTACATTGATTGTATATGTATCAAAATATAATAAATATTTGTAATTTGAAATATTTCAAAAAATTTGATTGTTTTCTCATTACTGTTCAAATTAATTTTGGGTAGTAGTAATTAGTTATAGTAATTGAAAAATTAATAAAGATACAACTATTACATATTACTTAGGTATCCCATTAAAAAAAAAAAAAACGTAAATAAACTGTCAAATTTTTTTAATGATCATTTGAAATTGGAATTTTGAGTGAAATTGAAAAAATATGTATAATAATATAAAATAATGTATTATATTTATATTTTATAATTATAGATTTTTATGTGTTATAGCATTACAATTTTGATTTTAAATACTCAAAGCTGAAAATTTGATATGTGTTTTATGACATACTCCTGAATATTCATGTAAAATTTTTAATTAATTGGTACTTTATTCAGGTCAATTTTAAAAATTCTTTTTTTTTTGTTAATCGAGTGTAACATTTTAATATTTGACAGAAATTAGTTTTTTTAATATTGTCAACACTTCGCATAGTAACTAATAAGATCAAAAAAATGGGAAATTCGATTCGGGATGTTCCTGCTTCGTCCCTTTGGTCCTCGGAAAAATTAGTGGTTTATTTATTTATTATAATTAGGATTTGAATGCAATGATATTGCATTCGAAAATATATTTCTGAGCGAAACTCATTTAAATAATACTCAGTACTCAGTAGTAGGATAAAAACATAAAGAAAAACTTACATCAACATTTCACCTCGTCTCCCACTCCCCCCCCCCAAGCTTTAAGAGGACTTAATAATGGTCAGGTGATTTTTTATATATTTTTTTTGTATAGCCAAAAGAAAATTTTTAAAATATACAAAACTCAAAAACACAATATTGATCGATTAAAAACTAAAATATGTGTCTGAGAATAAAATTAATAAATATTGTATTTAAAAATTTAAGACCTTTTAGTAACACTAATAATCATAGTTGTGTATATATTTAGTATTCGTTTTGTTTTTAAGTACTGAATAATTAACATCAACAATTCAACTTAAACAATAAAACATTTAGATGTTATTTTATATGAGTTTAAAAGGTCCGTATTTTGTAACCAAGACCTAAATATTATAATAAATTTTGTTCTGTCATCAAGTGAGTTATATTGTACTTTTTTTGATAAAATTAAAAATACTTACGTTTCGTTTTTTATTAATATTAAATTGTATATATTGCGTTTTATGATTAATTACAATGATTGATCAATTCATTATTTCAGGTATTTTTACAAGTTTTAAGTAAATATATATCGGAATTATTTTATTTATTTTGGTGTGTATATTATATAATATATAATTTATAAAAATGGCTGCAGCCGACGTCGAACGATTTCTTATATTTTCCATCTTTTCTAAACTTAAATGAAATTTAACACTTCGTCGATTTCTGCAAAGAAAATCGCGTAATCTGAATCCAAGTGGTTCAAACTAGAGTTTAAGACGTATTTTTTTCCTACAAATGTGTGTTGTCCTGTCAAATCGAGAAAATATAAACCCGTTCGACCGAAAAATTCGTTTATTTACGTGATTCGACGAAAAAGCCGATAATCACGTTGTATACTCAAAAATCAATTTTAACAACAGATACTCAATTTGATTTGATTTAAAACTATATAATTAATTCCCATAATTATACAAGGTGATCGTTAACTCGTGTTATGATTATGGATGGATGTCGTAACATCAAAATTTTTCTTAAAATATACTTTATACTTTGGTTAATTTAGAAATTTTATATAACTTAAAAAATAAAAATTAATTTTAATTTTAATTTTTTCACTAGACGTTTAAAACTAAATATAATAATAGAGAAATATTATAGTTATAGCCCAATTTATAAAAACAACATTTAAAAAAACCACATTCAACAATTAAATTATTCGTCGAGATGTAATTATAATTAACTATAGTAAATAAATCTAAAACATTCTGTATTTATATATATATATATATATATATATATACTTAAGATATACCTAAGATTTTAAGTTCCAAGTTCTTCAATTTATCAATATACTAAATACTGATGTAATTTTAAAACAAATTAATCATTAATTAATTAATTAAATTTATATGTTTATTCAATGCATTATTATAATTTAAATGTCCTAAAATAATTAAATATAAAATTACTTAAAACTATTTTAAAATGTATTGTTGTTTTTGTTTTTAAATTTTATTTCGATTTTAATATAATATGTCGTCTGACTTTCTTCGCTGAATTAAATATTTAAAAAACGAAATTTCTTATCATATTATTTTGTTACATGAAATTTTGATCACTCTGAATTTAAAACACTACTTAAAAAATTATAACAATTCTTTTAACATTCAAAAATACCTAAAAAGTTAATATTATGAAAAAAAATTACTTCAAAATAATCATCATATAAACACAAAATTGTCCACTTTGAAGCTACAGATAAAAAAAAATTTATAAAAAATGACATTGCATCAAAATTTATACGTTGTTGCAGTTTGCAATAAGTTATATTACATATAAAATTATATAAACTATGTTAATATCATATACAATTTTGTAACAATTTATAATAATTGAATAACATAAAATAATAAAAATAAAATTCAACGAAAATTCACGGTTATTTTATAAACGTTTCACTTAATCGCTATCGAACATCGCCTAAAAACTTTTTAAATTCTTAGCACTCTAAGGGCCGTCAAAAACAATTTACAATAAAAAAAAACCGCTTTTTCACTATTTTGTTAGTTGGAATATTTTATGACACGATTGAGAGACGAATATACAACTTTTTACGTATTTTTTTAATCATTTGTTGGTATTTGCTTGTTCTCAGCATTATTGACAGTAATAAGAAGAATATATTATTTACGATGACTTATTTTTTACATTACCTTTAACTGCAGTAATATTTCGTTTATTCTAAATGGAATATTGATGTTCTGTATAAAGTAATAACACTTTCTTATAGATCTATCTAATATAGAATGATGTTATTCAATTATATTCGTCAAAAAAACAAAACTAAACGTTTACAACGTAAATAAATTTACGTTCGGTAAAAAAGATAAAATAAATTTACTAAATCTATTAAAAAAAAAATTAAAAAGACAGCAAAATTATTATTTATTTAATACAAAAAAAATGTTTCTCTCGACAATTCAATTATAATTATTACTTACTAAATTATTTTAAATTACTTAATCGACCACAATATAATAAAAAATTTAATTTTTAAATCAATTTAATTATTGTTTATTATTTGTATTTATTTTTGTATTTAATATACTTTTCTTGGTTTGAATTCGTTAAATTATTTAAAAAACTAAAATTAAATTTTCTACAATGAAAAATATAATTAATTTCCTTTGACTGCGATAGTTAATTTTGAAATGAATATTACTTAAATATTTAAACTTGACGCATCGTATTTATTTTTTGATAACTGCTTTGAATTTAAAGGCTCCATAGTGAGTATTTGATTATATTAAAATTAAATATCAATTGCTACGTATTAAAAATGCATTTTAAAAGTCATAACGATGACAGCAATAACGTTGTTCACACTTTTTTGTAAAATTTATTTGTGAGATAATGATTTTTTTTTTTACGAAATGAAAAATCTACAATATTATAATTGCAACATTGTATTATAATTGCATATTGTTTTGCTACATAAAATAAAACCTATAGATAATAAATTTAATTATCATGTCTTCGTTCACGACAGCAGATGTATCCGAGTTTAATGAGAAGCATCATTAAAAATGAGCGACTAAAACGTATCAGCTGTCATGTAACGTCTAAAGTAAAACATTAAAAAATATTAAATGTTTTAATGATTTTTTATTAATTTCAATTTAGTAACTTATTTGAGCTCGGATGCAAATACTTGAAGTTGAGTTATGTTAAGTTGATCATGGAGTAGAAAATAATTGTTTGTTTTTTTTTTTTTTTTTATACAAAATTTGTTATACTGACAATAAGAGAGCACAATAGTAAAGATGAAGCATATTGTACAAATAAACCCCAGTATCGTCTTTGACGATAATACCAAAACCCATGGTATTGTCTGAACAACAGTAGATCGTAGACGTCATAAAATTGGAGTACTACTACAATTTAGATAATGGAACTTAGTATATTTTCAAGTACTAGTTGTCGAGTGTAAGTTATGTCAAGTTAGGATAAGTTAAGTAAGTTTAAAAAAAAAAATACAAATTTTGTAGTGCTTATTTTTGCATACATCAATGGTTCCTATAAAAATAAATTTGAATCTTTTCTGGGGGGATTTTTTTTATATTTTTCATAATCTATACTGACATCCAAATTATTTTCATAAATATAATTTTTCCTCAGTTAGTCTTTAAATATATTTAAATTTTTATTTCTTAAAAAATTCATAATATATTATGTTATAAGTTAAAAAATGTTCGTAATCGATAAAATTAATGATATCAAAATATTTAAATTTATAAAAGTTCATTTTTTTTTCAGTTTTTGTTTTATTTTTTAGATGAAAAATTAATTAATAGTCTCGAATCCTGATAATAGGTGAATAATAAAAAATATATAATTTAAAGTAATTTAAGTACATGAAAAATGTGTAGAACAATAACATTTAAAAAAGAAAAGTAATATTTGTTTGAGGTAACAAAATTATCAAAGAGGTTTTTGCTAACTTCTAAACAATGTTTGTGGCCAGGACCTGAGTCGTGCACTTGGCTCCCATTTCGTTTAAATCAACGTCGCATAATATTAATTATAATTTATTTTAGTATTTAAATTACGGAAGACGTAAATCCTTCGCTATAACCTATCTTAAAGAAAGAAAATATTTGTTAACATTTATTAATATTGTAATTTGAAAATTAATGTGTTTTTTTATACTAATATTATATTTAACGAAAATATAATAATATATAGGAGAATATTCGATAAATTATTTATCTGTTTTTGGTTTATTAATATAAAACAAGTACCATCTATATATATATATATATATATATATATTGTTATCTGATGAACAAACATAATTAAATTTTTCACCAGAAAATAATACTATTATAAACATATTGTTTAAACATAGCATTACGCGTTCATTAAACCATCGTTTTATTTTTGAAGAATCACCAAAACAATGTTGTAAAAGTATGGAATATAATATATAATTAAATATTCAATTATAAGTATAATAAATATAATATTTTCTTGTCGAAATTAAATTAAATTAAATATTTTTCTATAGATATTTGTTTTATATACATAATTTATAAAGTTTTATTATTTTTATAAATATAAACAAATTAAATTTATTATTTTTTATTTTTAGGTTTCATGAGTATTTAAATAGATTTTAAATATTATTAAAAGTACCTACTATTACAACGTTGAATATTATAGTCGGCTATAATTATATGATCAATATACATCACGTAATGAAAAAAATTATTTGTTATTTTTTATTATTTAAATAAAAAAATTATATTATTGTAACATTTAAAAACTGAAAAACTGATAACAAATCATTAAAATTAAAATTTTTACTTGCGGTAATAAAATAACATACAATACTGAACACTTTATATAGGGTGTTTCAGATCAATTTACTAATTGGTATATTTCCGTGAAAAATTAAAATTTTTTAATTCAGTTTTTTTTTCAAATTATTATTTAGGCAATGAATTACAATATTACCTTTATTACTTATTTCAAAAAAGACAACGCATAAAAAATAAAAAATAAACTTTTTATTTTTTATATTTTGTAAAATTTGAAGATGGCCATTTTAAAGAGTAGGTTTATATGATATAATTTTGACATGTCGATCTCTTAAGTCAATCAAGATTTCGATTTTTAGGAATTAGATACAAAGTGTGATTTCTGCTTTTTTAAAATTATCTTATTTTTATTATGCATTTATTGTCCCAACTTGCTTGTACAAATTAAATTTCTAAGCTTTTAAATACGGTATTATCTGTGGCGCAACTAGTATATTTTTAAGAGAATATCCCCTCATCCGTAACTTATTTCTGAATACGTCTCCGGTATCTGGCTATCGATAGGCAGATACGTTCTGACAATTGTCATGAATCATGATGACATAATAGAATATGACGTATGTTATAAATGTATAATAAATAATAATTTCAACAATGGCCAAAAAAATGTAATTAAATAAAATTTACATAAATACGGTATAAGGGGGTGAATCGATACTAAACCCACTCCTAGTTAGTTGTATCACTGGCTGCTATAATATGATTAAATATTTTGTGTTCACTAATTCATTCTAAAAATTTTGCTCTATATACATCTCTCAATAGATGTAAATAAATATAATATAGAGTCATATTCGTGTGTAACATGTTAATGCAATACGTTTTTAAATAGTTTATTTTATTAACGTTATATATATACCATTGTTTGTATAATCTTAGAACCATATGCTATAAATGATATAATGGCTTTCATTTATTAAATTTAAATTGTTTTCACGTCACAAAGATGTAACACACTACGCATATGATTATCTAATAAATAAAATCCGGTATTTAATGAACCGACATTTGATCGTTGAAAAAAATTATTCGCTTCAAATATCTCCTAAACAAAAATAACCTATATAATATCATAAGTATTATGTTTTCGTTTAAATTGATTTTTCCTGAAATTTCGCATTTAAATATTTTTCTTATGGGTAACTAAATAACATTTAATTATAATAAACTATATACATATAAATACTAATTATAAAATTAAATCTTGTAAACAACTCGAGTAAAAGTATTTTAGTTAAATATATACTTTTAAGGATCTGTGTTTAAACAAAAATGCTATTATTTCAAATAATTTTCATTGACATGAACAAAACAAAAGTTTTGCCATATTTTGTTAAATTTTTTTCATAATAATTATTACGAGTTCGGCAAACCATTTCCGAAACGGGTATATGTTTAGTGTAAAACTTTACATTAAAATTAATTTATTTAAATGTAACAAAAAGATTATATTTTTCGAAAATATGTTTAAAATATTAATTTTACTATGTACCTACTATATACTTTTACTTTTTTACTGCCTCTTTTACTTGTACAAAATTGTATAATAAATATTTACGTTTATAAGAATATATTAAGGAATTTATAATAATTTTTAAAATATAAAGTTTGAAATATTCTTTTAATTTACATATTACCTATTGTAAACATAACTTTGGCTTTTAGTGTTTTAAATGAATATTTCAATATTTAAAATAAGACTTAGTATATTATAATTTACTTAAATATATAAGGAGATTATTTACATTTTTAGTTTTATATAAATGTATTTAAAATTACATATAACCATTGAGAATGTGTATTAATGTTCTATATAGTAGGTATATAAATAAAAATGTAAAAAGAAATGTGGGATTTTGTAGTTCAGTGTATTTTCACTGTATTAAATGACATATTATGAACCCATAAAAAGTTAATCCTTAATTCTGTGATGCCGAAATCGATTTCTAAATATCTGGTCGATATTATTACAGCTCAAACGAACATAAATCTAACTAGTATTTGGAGTGACAAGTGTTAAGACTTAAAAGAAGTAACTAGTGTTTCAAAAATTCACTAATTATAGAAATATAGAATTTTTCTATTTTTGAACACAATTATTATTGGTTAATTACAGTATTACCGTACAGTAGTAGATAATAGTATTTTTCATGTGGTAATACATGGTTAATTAATATTTAGGTCATACATTATTATAGTAATCGCAATAAATATAACAATAGGTATTATATAAATAGACTATATCACGATATAATTTTGATCAAATTAATAGGTATTATTAATAATAGGTATCCCGCCAATTCAGACGATAATACCAATACCTAATCCTTATGTTATAATAGATTAATAATGTAATATTATTAATTTTTTATTAGCCCTTAAGTTATTCCAATACTCATAGTAATTATATATTTTATTGTTTTTCTTTCAAATTTACTTAATTTTAAAATATATTTCACTATGAATTTTTAATATCTAATATTCTCTCTAACTATTTATCGTACGTTTTGTTTTATAAATCATTATTTTACTTTCTCGTAAATATAACATGTTAATGTTAACTATTTATATTCCTATTAAAATTAATATAAAACATATTATATAACCAAAATTACTACTATTGTACTATCCTTATGCTGTAAAATATTTTAAATACATTTTTATTAACATAAAACGTTTTAAACATAAATATGTGTATCTATATATAAATATGTTCATTATACATAACGTTAATATTATAACATTAAAAAAAAAAAAAAAAAAAAAACAATACCTAAATAATTTAAAATATTCGTTAAAATAGAAGCTTTTAGAATTGAATATACGTATATTTTATATATCATTAAATATTCAAACACTGAATCTATTTTAACCTAACCAAATATAACCTCCTCTATTGAGTATTTAAGTATTTAGAACGTAATGTGAGTTTGAGCAAACAACTTTTTCTAAGGCCTAATCCACAACTAAATGTAATAATATAGAAAGAAAACAAATTAATACCCAAATAAATGTAAATTCCTCTCAATAGCATATTTGCATATAGAAACCGAACAGGGTCACTCGCATGCTGTGATCCGACAGATTTAAACGAAAATATATTTTGATTTATTATACAAAACTACATTAAAAATATGTATTACAAGTCTAACGCGTAAAATTTCACCCAAACTCATTATACTAAAATCATAATGATCACTCAAATACATTTAAATATTTGAAGACATTCCGTATAAACGTAATAATAATATAAATTCGACCGCTCAAATGCATTGGAATCTTTACAAATTCGAATAAACGCAAATCGTCCATTTAGTTATATGTTATGATTAAACTGATAAAATAATAAACATTTACCAAGGGTAGAGGACAATCCACCATTTTTCCTTTTAATGTACTCTTAATGTAACTTTACTTGGTAGATGCGTCTAATGAACTGATAATTTTTTTACAATCTGGTTTTTTAACTAAACTTAGTTAGTCGCGACATTTTAATGTTATAACATCATAAAATAATGGTACCTACAAATTACAAAACTATTTTGAGAGAACAAAAACCATTAGTATAAAATATACTTGGAAAACAAATGATATTTTAATGTTTTGGTTTAATTATAAATTAGTTATAATTGTGCTTTTTTGATTACATCCTCTTTTTCATGCAAAAACTATAAAGCAACTAAAATTTAAATGGTTTTTATTTTTATTAAATTCTGTTACACATCAAAAGTGTTGAATCTAATCGAAACAGCTCACTGAAAATAAATTGTTTGTATATAAAATACATATAAATATAAAAGTCACATATAAGTATAGATATTATATAAACTTTATAGCTATCATTTAACTATTATAGACAAATGACAACATGTATACATCAAATATTATTATTTAGTAAACTATACAAAAATAAGGAATTTTTAAATTTAAGTGTGTATGTTTGACGTGTTTTAATCGGTTCATAATATTATAAATTAAATTCATAATATGTAGAAAATTAAAGAGTTTGGTTGCTGCAGTTGTGGCACATGTAGCATATTCAAATGTAATAATATCCGGATAACATAAATAGGTAAATACTATAATTGGTTTTAAATGTAATAAATGTCGAATTTAACGAAAACCCTTCAAAATGATTCATTTATGACAATGTACGTTATTTTTTCAAACAATACAGTTAATTGCATTTATCTATTGTTGTCGTAGGATAATAAATCAATACATAATGTCAAGGGTTGTTGTAACTTGTTGTAAAATCAACGAAATATAATAATTTATTGGGTCAGCTATCGTTTAATTAAAAAAATATGTTTCTGGAAAAATAATTATAATTAATATAATGCATGTATTAATTAATTTATAAAATAATATTATTTTGTTTAAACTGTTAACCTGTTATATATAAATAATATATATATTTTTTAATTTTAAAATTTAAATACTTATTATACTAAATATATAATAATAAAACATTAACATACATACAGGTTTAATGCATTTAATATATAATAATGTAATGTGTCACTAAAAAACGAAATTTAAGAAAAACGAAAGCAATTAAATTGTTTTTGTTAAAAAGAGGAAAACATAGTATGGTTGATAGATGCTCGATTTTAAATTCTGAGCAAAGCGAAGAATGTATATAGGTTTTAAAATGAGGATTTTTTATTTTCTATATCTTAAGACACCTTTTCGGGTAGAAATTATGTTCTAATTACTACAAGTTGTGTATTCTTTCGGATGTGAATTGACCTGGTACTTTATTTTACTCATTTTTTGAATTTTTTAAAAGTTTTTCCTCGGTATAAGGAAAATTACCAAAAACGACGGGAAACAACAAAATTACGGTTGCCGAGAATTTGATTTTAAATATTTGAGGTAACTAATTTAGTTTTGAACGTAGGGACTTTAAATTATTTTTTAATATTCTCATAGGTAGTAAACACATTGTAAAATTTTGCAACGGATTATCTTTATGATATATTGTATTATTTTTGGTTTCACTCACAATCATATTTTCGAATGTAATATTATTGTATAGACCACCAATTTCTCCGAGGACCGAAGGGACGAAAGAGGAAAGTCTACAATCGACTTTCTCACTTTTTTAAATTTCATAAACACACATAAATAATTTAATGTTAACATTTACAAAATGAATAATATTATAAATTTATCTTTTTTTTATATTATCTAAATTTCAAAAATCTATTATTAGACTACTACACTATTATCTCGATAATTTATTTCTTCAACTAGTAAAAAAAAAAATATTATTATTTTACTATTAACGGCTTATTCATACAAAATAATCAAATAAGAGCCCAACAAATAACAAAACTAAAAAAAATAATAATAATAAATTATAAATTCCGATTTGTTAAGAAAATAAATCAAATGTGGTACTTCTATAATATTTAATATTATACCTAAACATTCTATTAATAAGGATATCGAATAATAATCTTAAAGAAGAAAGATCTTTATTTGAAGAGATTAACTGTTATCGAGTATAGAGTAGGTTGATTGAAATTCAGTATACCTACTAAAAATTGACACGATAGAAGTAATATATATTTAAATTTATTAAGTTTAAACGATCGGAGAACATCATACCTTTCTGTACTGAAGAAAGAGACCAAACCGAACGAGATTATCAGAAAAAGAAAGATGAAAATTGGGAATTAAAATCAATATTTATTACACAGGATTAGATGTGATAATTTATCGTAAAAGGAGATAAAGTGTAAAGTAATTTAATTGAGTAACGAAGGAAAAAAATACTACGATTGGAAATATTAAGGTCATGCGAATAAATAAATTCTATATAATCGCTTATGATGAATCAAACTTATCAAACTGATTATATTCAATATATTATTATGTTATGACTTAAATAATAAGGTAGTAAGATTGAAAATTTGATTTAATGACATTTTTCCTGCGCTTTTAAAAAGTGGATTTTATGAATAATGGAAAATTAGTTTTAGGTGATTATTTTAATCAAATTTGTATTTTAAATATTTGAACATATTTACCTTTTTAGAGTATGATTGATATTTTTAAAGAATAGTTCACAAAATATTAATTAACATTTTAGTAAGAACCATCATAATGTACAAACGAGTTATCAGAATTTGAATGTTAAATTCTGTTAAAAATAAAATCAGACGACATACCTATAATTGAAACACAATTTAAAAATACAAAAAAAAATAAATACATTTCAAATATAACTAAAATTTTAAACACATTTTTATAGTGCGTTTTTTTAAATATTTTTTTGGCATTATTTCGAATTTTTAATAGTTTTATAATTTCAGTCTTAGTTATTAGAATAACAAACTTTTAGGATAATAAAATATTTAGATATACCTAAATATATAATATACTTAAATTAAATATAAAAAATGATGCACTTATTAATGTAAAGAATTAAGTAATAAAGAAAAAAATAAGTTATTTATATTAATTAATAATGACAACATTACTAATTTCGGATATTGGCAAGCTATACTTAAAGTAGGCACTTAAAATACGTTAGTAATGTTGTAATATACGATTAATGATGATAGTTTGCAAAGACCGGTAAATTAGTATGTACTAATAGCTTTCCACGGTTTGGTAGTACATTATACCTATTTTAATATTTAACTTTTCCCAAGATATCAACTTCGATGGAAGTTTCAAACGGCAACCGTCTGGAAAGTCAGTTAAGTTTGTCTATAGTAAATAAGTGTGTTAGTTTTGAAAACTAACGCTGAACGGTATTTAATAGATAAGTTTTTTTTTTAATTTTTAAATGTCACCTATAAAAAAATCTCCACAAACAACAATGATTATTAACGCGGTTTATAATATTTGATATATTTAATAATTATTTTTGTAAAGAAAAAAACTCTATTTAAACTTTATAATAAACAAACTTCTGAGTACTTAATTGTTTTTTGAGAGATATAGGTGATATATAAACGTACAAAATAATTAAGCTTCATTTAAAAATTGAAAAATCTAAAATTAAAATATTTCTGTAAAATGAAAACTATTTCATGTCGTTTTTAATTTAAAAAAAATATATATATATATAATAAATTATAATATATAGGTGAAGATCGAGTAAAAAACTGAAAAGAGTTGAACAGTAGATAGAATATTAAAACGGATTTTTAAAAATAAATAATACCTAATACGTTTTTTTGAGCAAAACAGAGAATGGGATATACGACGTATAATGAACCATTGTTTTCTTGAATAATATTATTAGACGTCGGTCGATTAATCATATACTTGTTATAAGACGTAAATTTAATTAATTTTCCAAGTTAATTTCATTAAATATATATATAATAGGTTATACTATATCATATTTTTACAATGTTTTTGTTATTAATTATATAATGTTCAAAACAAAACAAAAACAAAATAAATCGTTTTAAACGAGACTATAAAACAGTAAAATACTATGCTCTTGACATAAGTAAAATATGCATAAACACATAATTCAAATCAATTTAAATACGCTAATAAACTAACAGAAAAAGAGTTATTTTTTTATTTATAGCATGAAATAATACAATTTTTTACTAAATATGAATAATATACTTTGGCATAATAATATTGATACAAAGATCACGAGGATACTAGATACAAAACCATTTATATAGACAAAGGGTAGTGTTGTTCGGTCACTGGTCAGTCTGGTTTTTTTTTAACCTAATCGACTTTAACCAGTTTAACCGGCATAGACCTAAATCTGTTAACGTTTATTATGGACTATGGTTGACCATGACGTTTACGTTTTTAAAAATATATTTAAATATTGGTACCCTACATCTTCACAAATAGCAAGTGGATTAAGAGCATGGGCGTAGTTTGAAAAAATTATCTAGGGTGGCTATAGCCTCAGGTTATTTTTAAAACCCTCCATATTTGCACGAGGCGTCACTCATTTTATTTTTGAGTAGTGTATTAAGAAACTAAAATTGACCAAATAAAGAAAACACACCCTAAACTACTCACATTGTCTACATTTCTACAAAAATATTACATAAATAATTTAACAAATTTTAGAGGGTTCTATGAGAGGTTCTGAGAGGGCTATAAAAGGTTCTGAGGAGGCTATGAGAGGTTCTGAGGGGGCTATGAGAGGTTCTGAGGGGACTACAGCCCCTACAGCCCCCTACCAAACTATGCCCATGATTAGGAGCAGGGCCCCACATTTAATTTTTTACCCCAGTACTATATAATAATTGGGTCCTAGATAATTATCATATTATGTATTTTCAATACATCATAATTCATTTTTCCGTCAACATCCCTTTAAGTCATAAACGAATAAAATGTCGCAAAATGTTTGCAACCCCTGAAACAAGAAAAGCGTGTGAAGTCGTCATAAAATAGTACCTACAACTATCAGTATAATGATTTACTGGGCAAGCAAACTAATTTTCTCTTTAAATTAACTTTAAATAAACTCCTTAAATTAAGTAATTCTAAAGTTTAAGTTAAATTTAAAGTTAAAATACTTTACTTTTTAACTAAAAAAGTATAAACATTTAAATTGTATTTTCAATTTACTCTCAATTTTTATCATATTTTCAAGTACCTGCCTATAAATAGACAAATTTATTAAAATATAAAATAGTTTTGACGTAAGTTAAATTAATTTTTCATGATGGGTGATAATTAGAGTCCGGATTTGTATGCAAAAATTTTTTTTTTGAGAGTATGCAGCTTGGTGGGTGTAAGAAATGTCGAAGATTTGTTAACAATGAATGCGTAGGAAAAAGTTTATAGTGCATATAAATGCCATATTTTAAGGATAATGGTATATTTGAAGAATTTTGCATATTCAAATATATTTTATAGACTTTCGTAAAAAAGTAATTTTTTCTCTATATTTTTTATTTATTTTTTTTAATAAATGTGAAAATATGTTTTTATACAAAATATGCACGATTGACAAATCTATATCTTCATGGACATTTTTTTTTACTTAATAATTAGTTTAAAGAATATTGTTTGCAAACTATATAATTTATTTTTGTTTGACTGAATGATGAATAAGATGATAAAAGAAGGACTGGATAAAAACAATATAAATATTAACCTAATTTAACTTATATAGTTTTATCTAATAAATGGAATATTATTATATAAATTAAAAAGGGTATTTGTTTTTACAATTTTCACTTGATTTAAAAATATAAAATAATTAGAAACAATATATTTATTTGCATATAAATGCATATATTTTGGATAAATGTATATGTTTGCATATTACGTAAGTTTTAAGAGCATATTTGGTGTATATTTTAAGTTTTTTCGATGCATATTTGCATATTCTTTTAAGCTTTTTTAGTGCATATAAAACCGGACTTTAGTTATAATTTAACTAACTTGATATAAAACTTAATTTAAATTAACTTAAATTTAACTTTTTAAGCCACTAGTGCTCAGCCTTGTAACCTGTCTATAAATACTATAATTTGATGGTGCAATGCCGGTGTTGCAGTATTTTAATATCATATAATATTATTACTCCCAGAAGTAAAAATACCATAACATATTTTAATTTTTAATTTTTTTAGGTTATTTATATTATTGAAAAAATTGTAATAAGGAAAATTAAGTCTCCTCTTTTATTACCTCTTAGATACAAATTTTCTATAAATAGGATAAATTTGCCTAGTTAACTATTTGACTCGACGTACCTCGTCTTTAAAAATAATATTCTCAACAAACTAAAAGCCAGTGATTATACTCATCCTTAATATTAATATTGGCAACAAATTGAAACTATTGTTTTATTTTCTCGTTGTTTAGTATTCTGATATATACATCTTTTAATGTCAAAAATAGTTTCGAAAATGACTGTTACTGTCTGCCGCTAAAATGAATTTTACTCGTATTGCCTAGGATTTTAGGATTTTAGGATTTTAGGTACCTATAGAAAATTATATCACTTATATAAATATACAGAATGAACAGAATTCCTTTCTACAAAATCATATAAATAACATTTAAAACATATGTAATTCCTATCATTTTTGTCGTATGTAATTTTGATCACTCTGTATATATTATATACGAAAGATATATTAATATAATAAGAACATTTAAACTATTCGTACTTGCCGCGGATTGTAGGGTAAATATCTGCTGTGCTAGTTTTAAAAAGAAAAATAAGTACCTTCGTATTAAAGTTTATAAAGTTTAAAAGCGATTTAATACTTTTTGAAAAAAATACAGAATGAAGATTTTCCGTCGTTCCATACTTTTTCGTTCCGTAATTAAATCACACATAGATGTTTAAATGGTAGAACAAACAAATCTTACAAAAACTTTAAACAAACAGCTAGTCATCATTGTTTTCTATAATAAATTTTCAGTTGATGAAATATCATGCTCTTTAGAGAAAAAAACTATCGATTTCGATGTAGGTAAATGCTTTTAAGATTACGTTTAAGTGAAATAAAAAATGTATTTCTCAGTTTCTCACAATAAAATTAATTGTAAAACCATAAAATATATAAATAAATTAGTAATAATAAATAATTAGTAATGGAAACCATAAAATAGTTTCCATTACTAATTAACAGTAAATCTTTGTGATTATTAAATATCTTAATTTTAACTAAACATGAAATAATATATTAAATGACAAAAAAAAAAAACAAAAAAAAATAATATACTTTTTACCCAAGTTATTAAGACAATATAAGCCTATGAAAGAAATAAAGCGTAATTTATGATCAAAAAATATGGAATTTATATAAACTAATAAACTTTCAGCTTATTCATTTCTGTAAATGTAATTTAATATAATAATTATTATAATAATAATGTAATTTAAATTGAATTTAAAAATAATGTTCATTCAAAAAAAATCAAAGAATATATAGCAAGTTAAACTTTACATTTTATAATATTCACTAAAAACTAACACTTAAGCAAATTAAAACACAAAGTTGTTTTTCCCATTTAGTTTTAATTTAAGCAAAACTCAAATTATTTATTTTTATTTTTTATTATCAAGTTATTATTTAAAATACAAAAAAATAAACATTTGAATATGAAAATTAGGTAGAAATGTATATAATTATATGCTGAATAATAATTGAATGCCAACTTAAGGAAGAATTAATACAACAAATCAGCTTGAAGACTTCCTTTGTAAGTTTTCTGTATTTCCGTATTAAGTACAAGTTAATATTTTTATACAAATATACCAATTCATGTATATATTTAAGTTTAAAATACAAATACTAAATATGTTGTATTTTGTTTAATTTATTATTATTACTTGCCATAATAATACAATATAACAATAATAAATTGAATGCAACTCTTAAATGATACCAACGAAGATGGTGCAATTTTTAATATTAATAACCATATAAATATTACGAGCATATTATATAATAAATGATATACTTTTCGTCTTCTTGTAATAATTTAAACATCTGAATGTTTAAAAAGCAGGAATGTCAATATTGGACGTTCCTCCTTCGTCCCTTCGGTCCTTGAAGAAATTAGTGGCTTATTATAATTACAATTTAAATGCAATGATATTGAATTCGAAAATACGCTTCCGAGCTGAATTCAATATGGTACAATATATTATATTATACCTACTGATAATCTGTTCAAAATTTCATCACGAATGTAAACTATTATGTGCTTATCGGACCATTACTTCAACCCGAAAAAAGTGTCTGCAGCCTTTTAAAAATACAAAAATATTAATATTCTATATAATATAATATTCAATTCTACTGAATTTTCTAACTTTAGAAACTTATAAGAAAATATATATTGTGAATTATAATTTTCAATCAATTTTTTAAATAGATTAAGTATTATATGAGTGGACTTCTATAAAATTTTGAAACCGTTAAACTTAAAATTGCAAGTAATATTAAACAGTATTGGAAAAATTTCAAATCTCTAAATTTACTCAGAAAATCAACCAAACTGTTCCAAACTTTTTTCTCATATGTATAATGTCTAAGTGAATACTCAAAAAATTTTAAAGTCCCTGCGATCAAAACTCAATTAATAATCACAATATATAAAAAATCATAATAATGGAAATCGTAATTTTGCCGATTTTCCTAGTTTTTTGGTCATTTTTCTTTTACCGAGGAAAAACTTTTGAAGAATTCAAATAAAGAGCTAAATAAAGTACCAACTAGTTGCAATTTGTTATTGAAAGCATACCTTATTTGTGGTATTTGAGTCATTATTTCTAGCCAAAATTTTTTTCAGAAAAAAAAAAATAAAAAAAATCATTGTAAAACCAATTTTATTGTTTTAATACTTTTCATAGTATTGTTGTTAACACTATTATATATATATATAATATAAAGAGTTTATATATATATATATAAACTCTTTATAGTTCTACCAACTTGTATATATTATAAATAACACAATTATATTAACCACAAGTATATAGAATAAATGATAATTGTCTTCAAACCATACATTTTTAACTATATGGAATATTAATTGCTGTCATTCCTAATTAATTGCTTATTTGTCTTGTAAGTAATATGACTTATATAACTATTAAAAAACATTTTTAACACAAACATGAACAATGTTCATTCATCATATAATATCTTGTTCAATGAATTGACATAATCTATTGAGAAAATTCAAGGTATTAGGTAGGAATAAGTAAAGTGTAATCAGAATGTTTTAAAACAACTAAGTAACATTTTAATTGGATCTTAAATCAAATAAACGTTCATACTTAATTTTGCATTCATTTAACATTTATTGCATTAATAATAATAATAATAATAATAATAAATAATAATAATAACAAAACACAATACACTCATATTATATATTATACAGATTGTATCATGAGGTTTTGGAATTTTTAAATATAATATTAGTATATTATTATGTAAAAATATCAAATACTCATGGTACACTATTACACTGATTACACTCATTATATATTTATAAATAGTTATATTGTGTGTTCGATTTAAACAAAATGGACAAGGACATTTTTATGTATGTGCGTGCCTACTGAAATTTAGTATGTGAATATAAGTATACAATTTTAGCATTTATAAATTAATTATAGTTAGATATACAAATATTAATACAAATAATATAAATATAAATTGACATACATTCCTTTAATTTTAAAAATGTTTTTGGATTTAATTGTTTAGATCAAACATTTGTGCATAACAAAAACAATATATATTATATATATATAATATGTATAATGTATATACTAAAATTTTATAATATTATAATATAAATGTTAAGTGCATAATGCATATTTTTTTATATTTAGACTACCGTACATATTAGTCTAACATTTTTTAATACTGTTTAAATAATCGTAATAATACTATTATAGTCTATTATAATATTTATAATCAACAAGATAATATTAACTAAACAAATTTATTATAACTTTTCCTCTTCCCGATAAATTTTTGACAACATGATAGAATTAACAAAAAACAAAAAATGTAATATACAGAATTATATAATAATATAACATCATTGATACAATGTATTAATTATTATATACATATTAGTTAATCTTTTCACTATTTAAATAAATGAATATATAGCAATAACTAAATTATGGGTACACATAGGACATTTACATGAAAACAATCACACACATTTATAATATACCAAATATAAGATATTATATCTGAAATAAAAATTATTTAACGTTTCCTTAAAATAAAAAATACATATAATATAATATAGGTATTGTTACTGTAAGAATAACATAATTTTGAAAATAAAAAAAAATGTATTCTACATTATATATGTAGAATTTTAAATGCTCAAACTTTGTTTGCACCAACTTGTATAAGGTAATGTTTTGTTTAGTTGTTTAAATACTACACACTTAAAAACAAATTCATCTTAGACCTAAAAAATGGAATTTTTTTATTATAGTATTTACAATTACTGTAAAATTTAGGATCAATTATAGAGTTAATAGTTAACCAATTAAATAAATAAATTACTTAACATAAAAATAGTTGGTTACGATATAACACATATTTGTGCCAACACAAATAAACACACATATTCATATATATAGACATACAGTGTCAAATAAACGTCAATACATCAAATATTATAATGCTTTGGTATATGCTTTATATAAATATTATCGTTACTCTTAATAATTATAGTACAATTAATAATAAAAATAGATAATAATGAGTTCATATTATTAACATTAATTTTAGTAGGTAAATACAATTCAACTTATATATTTAAAAAAAAATACATATTTAATGATCAATTTTTCATTGTTTCTAAATTAATAATTTAATATATAATACTTTGGTATCGTGTTGCGCTATAATTTTTTCATCATCATTCATTTTAAAACGAATAATCTTTATTCACTAGCAACCATATCCATCGCAAATAATAATTTCACAACAGTATAAATGGACAAGTGATGGTTTTATTTTTGTCTCAAACTGTTAAACCCTGAAATATAGAAAAATTGACATTAGTTAAAAAAAAAAAATAATTTAAACATTATCGATTAACACTAAACAATCAAAGTAGTAATACTTAAAAAAATGCAAAGACAATATCATAAATACAAATGAAATCTACTAAATTGTCAACTTTTGAATCTACCAACATATTTTATAATTTGTAGAGTAGTGGCAGACTATACGATAAAGCCAGTTAGGCTTCATTCAAAATATCTTTTCAAAATTATGTAATGTATAAATAATAACGGTTTGTACCAATCTAATTTAGTAATTTAGCATGTACAATATATTTAATTTATACTGGTAACCTAGCTAGTGTAAGAAATGATTGTAGGTACCTTTAAACCGTCGAAGCATTCGGGTTGGTGGTGTAGTTTTTCAACAGTTCCCTCAACCTGAGTATTTCTTTGGAAGCCGACGTTAGTTCTGACTGTAACGCTAGTTCTTTCTCTCGTAACCTTTTTATTTCGTGCTGACAACTCTGATATCATAAATAAAAAGAATAATTAGCCAATACTATCATTTGTTGAGAGTAAAAAAATAAGATAATTATAAAACAGTTAAGCTTACCACATTCTGTCTCAAAAGCTCCAGTTTATCACACTTTAGCCTGGTTACATCTTGTCGAAGTCCTTCCACTCTAGATGAGTCGGCGTTCTGTGCATCGCAGCACATGCTACACGGTTTACCACTAGGTGTCTCAGCCGATGACATGCTCTCCAAACCAGTGTCACTATCGACAGCACCAGCCATTCCTAGACCATCAAGTTCGACACTATTTAACGATGAAGAATCACTTTCCGACATTGCAACACGGCTAGCTCCACTATCGAAAAAAATAAAATGTAATAATCAATATTTATGTATAATGATATACAGATCATATTATAATTATATATAAAATAAATGTTTTAAATACACCTCACACACGTACCTGGATGTCCTATGCACTGGGTGAATATCTGGACTGGATATAGGTGACGAGGGCGAACTCTTTTTACTAGTTTTAGACAGCGATCTTCCAAACTGTAAAATACACCATAAAATGCATTTACATATAGTGTTTTAATAATTGTAAATTTAATCATTTAGTTTACTCACGTTAGGTATAGATCCATCTGCAGAACAGCTACTGGTCTTCTTGGAAAGGCTACCTGAAACATTGTTTGTCTCGGCGTTGGGTAGCGTTTGCGTCTTGACCCTGGCTATGAGCGCTTTGCGCACTGTGTCTATGAACCTGCTTCCAGCTCCCGAAATGGTGCCGTTTCCGTAATCCGAAGATGACGATGACGACGTAGCAGTCGTTTTTGTCAATTCAGCGCCAACACTTCCGCCATCTCCATTGTACCCCAGGAAGTCTTTGGTCTTATCTTTCAACTCCTCGCACAACGAGTGCAACAAAGACGTCCGTGTTCTTAACTGCAAACCGCGCGGTAAAATACGGTCAATGATTATACAATTATAAAAGCCCGACGATGAGTTGAAGCTAAGCGAACGACGATTTACCTCCAATTTTGCGAACTTGTGTGCTTTGTAACAAGCGTTCTCCGCGTTGACCAGTTTGGTGAGAAGAAACTGTTTAAAATCTGGACCGTGTCTAAACACTGCGGGGTTGGGTAACGTCGGGCCGAAGAAAGGCACGTCGTCTCGGGCTGTCACACTCACCTTATACCTGAATGGTCATGAAGGATGAAAATAATAATAATAAACGTTGTAGATTAATACAAATTACAACTGTTATATTTATTAAACCGCAGACGGGCGCATACCTAACGTTAGGACTGTTCGGCTCGATCACTTGCACGACGATATAGGCGTGTAGGAAATGTGACGCTATCATGTCTGGTGTAAATGGAGTGTTCGATTCTTGGAAAACTATTGCTACGATGTCGTTACCTGTAAAAGAAAAACAAACATTAGGTATTATATTCGTGTAATTTTATTATTTATCGACATAATATACAACGACTTACCAATATGCCTTTTCCTCTGTAACTGTTGCGGATCGTTATCTGTATATGGTAGCAAAGACGATACGTGGAATATGATCTCTCTATCCTTAAACACTTGGTAAACCGCTTCGTCACCGGTTTGTCCAAATTGCGTGTCTAGACCACCACGGTACCTAAAAATCATGAATATAACTATTAGTATCTGCCTACAAATTTAGTTGTTCAATTAGAAATGCCATCCCATCGTTGAATTTTTCCGACTTTGTCCGATAACCTGGGAAATAAATTTTCAAAATAAAGTGAGCTAAATTAATTGATTATTCATCCCGGATAACTATGCACTCATCTATACAGAGAAGTATCTCCAATTTCCCTGACTCTTGAGGTACTCTCAGTTCCAAATATTAACCTAACCCGTTACACAATTTATTAGACTAGAGGCGTCTTAGACATTTCAATCTATTCTCTTTCTTATATTTCATCAAGAAGATAATATTTGTGACTTCCATTATTCATCGTCCTATTGTATCCTGTCTTAGAATTCTAAATAGTCAAGAATCTTTTTTGTGTATTGTATACGTATTATTTATATTATGTTTGATTATTATCGGCTATAAACGTAACATGTTAACCCTTTGTATATTTATTTTTTTTTATTACATTTTTAATATTTTCTTTAATAATAGTAAAAAAACAATAATGTAACTAAATTACAAAACTACAATAAAAAAAAATTATTTTGTAAAATTTTGGTAGAGTTTTGAAAACTAGGAATTCTAATATTTAATTTTTTTTCAATTTATATATTTCACAGTATGGACATAGTTTAGACATCAAAGATTTTTTATTTTCAATGTCTACTTCTTTCATATACTTAGTAGTTTAGTGTATATCATACCCTTTATGATCTTTTAGTTGTATTCGTTGGCCGAGCAACTGGAGGAACTGATCGAATGCAGGTGAGGTGTGTTGATTCGAAAATAGCTCTTCCTCAGTAGTCTGGCTGAACTTTTGGTATAATACTCCGAATTTAAAGTGTGATACTAGCACGTGTTCATCATATGAAGCTATTAGTTGTGATGCTTTGCAACTTAATACGGGTGATAGGTTGGTAACTGTAAGTTGGTCGTTCAACAACTAAAAAATAGACAAATTTTCCAAACGTTAAATAAAATCAATGTATCATAAAATAAGAAAAAAAAATATTTTACCAATGGATTAGTATAATCGTACCTACCATTATTAATTATCGTATATTGTAATAAATAATAATACACATTAATATAAATTATATAATTAAATGTAAAAATTATTTTTGATTACAATAATTATTAAAAATAACTTCTTTATAATTTCAAATTATTTTATATTTCAGTTAAAAACAGTGTTGCAAATAGGAGGAGGACTAGAGGGGCTTAGTCCGCTTAAAATATGTTCAAGCTTTTTTTAAAAAAAATATCAGGTATGGAAAAATAGGGTGATCAAAAAATATTCCTTATTGTACATATTTAGTAACATAAACACAATGAGGATTAAAACTAATCGTTATCGTTAACCCTAGTTGTTTGTTTTCAATAAACTTGCTATTTATCGAAGTAAAATAATAATAATAATAATAATATGAAACGACTTTAACTCCACCAAAGTCGATAACAAAATATGAGGTTTAACTTATTTTATTATTTAACCTTGATATTAATTGTGTAATTTTAAAAATGAATGTCATTTTAAATAAGTAAAGGTACTGGATTATATTGAAGGTCAATTTATAAATACAAATATAATATATAAAATACTAATAATTGACAGTGAATTATTTTCGTGGTTAACAAATGAGAAAACGACCTTATGTGCGATGTGGGATGTTTGAGTTTAATATAAAAAACGAGTTTTTAGTTAACCACCACGTCATAATACGTTTAGATTACGTTTATAATTTACGTAGTAAACTGTACGTGTATATCGATAAAAATGCGCATAAAGTCCGCTGCAATTTTAAGTGCGGTAATCTTCTAACGGCCAAAAGCTCTTAAAAGATCATTAAGTTATTATATACGATCTCTCGAGATGAAATAATACACAAACATAATATTATAATATTTTCTGTAATGACGGCTACAACGGCACGTGGTACTGAAATTCAGTAATAAAAACACTCGAATGAGAATGAGCATTATATTACTTATAATAATATTAAAACAAACATCATTTTTTTTTATATATGGATATATAAGTGAGGACTATTTTTATCCAGGCCAGTGCAGAGATTCAATGATGTTTAATTATGTTATTTTATATTTATCGTGTTTCCATTCACGGGCCGGTCGCCAAAACTATCCCAAGATTGTTATCATTATTGTTATTATTATTTTTTAACTATTATTATTAAGCTCATTATACTGTGATGAGGTTAAAATTCCGTTAAAATGCTAATAAAAAAATATGTTCTCTAAGCAAAGTATATTATCCAAATATTATAATTGCGAAGATACTATCTCTGACCTGACCGAACTAAGCATCAAAATTATTTATTTGTCGATTCTATCTTATATGAAATTACAAAACTTTTCTGTTTTAGACTTTGTATGATCATTTCAAACCCACGAATAACTTTTGTAATAATTTAAGATTGGGTCTTCTAAAAAAACCTTGGTTGTTTAACGAAAATAAAATTTTCAATAACTCCTAATTTGTATATTGTAAAACAGTATTAGAAAAAAATAATTATTTTAGGTGAAATGTGTAGAATGTTAAATACGGATGAAACATATAATAATTATGTATCTATTGTAATTATATGACACAACAATGATATTAAAAATATTTAATTAAATAATATGTATTGTGATATTGACGTTAGCCAGTCAACATATATAAGCGAATGATGTGTTTTTGATGAGTTACTGGCACGTGTATGAAATATACTAAATTTTATTAAAAATATTGTATCGCTCGTTGATGTTTTGTTTTTATTTACATTGCCAGTTAAAAAGTTGAAAAAAATATAATAATATAAATTTATTAATATATAAATATTAAAATAATTTCTATAAACAATATTGTTTGATCATAATTCATAATAATAGTTTTCTATTTATTTATTTTACAATATTATATACCAATTGTAAACCCTACACACGCGTGGTATGGTTTTATGTGAAAACATTAGGATTCGTTTGTCAGAATACATCTTCTATACTTAGGAGGAGAGGTTTATCGATATACGATTGATTATCAAATATATCGATAATAGGATAATAATATAATATTATAACTAAGTAGTTACCCTGGCCATGTGGTGTGGCGGTGCTGAAGTGGCGCACGATGAAGGCACTAGTTCGTGGGTGGTGCCTGTCCGTAGTCGTAGCAAAAGTCTCGTTTGCTCTTGGGAAGCTAGAATTTCGGTTTTT
This sequence comes from Eriosoma lanigerum, assembly GCA_013282895.1. NCBI lineage: Eukaryota > Metazoa > Arthropoda > Insecta > Hemiptera > Aphididae > Eriosoma > Eriosoma lanigerum. The sequence goes on from CM023357.1 coordinate 23,829,188, forward strand.
ACGCTCAACAGCACCGGGCCTAGTTGATCGTCCGTGCCCACGAAATTGAAGTGTTCCTGAAAAAGACAACGAGAGATGAGTCATCGTAAATTTCGGCAACAACCGTGGGCATTTAAAAATAATGTTCCATCGTAAAAACTTAAAAAAAAAATCAATTAAGTCTGTGTGTGTGTTTGCAGCAATTATATAATAATAAACAAAAAAAACTGTGTAATAAAACCGTATATAATAGGGTATAATATGTATATATATATATCTGTACAGTATACGGTTAGATGTTCATTTCGAATGGATAAATATATTTGACATTATTTAAGCGTGAGTTGGAGATAGTGTAATTAAAATACAAAATTAAAGTTCGCCGACCACACTCTGCAGTTGGCACACGATATTGTGAACATTTCGCAAATCTATAAGTTGCATAATTTATTATATATTATGTCCTTGATGCATCATCGTATACCGTGATCGTGCAGGACTTTAGGTATAGGTACATAGTATACCGTTGTCACACGCTAAACAACCTGTTCCAATGAGTCACATGGCAACAGTGATTATAATATACCTAATTAACAAGCGTGTTTTCGCGACAGGTACGGAAAGCAAAATGTTTACAGACTGTTTACTGATCCGTATTAGTTTAGATTACAAGTTTACGCATCTCCAAAATGAGTGAAAACTGATAATATAAATTTAAATCCTGATCACTTATTAAAATATCTATTTTATTTTACAACACTGCGACAGTACGAGTGTAAAATACAGTGTATTTTGTATTATCATTTTTATAATAAGAGGTCACAGAAATACAAAACTGTTAGTGAAGGTGTTTAGTGATAAGAGCAAATATTTTAGTAAACAGTTTCCTTTAGGCATCTTCGCGAAAACACGCTTATTATTTATAACAATTATAACGTGACAATAACTATATTATGATAATAATATTCTACACGTGATCGAATGCCAATGGGACAACTTATAAATCGAGGAGAACATCCGGTCTTCTTTGAAAACTAGTATATATACATTTAGGGACTGTGCCAACTATTCGTCAAGCCAACAGCGTCGTAAGCCATTGCGATACGGTCATTTTCCGAAAGAAAAATCCTTATCTTTATTATACAGAGTTTAATGACCATTATTATCCATATAAATTATCAATAAACAAACAAAAACTATACGCAATCGTTTAGTTTTATCAACTATTATTTTACTGTTTGAAAAAAAAAATATTACGGTGTTTCGTAAATTTACGACGATAGTTTACTATAATAAAGCAATATATCACTAGGTAGAATATAATGAATGTGATATGGTTAGCACAAAAAATGAGATGTTTGGATAAAAATAACTGTTATATTTTCGTAAATTGTATGCGCTCCGGTTACTTTTACAAGATTCTTTTTATACTAGATCATTTGATTAAAGTAACCACAAAAATATAAACGCCTTTTTTTGCGCCTGTCCATCAGCATTAATAATTGATGATCTATTATATTCGAATTTTTGGCAAAAATCTTCTTTTTGCACGAGTAACAAGGCAAATTTAAAAATATTTTAGTTAATGTAGCCAATAATAACTGATAATTTGTTCAAATTTAACAGACATATTGTAAATAACTTTTTACCGAAAGTAAGTAGGTATATTTATTCCAATAACAAAGTACAAATAAATATAAGGTTGTACTATACTTTTAGCATTTATTCTATAATAAACATTTTATTATTTCAACTGTAGTTAAACTTTAAATTTAACTAAATGTATACAATATAGGAAAAAAAGAAAATAAGTAAAGTACTAACACAGTGCCTTAATCGGGTCGAAAGTATGTCACAAAGTTTATTACATATTATAAATGACATCTATTTTTTAAGTGAATGTATTTGTTTATAAGTTATAAAATTTCTAAACTACATACCTATGTATAATTAAAAACCGTATAGAATAATATGAATAACTTAACAAGACAACGAAGACTTCATGTTATTTATAATTGAAAAAGATTAAATTAAATTAAAATTGTATTTTATCAAAAAAATATTTCAATTATATTAAATTAACATGTTTTTTTAACTATTTCATGGTAAAGTCACATATTTTGACTTTTATTAAAAATTATTTCGTCCAAAAATAATAAAACTCAATTCGAAACTTCTTAAAACGATATATCATTACAGGCGCGGATCTCAGGGGAGTCATAAGGGTCAAACGCCCCCCCCCCCTTTAGAATATTAAATTAATATTTTTAAAAAACATTATTTGATTTTATAATTATTTACCTATATTCAATATAAACTTCGACTACGAATTTAAATTTGTATTTTTATGATTAATAAACGGGTTTTATTAAAAATTATTATTAGTTTTCTCATCGGTGTTTTTAATAATAATGTTTTACAGTCATAAATAATAATATATATATAATATATTGATTTAAATGATACCTCCCTATTTATTATACAAAATATTTATTAACTGTGTATATATTTAATATTAATGACAATAATTTATATATATATTTTGTATATTGTATATTGTATAAATAAATATAAAATTATATTATAGTTAATATAAAATTGTTTTGGATCCGCGTCTATTTAATTACTCATTAGTCATTAGCATTGAATTATAATATAAATATTATAATAAAATCCAATTGAAATTTTCTCGCGCTTGAATACGTGTGTGAACTGATTGTAATGTTATAATAATGACTGCACACAAACGTACTTACAAGTAATAACAAAACAGGCTCATAAATGCAAACACAAACATCTGCATAGAAAATTATTTCCAACATTAAAAATAATTATTAAACAGTCATCCAGAATGGGTATAGAAATATAAAATAGGAAAACAAGAGACGGAAAATATAATAATTATTCATTTCTACTCTTATATTCGTGAACAACAAAACGGTTTCCTGTTTGAATTGAAATTATTGTCTCTGTGACGTTTTCAAAACGATCGGCACATAGAAATGTACACAAGTGGCTTCTACAATCAACATTTTAGACGTCTTATTACAAATACTTTGCCGACTGATGTTTACTAATTATTATAAAACAATTTTATGAAATTATGCTAGATTGCTAGGTAACCGAAAAGTATATTGAAGTGGTATACCCTTATCGTGATCACGGGGGTTGTTAAAGCGCTACCTACTTCAAACGAAACGAAAATAATAGCCGTAATAATAATAATAATAATGATTTAGTTGAAAATTTGTGTTTACTTATAGAAGCACGTCGTGCTAAAAGTTTTAATATATATTGTTTAAGCTTAGTATGGTAGGTATTTTTTAGATTCAAAAAGAGAAAAAACGAGACCGACTATGTAAAATATAACGTTTTATTTGCGTGTTTCGTCAGTGTCTGGTCCGATAGAAAAACGTTTCATCTGTGTGCCGTAAATGTACAATAGTGACATAAAATTTTTAAAAAAGTTATGCAAAATTATAAGAATTCAATGTGTTGTTTTTCCTAATTTTTTTTATATCCTACATAGATTTTTTATAAAATTAACAATAATTAATATTAACACAACCAAGACATTGTAAAAATATATTAGTCGTTAAAATTTCGTTAATACATTATACATTATTGGAAAAATCTTTATTCAGATTTCATAATGAACAGAATATTATGTTATTTGTAGCTTGAATTTCTAATCATTCTGTATATAGTATATTAATATTTAACCCCCAGCTGCATAATGGTAATGTGCACACCGATAACATTCACATTAAAAATTTCAATATTTTACATTTTTTTTTCTTAAAAATAGGAATATTGTGGTCAACACACACATTGGTGTTTCACGGTCGGTAACAACGTACACGGCAATATTATATGCGCGTAAATTCCATGAATGTGACGTCACTGAAACGTGATTATTCCAAGCACCGTTCATTATGAAAATGATCAAAAAAAAAAAAAAAAAGTAGCCACCTACTTACTACAGTACTACCTACAAATTATTATATTAAGTATTATTATTACTCGCGTACGTAGTTATACACACAATTACATTATTATTACTACCTACCAAGTATCAAGTTTATAATATATATATTTTTATAATATTGTTATCCTATGTTGTCCACAAAAACACAAACGTAAACATATCGGTTGCCACGGAAATGAACTCGAACGGATAAGGAAAAATATCGTATAATTTTATATTATTGTATACAGAGTGGGTCTGAAAGATTTGACAAATGAAATAACTCTCTGGTTCTATGTAATATTTAAAAAAATTTTTTTTTCATTAACTCCAAGCTACAATTATGGTAAACTGGTTTTTATTTTTAGTTTTAAATAAAAAATTTAAATTGTATTGTTTTATTTATTTTTTATTTCAAAATAGTCGTTTTGTATATTTGAATTTTAGAAAAATATTGGTATTAAACTTTTTTTTTAAATTAAACATATTTAAAAATAAAAATCAGTGTACCATAATTATAGCTATTTAGTATAGAAATAAATTATAACACCCTGTATACGTGCAAAAGGGTATAATATTATATAGGTACATATTTTCCCTGTATTGTTGATTAACGATTACAACTTCACAACACGTATTTCGTAATGTCCACATATATTATACACATTTTTTAATAAAAATGTCATATTATTTTGTAACTATTATCATATTATTATCAACTATAGCGACTACAACAGGTGTGTGCATTCAGGCTAGAAACATCATTAAAACGGTTTGGTTAAATGCGATGCGGGAAAAATTATACGTGCGTGTCAAAACGCGTATGAAAAGTCTACGACCGCTTCTACTATCCATATACATAATATTAGAACACAGTACGAAGAAGCCATTAATCGTGTTGGCGAAAACTCTAGTCCGAAAACCGAAACAATGACGTTATTATTACATATTATATAGTCCGTCGCCATCTATGCCAGTATAGCCTATAATAGGATTGATACGCATATTATAATAATAATAAGAGTATGAAGAACCTTCTGGATAAAAAAAAAAAAAAAAACATTACATTGTGACGGGAATATTATAATATCAATTATTGTCACGACTCCCGGTCGCATTGGCAATTCCGTTCCGTACAACCGCGATGTTCTTTTTGTATTTTATACCTAATTGATTTTTCGCAGAATATACGTAGTATACTCTAAAATATACCATTCGTATAACTAAATCATTGAATTTCTTTTATATTTTAGAACTTACGACCTTCGACGTATATCAAAAACAATAGTCATGTTAAGTCGAATTCGTTACGAATATTTTAATCCCGTCGTGTTTATTAAATAAATAACTAGGTTGGCACATATAAAAAAAATATTCAGTGTTAACTATAATAGTACGCAATGAACGTTTAACAAAACGCGTAGGAAATAAATTGCACGCCTTTAGTAATCGTATATTTAATAATTCTACGGTTATAAAATATATAATATTCACACGATCCTACGGTAATATACATATTGTGGAAATGTAGACTGTGGTATTGTACACCAAGAAAATAATAATTAATGCCATTTTTTATAATAATTATTATATACGTCAATCGTTATAAAAATGTTTTGAGCTTCAAAATATGTATTTTTTGTAGTTTTGGTTAATTAGAACAATAAGACTTAAGATGTAGTTTAACCCAATAAATTTAATCGCCAGTCTTTTTTTTTATTAGTGACAAAATTCCACAGTCAAAATAAGCCGTAAATAAAGCAAAAAGGGCATAACACATTTTAATAAAATAATATATTTTTATAAAATTTACTAATATTTGTTTGACGGTAAAATCTACATATTTATATTATATATTTTTTTGTAATAGTATATATTACTATAGCATATAGGAATATCATTTTATAGTTTTAAAATAAATGAAAAGAGTCAAAGAAAAAAGTGGACGAACAAGTAACGTGTATTTCGGCTGAGCTTTTTCTAAATCTATAGTGATTAGACTTGTCGAATACTTTTGTATATTTACAATGAGATTTAACGTCCTTGTTTCTATTTAAATGTTTATACAGCGTCGCACACAATGGTTTTATAGCATACATTTTATATTGTATTATGCCTAAATCGATGATTAGGAAAAATATGATATTTTTGACATTGCTATAATATTACAAAAAATTACGGCATTGTTTGGAACTGGAGTTTGGGACGTGCCTAGTTTCCGTAAACACTCGACCGGTTTGTTTAATAAACGAAATAAATACAAGGCAAAACAACAAATTTCTATATATATATATATATATAAGTAGTGGTGGGAAAATAATGACTTATCAAAACACGTGAATCGACGAGAAAGATCATATATCTTCTCCTAAAACTTGCTATAATATAATTTTACTTATTCGTTCGGTAGAAAGAACAACTGCAGACGGTCAACATATCAATTTATTATTGTTATTTTTAACGCTGTCGTTTAAAGTATATAAAACGGCAGCGTTTGAGGACTGGAGAGAGTGTGGTATTACAAGTATAATAGATCGGATAAATCTTTGCCGTCATCTGGGTTGCATACAAATAAGGATACATATAATATATATTTATAACACACGCAATACAACTGATCTCTCTTTCCTCGGCGATTTTCAGTCAACATGTTACCAGGTAGTAGGTGTGATTGTACTACATACGTACATGGTGTAATACATTGTGCGAGGGGATTTAACCGACTAATGATACAACTGAAGTAAAATTAAAATATAATGCTACACATACTATATACAATATACAGGATGATAAGAATTTCGGGTTACAAAAATAGTGAGAATTATATACGTTTTCAATAGTATTTCCGTCATTTTTGTAACATGAATTCTGATCACTCCGTACATAATTATTATGGCCATTTAAGCATTAGGCGTCGTATAATAAGCGTGATTTTGATTTTGTGGCACACGTAATTTTATATTGTTATCGCGGAGAACTATCATCCGGCCGGCGGCGGCGAGCAGAACAGGTAAAAACGCACACATTTACTATAGCTCTGTAGGGATATCGTACACAACAATGGATTGTAAATTGTAATACACAAAACGGCCGGCGGCGTGCTGAACCATATGGCATGAGCGAGTTAGGGGACAATGGTGACGTGACGGCGAAGAAAAAAACGAGAAGATTATTAGGTACAGTACAGCGTGAAAAAGTATTTTAAAATATTTTTCTGATCTAAAAAATATTATAATTTTTTTTTTTTAAAACTATAACATACGAAAATGTAAACATGTCTCTTACAGAGGAGGGTCATAGACCTCCTATGACTTTGCGGTCTGCGCTGTGTGTGCCTATACACAAAGCATTCACGACGTATGTCAGATACACGACTGGGTAACGTGTAGGCGTAAAGGTGGTACAGAACGTCCTACACTTGAAGTTTACTCGAAGACGTCGTCTTTGCTGCTGATTTCAGTTTTGTAAAGATAAAAACGACTAGTAAGGCCGACAGGATAAAAGAAGTTAAATAATCGTATATTAACGGTTCGCTAAACGAACAGAAATACCTAAACGGTATAATATGTTATAGGTACAAACGAATGTACAATATCGCTGCAAATGAGAGGCTGTGCGTTTGAAATGATAACAATCATTAATTACGAAGTTGGAAACTATACAATTGTATAATATTTTATAATATTATATATATATATTACATTTTACCGAAATACCGACCGTCTAATGATTTTGTTTTGTTAATGGTAGGTACACAAAACAAAATTCATTCATAAAAAATAAATAGGTACGACAAAATTATGATTTTTTTATAATATTAATAATTTATAATACTACGTTATATACAAACATTCTTTGAACGCCCATGACCGTCTGCTAACCGAAATAAAACTTCTAAAATGTATTATGTTTATTATCATAAATTCATGAAGGATTTACAAAATATATAATACAAACATAAGTTTATATATTAAATTAATACAAATAAATATATAGATTGCATTGCTTGATTAAAACGCAATTACATGAGATTTAACAAAAATCTAATATTATAATATATATAAAGCTGAGAAACAGCTTAGAATATTGTAAAACATGTTTCGTAATTTTTTTTTATTTTCATGCACATTTAATTTTAAAACGCATAAATATTTTCATGAATCTATAAATAAGATTACTACGTTATCACATAGATCACAAATCGCATATGTATTAAAAAGCAGAATTGTTTTATAGCTAAAATTTAAAACTTTTAATAACAACATTAGATAATCCGATAAAAATAATAAAAATAAAATAACTAAAAGTATATTCATTTTTTAATAATTAGATGAAGTATTCTTTGATCGTATTTTGATAATATACTCGTACTTACATCTTTGTATTTTAATTTGATTAATTATAGTGAAAACAATTAAATCATAGCATTTTCATTATATTATTATATTGTATATTAATAGCATTTTAAATAGATATAACGAACAGATACTCGCAATATTGCGACGATGTTGATGAAAACACTGGTGTACAACCTTGCATTATATTAATGAATCAATAACACGTCATTATTTTCCAACCACGTCCTATCCGTTCATGATAATCAAACTATAAATTATTAATGCTATTCAAAAAGAGCTTTTATACATTAAAGTTCATTGTTGAGTTTATGTATTGCTTTTAACGATTAAATAGAAATGAGAGAGAGAGAGAGAGAGCTACTGTTATATAAAAATAAATACAAGTCCACATTAATACGGTTGAACGTAGAAAGATAAAAAAATTCAATTCAAAAAGGACTTTTTAAACGGAGAATTGGAAGCCGAGTTGATTTTATTTTTTAATCGTACGTATTTTTTTACGTAAACCTTTTCTGGGTCACCTAGGCCTAGTACTTTAGTGTGCGGTTGATACAATATTTGCATTTGAATACAGACGACGATCGATACAGTAGAATGGTCCTGTGCTGATGAAGAAACTTTACAAAAAGTATTTTTTTTTTTTTTTATCATTGCCACTATTGATGTGCGCGTGTATTTTAACGTAAAAATTCTTAAACGCCCAACGCCACAGCACATCTCGGAGGAATATAATACCATGTCGTATTTGTAATTTCACACCGTAAGTCTCGCGGGGAGATAGTCTTTTGAAACATTGCTGCAGGTGAAAACCAGGGGGAATAAACGTCCCGTCAGCTGGTCTTCACCAAAAATATAAAACCGACAAAATGTATAGATAACCAGAACATACGCCGAGCACGTTTCACCTAAATATTTCTCCTGACCTGCTGCTGCAAGCCACCTGCCCTTCGTAATTCATTGTCTAATGTATAAACCTACCAGTTACTACCCTATGTAAAATTAAACCCACCGGAAACGGCACGCACACGCTAAAACGTCGGACCTGTACACCAGTTTGTAATTTTACTGGAAACCGTTGAAAAACAACCAAATGTATCATCAGGTGGAAATGGCGTTACGACTTACGACAGTGAAAATTAGTGAATAACAATAAATTCTTATCGGCGGTCGACCCGTATTGTAGTGTAAAAACGTGACGCATAAAAATAATAATAATGCGAAATTGCGAACTGCCCGAGAACGGAGAGAATTTTTATTTGTTTCCGTCTATTCTAAGACATAACGACCGGTGTAAATATTATTATTGTCGAAATGGCCTACTACGAATTACATTTAACCATTTTATACACCATATAGGAAGAAATTGCCAGAATTATACGTTGAAAACACATAATAAATAAATTATAGTCTAAAAAAGCAACTTGCAGCTATTAAGAAGAAAACGTTCTCTGATAATGGCCGCTTTAACTTAATGTTGAGTTATATTCTGTTGGTACCTAATAACATTAACGAACGCACTTACAGTATAGGAAATTCACCAGTATTATCAAGAAAATTGGCACGCAACCTCGCCACATCAATAAATTATTTCAATAATTAAAATGTAACAATGAACCGAAATGTGAATTTCTTCGCCTTCGAAATAAATTATATGAAAACTAAAAATGCCCGACATTTGACTACAATACGCTCAAAAACAAATACGAGCGAAATTTCATTTTCTCAATATAATTTCATCAGAAAACAATAATAATTAGTTATAATACAAATCATTTACATAGAAAAGTACTCAAGGAATAACAGATATTATTGAAACTTTTCACAATAGGTATACAATTGTGTATACACAATAATATAGTTATGATTTATAGTCTTAATTTGACGTTTAGATAAATACTCATAGTTAAATATACCAAACGATAGCTTAACTTTTTGAAACTTGGTACGTTGATAAAAACAATATTACCTATGTGTTATTAAGCCTGTACTTTTATAAAATATATTTCAGAGAAAACAAAATCCGTTGAATATATAATAATTAACAAGCGTAATAATATAACTGATGCGTTTCGTTTAAAGCTAATATGTTTTTTTATAGCAACACGTGTTTCGTTTCGTTTAATTCATAATATTATGTAACATATTAAATTATATTTTATTATATAGTTATTAAAATAAGTATGGAATACAACACGTATGCGAGTTAAAACACGTCTCGTCAACGGACTACGGCAAACGTAATAATTTAGAATGTTAAAATGATGGTACGCTTTATGCATTTACGAATACGGCGTAAGATCGACAATTCAGATAGATAAATCGTATTTTTTTTTTTTTTTAGATGAAAAAAGTTAGTTCCCATATTACATGCACAAACGCCAGAATATATAATTTTATACTATATTATATTATATAGCATCAAACAACAGTATTATTCCTAACCATAGTTTTCTAAAAGCCCAAATTACAAATCGTGTACTGTAATACATCGTTTAGTTTCGCTATACGATATTATCTTACCAGCCTCAGGATAGAAATATACACTCAAATACTGACGGCTGCGTAGTCGCATGAATTGTTTAATACTAATAGAAAAAATGCGATGACAAAGAACGTATTACGATGACAATGTTAAATACATCTTATACCATACCTATCCGCAACAATTACATTACTGTGAGCAATATATAAAACCGTGTAACACGTTTATACGCACTGAACAGTGTGAAATAAAAAATTCTGCAATTCCTCAATGGCACAACGTGGTTAAAAATGTACCTACGATTTTATTCGTGATGTGGATTTCTTCGCGTTATTTATTTTTAACTCTGCTCACACGTAAAATGCCGCGTAGGTTAAAATGATTACTCGGGAAAGAACATACCTAGGAAACTGTAGTTTGCGACACGCCATTACGAAAAAGAAAAATTAATTTGACTCTGCAGTTGATGAAACGATAATAATGATATCGTTTTGTGATATTTCCAATAATTACTATATGTGAATATATGGCAAGATGATATATCTCATACGTGGTTATATTATATTATTATTTATAGATATATGTGTATAGGTTGTTAATGCAATGCGGTCCCTTGGAATATTATATTATCGATGTTGTAAATATTTTTTTGCAGTAAACGATTTGTGGGGATTCGAAAGGTATTCGAAAAATCTCACGATGGAAGATATATAGGTTGCGCAGTCTTTTCAATCCCTCCGGTTGAAAAAATATTTTTTCTCTCATAAACTTTCAATATACGCAGGAGTATACGCTGTCAATATTTAGTATCTAGGTACACACATTTATCTTTTCCATATATCTTCCCTTCCCAGCCGAAAAATCCATTATAGTATTTTAGAAGTTTAAATGTCCTGACGGTAATGACAACGTGATGGCTGATTTATAATATTAAATTAATATATACAACGGAGGTCTGTTTTAGTTACGTTATAATTATAAAATAATAAATATTAATTCAAACGGACTTGACCATAATACTATATTATAAATATAAAATATTACTCTGGTGTGTAATTAATATTATACTCATCTAAATGAGTTCACGAAACCTTAAAGTTAAAACTATTATAAATCACTCGGTAGGCCCCATCGAGCAATATAACAGATCATTTCGACATATTAAGTGATATTACACTTAAGCTCTTCGATATACATAATCGTCACTATTTGTCCAAAATTATATCGTCATATAACCGATATTCTCGATCAAGGACTATTATTTAAATGTTAAACTGTAAAGTGTATATGTTTATTGTTACACAAGTACACAAGAACATTATAATCGTTCAACCTCTGCCGGTATTTATATTTCTATTACTAATCATCGAAAGTCTAAAAACACCATTTAAATTATCTTTCCTCAGATCTTTATAAATTATTCTTTATTAATATTAAAGATTATTCTTATAATGTACTTTTTGAAATTAAACATACTATAATGACTATTCTGAATGTATATATATTTTTGTTTTCATAGACTTCATATAAACACATCGACTATCTAAAAATATTTGTATACAAGACTGAGACATGATTTCTAATAGAACACATATGGTGAAGACGTTTTTATTAAAAAAAAAAATTATTTTCTGATCGTAAAAATAATAAAAAAAAAAAAAACAAGTGAAGTGCACTCCATGTGTTTTTCGTATATACGCAATACACGTATAATCGTTATCAGTTATCACAATTCACAGCTCGATCAAGTCGGTTGCCATAATACACACACGCACAGTGTGAGGTCATCAACTTCTCTCCAGAGCACGAGATAGGTAACGAACGGCGAATAACAATATACCAATCAAAACAAGAATATAATAATACTGTTTCCATTGCGCCATACATTATAATATGTCTATAAATGTTTTATTCAGAAAATGGTAGTTTTAACTAATTTTCAGTACGTTGTGCTAAAAGGCAGTACAGCGTTTTAGAGATTATAGTACTAGAGTGCTATAAAAAATAAAATGTCTTTTTATAGTATTATGATTTATTACAAACATAATGATTGCTCTAAAAGTCATGACTTCGTGAATGAATTACAAATGGACCATCGATTAGTCCGGGAACTACGCATATGCTACATAATATTATACGCATATAGTAACCATCACACGAAAAGCCAAGTAACGTAAAATGTTTCCCACTCATTAATCATTAATCATTGATTAATCATAAGTCGCTAGAAATTAGAATTGAAAACAAATTTTAACTTTGGCAAAGTTTAACTTAGATATTCGGCAATACATCATTCGATATTCGAATTGATATTTTACGACAGCAATTTTGCCGACTTTGGGTGATGGTTTACGTCGGGGTTCCCAATTTATATGATGCCAGATAAAATAAATTGTAATACGTGTATGTGTGTAATATATATAAGCCAGCATTGATTTCTGATCGGCGCCATAATAATATTTTCTCCCGTGGTATAAAATATTAAATTTAATGCGTGTCGTGTTTATTATTAATATAACCGCAAAAACCAATAACAAAAATATATTGCTCAAAAAATACGACGTTCACTTTGTACTTCTGTAACCTGTATATAAACAGTTATTATCTACGATAAAAACGGTAAGCTCACTTGTCAACTCATATAAATTTATGAGTCTATATTATTAAAAGTGTCACACTAACCTTTTAAATAAAATCACAATAAACAAGCACTCAAATCGCATGTCCCGCATAAAATTTGAAAAATAGATCGTTTAGTATTTAGAAACAATAATCTAAATGAAAACTTAAATTAAGAAAGTAAAATTAATAATATTATCACCAAGTTAGCATATGCAGGACCGAAAAAAAGCAAAGGTGACTTGGCCGATATATTTGACTTCGCCCAGAACAGTAATTTTTATCCAAAAGCTCACAGATGGCAATTTAAACTATAATAGTAGTCGAAATTTTAAATAGTTTAAAAACATTATACATATTTCTTTAGGTCGTAGCAGCAAAATTACTTGCGTCAATTCTGGTGCGCAATAAAGTTAGGATTTACTCACTTATAATAAATAAAAATATCTTTGCTAAAATAAACCACTCATAAAAGTTGGATTGAAGCATCCAGATAAATAAATAAAAACAAAATTATAAGAATATAGTTTTTAAAGTTCATGTAAATAGTTTTTATGAGAAATAAACAATTTTATAAGGACACAGCACATCCACTAATCAAAGATTGTATAAAACAAATCATTAAACAAATCGCCTAAATCTAAACCAGAAACTATTTATTTTGACTTTATATTGAGACTAATATCATAAAAATCGAAAATTAAAATCATAGATTCCTAGTACCACGACTCTCAAATTGTTTATATAGACGCGAACATATTATTATTGATACGTGAATTTCTTCTCAATATTTGATATATAATTTTAGCACGTGACTCGTAAAAGATTCGCTATCCCTGGTATATTATGTAATATATTAATACACCATATTATATAAGTAAAAATTGTATTTTATTTGAAGATATTCACGCCCATGTTAAAAAGAACAATACGCTTTTTGATGCAATATATAAAATTAAATGATGATATGGTGTCGTAGAACTATAAACTATAAACAGATTGGGAACATATTATTTTCTTTCATTGTCCGATGTGACAATTATTCTAAATGATACACACTATTGTTTCTTTTTTCCAATATTTAAATACATATTAATTTCTCCCAATATTCAAAATTATTACCTATAATGAGCTTTAGTCATTATTAAAATTATTATGTTTTTATGTTAACACCGTTGTTTAATTCAGTAATTATAGTTTTTTTATGAACCTATAAAGAAATTTTAATTGTTAAACTGTAATGTAAAGAATAAAAGTTTTAATATTAAAAAAGGGAAAGAATAATTTAATTTCCTTGAACTAAATCGAATGTCACACGACACAGAAAGAAGTTTCGCAGTTGTTTTTATGAATTACTTACTAAATAGTATGTAATACACAGACACACAGTACCTGTACGCAACATATAATATAATATAAAACGACCCGTAGAGATTGTGTTGTAATCCAACTCGAGTTGTTTTTAATAACAATAGTACATAATTTGTTCGTCAAATCGTATTTATCGATAGAGAATTAATTATAATAAAATATTAAGATCGATTGTGTGATTCGATCGTGAATTCCTATTGGTCCCCGATTGTTTTTTAAATAATTTCTATAATCGCGTCTTCTCGTTCGTGAGAACCAAAAGTAGAATATAAAACAAAACCTACAGATTTCGACGAAAACGGAATGAGGATAACAACTTCTCTATAATAGGTTACAAAATAAACGGGACCACTCACCCTTCCAATGTAGTATCTTCGATAAGCTTTGGCCGTGTCATCGGTTTCGATTTTATTGTTCCACGAACCGGCTCCACCGGAAGCAGCAGGCTCGTACTCGTTTTGATCCTGTCCATCAATCCAAAATCCGCCACCCGTCGGTAGAACAATGTTCGGATAGGGTTTAGGACCCTTCAACGTTTCCTCTAAAAGTTCTCGGGATCCATTGCCCGCCGTTTCCGGCGTAGGCGTGCTATTCGGTCGTTCGTCTCTAGATGTCTAGAACACAATATACGATATAATAGTAAATAATTGTTAATTGGTTATAAGTTTATAACTTATAATTTACATATAAAAACATTGGATAACGTGACTAATTTAAACAAGAAAATTAAAATGTTGCACCATTTTTTTTTTTTTTATAGAGTTCACTGTCATTACTAATTATTATTTTAATTATGTTATAGTAAGTACTATGAGAATAACGATTACATTATTATAAAAAAAACCTTGAAACGTGCGTATTAGGTATACATGTATTATTATTATTATTATAACCTAACATTAATTTATCCGTCCAAGTATGCTCAAAATTGAATTAACTGTAAAACAAATGAGTAGTACGAGCCAGATTGGAAATTTCAAATAATTGTGCATAGCATTGTAATGTATGATAATCGAACTCCCGCTGTCCTTGTACGTAGGTTTTATTAAAACATTAAAATAGATAATGATTTTTTCAATAGATTACACTTTAATATATTTATCCTGATTTTGCTTAATACTAGATGAGTTCGTTATTTTCGGTACGAAAATATCCATTTAATTTAGTAAACTTTATATTTTGTTATAAAAACGTCAGTGAATGCTAAACAATGAGGTTATTAACTTCAAATTCCCCACGATACAGTTGGATTTGTATCATTAAATGAAATATACAAATATTTCTAGTTTTGTACGTTTAGTTTAGAAATGTACTATGGGAATAAAGCAGCAAAGATAATATTTTATGTATGCCTACTAATAACAACATGCGCACAACTGCACAAAACCAACGGACCCCTACCATGGTTACTAGACCGTGAGCTCTATTTCCTGTGTGGCACAGGAAATTCAGGTACCTTGGTCAGATAAAAAAGGTAAGTTGGTTATGACATTAGTAATTTCAATTTATTATGCCTAAAAATAATAACATTTATTTTAAATTAAATTTTTTATTTATTTTTTAATCAACTAAATTCAAATAAAATGTTTCTATTAGTATCCCAAATTTTCATTTATATTAATAATCTATTTTAATTACAAATAATTATTGTATCATTGACAAGTGAATTACTATGAGTTATTGACTTGTTACTGAACAAATTAAAAATATACCATTGACTATAATTATTTAATTATTATAAGGCATATATCTACTTGAATGCAATTTTATCTTTAATTTTAATAATAATAATATCTACCTGACAATATATCTATATATAAATATATACATAGTGTGTATTGAGTTACAAAAAAGGTTTATAATATAAGTTTTAAATATTTTTTCCTTTATTTTTGTAATATAAAATGATGATTCTGATTACTTTGTATATGATGTATAGTAATACAGCAATAAAGTAAAAGTATAATAACTGTCATAGTGTCATACTCATTTATCAACATTATATAAAATAAACATTACTGACAAATAAAACGTTACATAAATAATTTAGGTATTATAAAATTAAATAATAATTAATACAAGTATAATATATACCTAAGTATATTTTTAATATAATAAAATATATCACGTGTATATGTTAATTTACCGAAATATTTTTATATTGTTTTAGTTGAATAATAAATGAGTAAAAAAATTTAATAAAAACCCAAAGTACACATTATAGAACACTGGTCTTTTAAAATTTCCTTTTAAAATCATTTAAACTTTGTAGTGTCTCCGTTATACATCGTAAAACACAAAAAGACTCATAAAATATTACTGAAAATACTACAAACATGTTTTAACACTAAACTATAATATTGTCATACAGTTTATAATACTTGAAAGTATATTAATTAATATTTTATAAATAATAAACATGATTATAATATAGTTAATATCTGTCGTTTTCATACTGTGCATAATAAATATTATATTACTCAACCTCGGTTGACGCTTGTAATCGAGATATTATTTTAAATTAAAAAAACCAACTAAATTTTCTTCGGGTGTAACATTTACATTTAACCAATTCATTTTAAAAACTAAAACAATATTGCACAACGTGCGATATTATATATTTCTATTTGTTGAAAACAGAAAGGCCACAAGTTAAAAACATTTCAAAAGTAAAACCGTAACAAAAAATTATATCGCTCTTGTATAGACTCAGACTATCGCGACGATGCATTTACCACACACCGTGATTCTCTCGACTATCGACGCGTGTTCGCTACGTCATCGTGTAAAAACATAAAGTCATAATTTTTGTTATAGTCTTTGCAAAATTTAAATACGCCCCCTGGAAAACGATTGTTGTGACCACGGTATGCGCGCCGTGAAAGGGAATAAGAAGTATACGAGTATGTAAAAGAAGA
>CM023357.1:23846891-23950370 GCA_013282895.1 Eriosoma lanigerum
GCGCGCGAATTTTCAAATATCTTATAGTATTATTGTATACGTATAATCTTTCGGATGTTATGATATTATATCGTACCTATAACAAGTATAACATAACAACGTTGAATTATTCATGTCCACGTAACGTCGCGCGCGTAATCGTCACCGGTACGCGAGTATACCATGGTAACATGGTAAACCCACAACGTGTTCAACACACCTATATACCAACACGTCCGTTGCCCCGAATACTGTTCGCGAAATAATAAAACACATAATTTGTCTACTTAAAGCGGACTTCTTTACGCGAGGGCGCGCACCATTTAATATATTATACAATAACCGATTGTACACACTACGTATTTTATATAATATATTTCCAACGCGGACTCGTACAAAACCATATACTGAATCCGACTATATATAATATCGTTATATTATATAAATAATAATATCGTGCAATTTTCCAGTTTCGTGTGCATTATTCGTGGCGCGTATTATTCGCGTCGGAGATGGGTTTGAAGTTTGAAACACGGGGATGTAAATATACGAAATGCGCAGTAGTGTTGGAAATCGAGAAACGGCGCCATAAAAGAAACAATATTTAAAGAGTGTCCCGCGAGGAGGGGGAACAAGGGATTTTTAATAAGAAGACATCTGGAGAGCGAGGCAGATATTGTGCGTTTGATTTATGAAAGGTCGGATAAACGAAATTGTTCCTGTATCTTCAATCTCGAAAATATATATATATATATATAAATATACTAAAGTGTGTTTGGAAAAAATAAGTATAATGTTTTTATGGGAATGCAGAAATATTTTTCCTATTCCGCTTTGATTTGTGGTGTATAATAAGAAAAGTTTTATCCATAACTATTATTATACCTACCCATTATTTATTATTGTGTTCACTGCTTTGTATTTATCAAATATTAAACATAATATAATATATATTATCTCATTATCCACTTTATTATATAAAACACGTTTTAAAAATTAATACAATTATTAAACATCGAACCTAAGTATCTATATCAATTCTCAGTTCAGTCAGATGCGTATAACTTTGTATTAAATGGCGAGTTTATTGTGCGTAATACACTTAATAATAATGTGATGTATAATTATGTAAAACGTGAAACTATGATACAATTACAACATAAAGTATAATTACACCACCGGGTTCAAATTAATGAAATTATAACGTATTTCATGCTTTATTTATAATAATGCAATAGTGCGTTATTTTTTATGGATAAAGAAATACTCAAAACACAATAACGCAGAAAAGGTTATGTTATTTTTGTTTCAATTTGATATTTTAAACTTTTTATAAAAAATAAAGCTTTAGGTTAGGCATTACGAGGTCATTGAAAACCTATTCAACAGTCCAAACATTCAAAGTTTCCTATACTATCCAAACGATTAGAATGAGCAAGTCATGTACTTGTAAAAAGTATCTGATCAATAAAGTTTTAATCAATAATTGAAAAGAGACCACGAGGAAGACCGCGCGACAGCGATGGATGGATCGTGTAAAGAATGATCTAAAAAGGACTGATCAAACAACAGTGATAGAGGATGCCGATGACAGGAATTGTTGGAGAGTCTTAGTAAAAGCTGCGAAACGCCTTCAAGGCGTATAAAGCAAAAAACAAAACAAAAAATAAAAAAAAATAGGTATTACATTATAATATTACTATGTACTATCTAGGTACTTGGTATTCCGTTTTTATTATTAAAATATGCGTAAATATTCAATCCGAATAAAAATTGATTAATAACGTTGAACGTATTTTGAACGTTATTGTGTAATAACTTGAACTGCATAATATTTTTGCTTTTGCATTTTTATTGTGTATTATAGTGTCGGTAGAAAACGGATAATAAAGTCGGAAAAAACTGGTAGTTGATAGGTTTAGTATACTCGTAAGCGCTCGGTGACAGTAGCCGGGAAATAGATAACAGAAATAAAGATAAATTCCCTCCACTCCAGATTCCAGAATACGAAAAGCGGAAATTGAATTTAGCTTTTTTGTGACCGTTCAACATGATTATTTATCGAATATCGATATTCATAATATGGCATTATTGAAATTTTTAATTAACGGGTATTAATTAATATACTATAATATTTATATCTATAACACAAATTTTAAGTGGTAATAATTGTTAGATATAATTATTACTAGACATAGATATTAAATATTTAAATATTAAATAATTTTAATTTAAATGTAAATAAATCTATTACAAAGTTATATTAGCAATAACAACATTAATTGTGATTAATGTTAATTAATTATCATTATCATTATAATTAAATCATTATAGGACTATAAATGTTATTTTTTAATAAAATGTTCGAAAATAAAAAGTATACAATTTCAACTACATACGCACGTCGTGTAAGTTTTTAAACAGGTAAGATCCAATGGGGGATGATTGCCTCTATCAGCCCCCCATAAACATTCTCCTGCGACAAATTATGTTTTCGTTTAGTTTTTCGCTTAGCATACTTTTATTTATTTAGGAGAAAAATATAGTACTCTATATATAGGCATAGTATATACATTTACGTTTACATAAACGATACCTACTGGCTACTACAAAATTTATGTGTGGGGATAATACAAGATTTATTATACGTAATAATATAATAATATAACATACAAACAGCTCTTTTATCAACGGAATTAGGATGTAGGAATTATAGTTACATATAATATGTAATATTAAATTTCCACCTCAAAAATAACAACAAGAATATAAAATGTATGTTATAAATTTATAATACATATGATGAGTATAAAATATAAAATTCGGTTGAACGTTTAAAAATGTACAAAAGGAAATAATCCTTCGGATACCCCACATCCTATACCTATATAATACCGTAGGTACATATACTTTCACGTTAATCCTAGTTTATTAAATCCGTTTTTCTATTTATCAGAGGAATTAATGTCACACGCGTTTAAAAATGATTTGTGTGCCTTATCATATTATGTAATATAATATAATAATATTATATAATATCTATATCATATAATATCATTGTCGATGAAACCGAAGAAAAAGATCCGGCGGAAATCGGTATAGCTGCATATGTAAGGTATACAATTGAAAACTGGTAAGTGGTATAAAAAAAATCGATACCGGGTGTTTTGTGCCAAATATTATATTATATAACCGTCTCAGATGTCTTAATATAGAACACCAGTTTCACTGTTTATTTTATGTGTCTCAATTTCTGGAGACACTCGACACTATATATCATTGAACCTTATTTTACCACGTTCACCATTACAGACAGACAGACTGATGTAAATTTCCTTTCATTTATTCTGTATTTATATTTATGTATTCTTGTATATACTACATAAACAACGCTTCCAGGTGTTAAGTCTCGTGCGCGCAAAATTAGATGCCCGAAGCCCCAATAAGTGTCGAATTTCAGACCGTGGCCACCGTGAAGTAAACACAACCGGTCTGTGTATAATTCTCACTATAATTCAGTACATATCGGTTACTAATTAATAATAGACACGAACAGATTTTGCATGAAATCTACCGGCCGATAGTTACCATACTGAGGAAGTTGGACAGGTAATACGTTATGCGATCGAATATTTTATTTCATGGATCTTAATTAGTTAATTGTGTCATGACTGGCTCGGATTTTAATGTCGTAAAAATATCAAAAAATGTCCATAAAAATTGCATTTATAATCTAAAAACTAAAAAAAATGTCTTAAACTAGCGCCCTAATTTTTATTATTACATAAAATAGGTTATAAACGGGGTTAAAAACGATGTAAAAACGTAACAATGACCTAAAATAAAGTTTACGATTAAATTAATTTTTAGCTTTAAATATTCCAAAAAAAAAATAGAAATTAATTAAAATCCGAGAGCTCTATTATGACTATATTATACGACAATATACACATACTGTGAATTGCCGATGAATCACTCTAATATATTATAGTTCTACAGGTAGTAATAATAATGTTGTGGTTTTTTTTTAAAATTTGTTGTTTTCACCAATCCGCGACAACGTATAACTAATAACTATAATAGAATACATTTCTATAAATTGATTTTTCGCAATTGCTATAATATTATATCACGGTATATATAATATTTACCACATCGTCGGCGGCTTTCTCTGAAAACTCAATATATATATATATGTATTATAAATTTTAATATACCTTTATATATATAAATATTTTTTTGTTTGAAAACATTTCTCCGACGTTCTTTATAGGTATAGTTTACTGAAATAAAATAATATATATATACGAATAAATTATACTATTTATAGATGAACCCGTGGCATGTTTTCGTTGTAAAAAAAATTTTAGTATTGTACTAGATCATCGTTTGTTGCCATTCGGTCGTTCTAGTTCGCTGGTCATCGTCATCGCCGCGTCCGTCGTAACAGCACAACAGCAGCTTCTGTGCGCGAGATACACAACAATGGTGAGAATCGAAACGTGAGAAACGCAGTCGGTGCAGCTGGGAAACGTCGTCGGCCGGATACACTTTATTACCCCACCTATTCCATACAATATGTTTAACGTGTAGATCATAGGGGTAGATAGTAGGAGACGAGATATTTTAATTCCGAATTTCCGATTTAAATGCCCCCTGTTGTTCGCGATGCCAAAGTAAATACCGACGTAAAAATAATTTTTATAAATCGTATGTCGACGTAACACGGACAGCACGACAGTGTAAATATTGTTATTACCGAGGCTTATAGCATTAGCATATTTGTTTTGAAATATAATAGAGACATCTAAGTGAGTGATAAATTTTGTTTCAGGTCACTAATAAGTAAAAAACGCAATTTGTTTTTCTCCATATTCGTGATTTAATGCTAATTTCTATTTTAGTGTTTTTGATATTTCCAAAAGGGAATATTTGTAATGTATTAAAATATTTTTAAACGTTCGATTGAATAATTTTACATAGGTATATAGGTAAAGATAGTGTTTTTCATATTTCAAATTATTTAAAAAATTGTCAAATAAATAAATATAAATATTTTGATTGTTATTATTACTTTTTTAGAATAAAATGAAAATAATATACCTAAAGCCATTTCAGCAATTTTTTACGTGGTTTTTAATAATAATAATGTATAGGTACTTAATGTAATATTTTTTTTTATATTTCATCATTATTAGTGCATATTTTAGCGCTTATATGCATATTTATAAGTGCATTTTTTTGCGCTTGTAACTACCTTTTTTAGTCACGAGCCCTGGTTATTACATTTGTTGTGGTTGTGGTACGCTAAACGCCCGGAAACTGCATAATATTTAGCGATGACGGATAAATGCACCACATTCAGCGCTGTGACGCGATCATTTTGTGCGGTCGGAGTTCCATTTTAGCATACGAAATTATTCGAGTGAAACGCAACGCAACATAATGTTATACAAATTAATTTGGAATACGAATAATTTTGGTCGAAATCGTTCCATAAATATATAGTTTACACAGTAGACAATGTGTGTATAGACACTAGGGCCGGTAAATAATACCAAGTCGATACCTGGTATATACCGTGATGGCGTGATCGTGATTCACTTGTCACAAGCTTTATGTTTATGTGTATATAGTTGTAACCTTGTAACCGTAGTTGTGTGACAACACAATCGTAAAATATGGGATGAACATACAAAAATGTCGGTGATACAAGATGCAGAAAACGTTAAATCGTTAAAGCAGATTTTATTTTATTTCATTATCACATGGAATACAATACATAAATTCTAGTTACAATTATAAAAAGAGGATAAACGAATGATATAAAGTTATTATGTATATATTTAAGTGGTCCGAAGATAGAAATCTAATAAACAAAATTTAAAAGAACAAAACGTTAGTCTAAAAATTAAAGGTGGGGTCCATAGTGGTATTTTGTATAAGACATCCAAGTGGTTCATTAGATAAACAGGGATATCGAATGAAGAGGAGAGGATCGAGATAGTCTTTGAAGAACTTTGAAATTAATTAAAGATAACATAACAGGGATGAAGAATTAACTTTATCACATAGTAAGTTTATTAGGAACTTATTACCCAAGACAACTCTGCGATCAATAAGTGTATTTAATTTAAGATGTTCGGTAATATGTGAAAAGTCGTAAAGCAACTGAGGAATATCTAGTAAAAATCCTGCAAACCGCAAAAATCTACGCTGTATTTTTTTCAACTATATAAGCGTCAGTTGCAATATGGGGACACCAGACGATATTACCATATTCTAAAATAGGACGGACCAATGCACACCATAATGTTTTAACTACCAATTTAAGTTTAAGTCTTTAACTATACTCATAAAAAAAACCCAAGAAACTTAAATACTTTACAACAGATCGTTTTTATATAAGGCATAGGAATTTAGGATCAAGTGAATGGAAATTTTAATGGAAACAGTTTAGACTTTTGAGTATCAAATTATTGATTATATATCAATATTTACACATATTCATTATATGATATTATAATCATTATCGTATGAATATTTTACGAGTGTTACGTGTAACACAACTGAAAACATTGTAATTTTTTAAAATTATACACATATTTGTGAACGAAAGATAGGAGTCGAGACCTATGGAGATGTTAGATTAGAATAACCTAAAAGCCTGACTAGATGGGAAACTAGACATGTATCAGATTATAGGCAGAAGGTATATACGATATACCTATTTTTTGTGCACAACATGTTTTAATTTTTTTACTACACACCTTTTGCTATTATAACCTCCATATTTAAGTTACACCACCATTATGTTTATTATTTTTCGTAATAATGATATTATAAAAAGTATTTTTTTACGAGTTTTAAAAATGAATTCGTTATTGTTTATAAAAAAAAAAATTGGATATTCAAATTTTTCTAATTAAAGTAAATATATCAATAATATTGAATAAAGCACAACGGTGGTCAACGACAACATGCTAATAATATCGTGACGCGTAATTACGTCGCTTTTTACTGAGTGAGGGGTGGGTATATGTCATCGATTGTTGTTGACTATTTTTTTTATTATATCATTTGATTATCGCTAACCCTATACAGAACCGCGGTACGTTCGTGATACGATAATCGTCTTACAACTTCCTTGGCGAATATTTTCGCGATAATTACGATAAAAAAAACTGAAAAAAAAAAACAAATCATCTCGACGGGCCAGTGACGACGAGGGGAGTTTTGCGTTTGGAGGGGGGTAGGTACCTGGAAGAATCCCTTGACGTGATCCGAACTTTGACCGCTGTGCCGGCTACTGCCGTGTCTTTCGCGCCACTTCAACACGCCCATTACAGAACTGATCCAACCCGGTGAATCGTGGACGTCCACGCAGGACGTTTGTCGCGCGGCTTTCAGCGCCGTCGTGCGTCCGTCACCAGCACAACCGAACGCGAATCGAAATTTCACGGGGCGACACACGCAAAAAAAACCGAAATGAAATTACCTAATCAAAACGGGCAAAAACACGTGCCGTGCACCGCAGAAAATCGAGCGCGAAAAAGACGATAAAAAAAAAACCCTCGCGAGCTCAGAGCGAACGACAGCGACGAGGACGGCGACGAATGCATGACTGGAACGAGAATCGAAAATGACAACGGTCGCGTCTAACTAGACCAGCCGGCACGACCAAACCCGCCGACCGACGGAACGGACCGCAGTCTCCCCTCCACCGGCGGTGCCGACGGGCGATAAAACGGCGACGGGTCGTCTCACTCGCCGCCGCAAACGCAGGTAAACACAACGGTTGGCGACGTCGTTGGTTTCCCGTGACCCGCTCGCATAAATAATATAAACATTCTGGGGTCCATTTCGGCACCCGTACGGGCACACTCACTAGTCGTTGTTAACCCATTTGAATGCTTGTGATGTTAAAATATAACATATAATAATGTACAACATAATGCAGCGAAAATATTATAACAATAACATATTATTAGATTATTATATATATATTTATTAATAATAATAATTGTATTTCCATGCAACGATAAAGTTGACGATCAAACCAGTTTTCTACATTTAGATTACACCGTATTTGCGTGGCGCATGGTAATAGGAAAACGTCAATATTTATAGTTCCTAACGTCGGTCACAGAGCACGAGAGCAGCACTTTACGAGAAATAAATTTAAAATTTCGGAAAAAATCGTGTCTTCTTCTTAAATTGTTCATAAAAGACTCCAGAGTGATTTTACAGAGACTAAACACCTCTTATCAAAATTAAAGACAGCAATATTTCTGAGGGCACCTCGGGGCTTTTTATTATTATTCCAAATATGTTGTTTAACAGTTAAACAATGTTCATTTCAATGTTCAATTTTTCAAAAAAAAAATGCTCCCTCCAAAATATTCTATTTTTTTTTTCATTAGAGGTGTTTTGGCTCTAAAGTCACATTAGAGCGATATATTTTCAATCGAAGTGAGTATGTATTATCATACTAAAAACTACCTTTTCTTAGCGTACTTTTAATGCGCGTGCGTATGACATTTGTAAACATACGAATGTTCGTGTATTTAGATCATATAGATTATTTTACACATCACGGATTTAATGTATCTTGTCGTGTTTGATTAACGCGGAGGCTTTTTCTATCGGTGTTGTGAGTTCGAACCAACGTGAATAATCTTTTTATATTTTTTATTTTTCGTGCTTGTGAATTTATTTAGATATGCGAAGTGGTTTGCACATCAAATCGGAATTAATTTTCGAGATTTGTCGAACGACGAGCTCCCGACACGCGCGAAACGCTGTACTTGTCTACCCGAAACCAAATCTAAAATATTAAAGCGTAATTGAACGCGGGTGCCGAAACGGACCCCAGAATGCATTTATGCTACCCGCGTGGTCGACCCCCACTGCCGACAATATCGCACACGATACACCCACGCCACCGGTTTTGTGTTTCTATCTATATACAATCGCGTTTATATATTATTTTGACCGCGAGATTGACAAACGCTCAATTAAATATTATCATAAAACTTCTCCTTCTCTTAACCTTTCCTCCACCCACCTCGAAACACCGTGCAACAGCTGAATGTACGCGCATAAACAGATGACGAACACAATAGTAAAGCTCGTGCGAAACGAAACGAAAGTGCCCAGAGAAAATATTTTTCTCCATCGAAGATATTACTATATTATTAATTTATTGTTGTTATTGTTACTATACACAATTTTCGTGATAATACGATCGATCACGACTCGTTACCGCACTTACCACACGCCGAGTGGCGAGTGCGGTAAGCCGGTAACCCAACAACAGATATATTTATCTTGGTCGTTCTGTACCTCGCGGAATAACGTTTGCATGATTTCAGATTCCGTATTAGTATTAGTTAGTGAGCCTAGATAAATAATAAAGAGTGGCCAACTCGGTTGATAGCAGCCATATTTTGTCCAATAATATTCCAGCTCAATTTTACATTTTTGTTATGAATTTCCATATTATTATAGCGGTGTATTGAATATTATACATTTTTTTTCCTACGATTTAAAATGATTTAAACAACTATGTTTTTCATCTTTGGGAAAAACTTTTAATGTAAATCCTTGTTCGCTACGAATATAGCACAACCAAACGTACAACACGCCGGAAATTCTACCAAAAAAAAATTGTATTTATATTGTATGCTGTAAAAAGATATTACGCATAAATTAATATTATCTTACTTGATTGATGATAAATATTCTTCTTCTTCGATTTTAAATACAAAAACAACAGAAAAACATTAAAAAATTAATGTACAAAATTATATTTGAACGAAAAATGGTGTCCAGTGCAAATGATAACAATTGACCAATAGAAAGTATTCATCGAGTTGGCTACTCTCTTTTTTATCTATAGGCTCTCTAGTATTAAAATTGTTAGTTTATTACGACTATACGCCTATACGACGATTTGGCCAACGATTTCAATTATTTCGCCCACGATATATAATAAGAAAAATTATAATATAAAAAATATATATTTCATCCGTTCATCGAAATTTAAATTCCCTCTGATATTCTTGAATATTTTTCACGCATAATAAAATTGCGTTATACATTTTCGACAGGAGGAGTCATATAGCTATTATATTGGTTATTGGATTCTAATAATATACGAATTATGGAAAACTTAATTTATAAAATTATGTTTTGGTAGAAAACATAATAAATAACATTGACTACAAATAAGTAATTTATAAACTTTATTACTACGAGAATATAATAATTTGGATTATTGTTATATTATATACATTATTAAAATATTCGTAATTCCTTGCTGCAAATTCAAATTAAATAATTTATCTCTATTTTTATAATTCTATAAAATAATTCTCATAATATTATATTAATGGTGTCCACTACTGTGCTAAAAGGGTTGGCTGTTTATGCACAAAAAATTGTGTGTAATTTAAAAAGCAAATAATGTTAACGCTATATTGTACAGAGATATATAGGTCACATGCAGATCGTATAATATAATAATATTATATCCCCTTGCTATACGCTGCGCACATAATTGTAATTGCTATAGGCTATGATTTCGCGCAGTATTCGTTTTAATAAAAAATAAAAAATAAAAAAGGATTGCAATTTTCAGTATTGCATTATCGTCGATGACATCGCATCTTGATCGAATTCCATAAAACATTATTGAAATATTGGCTTTCGAGAGAGAGAGAAAAAAACGATATTATAATTATATAGTGCGTGACTTTAAATCGAATTTATATGCGTCATGACGCAAACCAAACTCAACTAAATTATTTACATTTTTTTTTTCGATTAATAATCAAAACATAAATTATTCCATAATAATCTAGACGAAAGATAAATAAATAATAATTATCCGAAAATGGAAACATTTAAAATATTATAATATACTCGTAAATTATAAATAATGATTCTATTTTAATTTTTTTTCCAAAATATTATTAGATAGTCATTAATTTATTGATCAATAGTGTAATATACTAATAAATTAATATGAATAAATTAAAATATTATAATAATATATACCAATAATGTGATATTTGAAAATATATGACATTTATACCCACCGCATAATATTATAATGTACACTTGAACCCTTAAATATTACGTAAATTATTAATAGGTAATTTATATTAATTTAATGTCAATTATTATAATACATGTTGCTTATTGTGATATTATTATATTATGCACAGTGAAAAATACAATTTTAAAAAATATCGAAATATATTTTATTTAGATTATCATTACAACAAACGCACAATTTACAAACGAATTAACCCAGTGGAAAATAAACAAAATAATCATATTTTAGTATTGCAGAATAAAATGCCAATATTAGTTAATACAATAATTATAAAGTTTATAAAAAAAAATCTATCGTGGTACAGTAAGTATTAATATTGATATTTACCTATTTGGCTATTTAGTGTTTACTGACTCGTATATCCGTATAACAAAACTAGATTTAGAATATGCGACCGCGTCGCACATTTATCCGTACGGCATAAAAAACAAAATAAAAAAAGAGTTAACAGTATACTGTTAATAAATCTCTATGGCAGATCGCCAGATTTTCGTACTTTTTTTTATTCTATGCCCATTTTTATTTGTCTTTCTGCGCTACACCGCAAGGGGACATCTCACAGCAGCTGTTTGTGTAATTTTTTATTGTTATTTATATTTTATCGTACAAGACCAATTGTTTTCAAGTGGTGGAGAGTGACCCCTGCAGGCTACCATCTGCATCAGAATAATGCTATATTATTATACGTAAAATTATGTTCAGAATAATCAATACTATTATTGATAATATATTATTTGAACAATATACTCGCAAGTATACTATACAAAATTAATACAGATACACCTACGGATCGGATTAGGTTAGAATAGATCACTTTGACCAACATGTTTCATGGAAATATGGTGCAATGCACCACATGATCGGACGTTGTCGGTGTGTAGGTTAGGAAATAATCTCGAATTATGGACTTAAAATATAATACCTATTATATTATATTTGTAATATATAATATTTATTTTATAAGAAATATACAATGTATAAGCAGCGGCTGATTGTAAATCATAAATGTCATCATCGTGCTAGCTGGTACTCGAAAAAATCATAAAAGCTATACTATAAATGCTATAAATAAAGTAATTTTTAGAGAAAAACGATAAACAATTTTCATGCACGTGTATATATAAACCTATTGAAATAGAGGGCGTTTAAGACGCAATACCCTTTCGTTGTAGGAAAAAATTAATTATATTAAGTATAGATATTATATAGGTTATAGGTAGAATGATGAAAATATTATGATACAGGTACTATAAAATATTGTTTCTCATCATATTGTTTTCTCATAATAATATGCATAAGTATATTTAATTTTCTTTTTTTTACGAGTTCGTCCAATAATATTAGTCATATAAAATTTAATATGATAAGTTGCATAAGTCTAAACATACGCGTTGTTATTATTATATATATATCAACCGGTTTTGTTCATAAGGGTTGAATTATTATTATTATTATTATATTATCATATCGAAGGGTCGTATTTGCAGGACTCGTCATATTAGTTTGTGCACGTGTAAGGTCATGCACACGACTGATTTAAAATATAATAACGATCATAAAATACGTATTATATGTGCATGTGCACTATATTTCTCACGGCGATTGAGTTATTGGAGATTCGGAGACGCGTGAGAACGTCCATGTGCAATTTTGGACTTGGCAAGTTCATCGGATTCGTATATTTTTCGACCCCGTCTTTATTCCGACACGCGGTAAAAAATCATGACAAGTTGAATTTGAATTGTAATTTTATTACTTATATATTTTATATTTAAACCCAATCATTTTTGGTCGAGCCCGCAAGTCAGGTCACTCTCTGCATACTTGTATTCGTTAGATGGTAAATTAGGGTGAAATTTGTTTTAAAAAAGTGTATTGCATCACGAATACAATGTTATTTGCTATATAATATCGGTTTACACAATAATCGATATATTATTAACAAATAATACCGAGTAAAACACGTATATAACTGTATAGTGTACAAACGTTGTATATATAAAAAAATATATTAAAAAATACTCTATTACAAAAAATAGACACTATTGTTTTTTTAAGCGCATCGTACGCGTGGCATAATATATACACAATATAATATTTATTATTTATATATTGTAGTGAATTGTTCGTTATTTTAATATCTACTTCACGAGCGCGAAAATCAACTTTAAAACATTATTTATGGTAGTAAAAAATAACACGATTCTCCCCCCCTCCCCCACAAACGTAGAAGAAAACCAATTATGTGATATCGAATTTCTTGTTTATAAAATGTTAATATTTTATTGGCACATCATTTTAGCAAAACAATAATAATAATGATTATAAACGTGGCTTATTTTTGTAGTGCACCAGTGCACGTATTCGCGATAATAACGCATCCATATATTTTATCGAAACAATTGAAATCGTGACGAAAAATCATTAGACTTTTGCAGTCATAATTAAATCTCATCATGTCGTTGACGGCAGACCATGTCTGAAATATTGTTATAATGGGATTTATTCCATTAACTTTTTTTTTCTTTTCGTTTTTAATTTTTAAATTATTTTAATCTTCCAGCGATTGAGGTTATGCATAAATTTATATTTAAACACAACATGTGAGTATAAATAATATTATATTATTATAATAGATCACGCAGGATATATTGTAGTTACGTCACTGTTGCATAATATTATAATTTATAATAATCCCAGGCCATTATATTACAATA
Organism: Eriosoma lanigerum; assembly: GCA_013282895.1. Taxonomy (NCBI): domain Eukaryota; kingdom Metazoa; phylum Arthropoda; class Insecta; order Hemiptera; family Aphididae; genus Eriosoma; species Eriosoma lanigerum. Next base: position 23,860,710 of record CM023357.1, read on the forward strand.
TATCGAATAATCGGATACCTCTGATGCTCGTTTGATTGTACTATGAGTACCTATCTCTATTCTACCAGTCAACCTGTCTACGTAATATTAAACTATTCACTAAATAATAACGCATTATTAATTATGTTGCTTTTACGTATGTTATTATTTTTTTTATCAAACGAGTTAAAATAATATAATATTATAAATTGATTAATTATTGTTATTGAATTGTATACGAAAACAAAATTGATAGTACTTACACATTAAAAAATCGTATAATATACTAATGTACTATGCGCATAAAAAACGTACAATATAACATCATTGATTATTAGTCTATGACTAATGAGTTACGATTTTATGAGTATGGAACACTACCTATTATTATTAGTATACTATATTATCATAATCAGTCATAACACAAATTATACAATGTACATGTTTAACAGAATAATTTTTTTTTTTTATGATAAATTCTATTTGTTTGTCATCACTTAATATTATACTATATACATGTCATCTTCAAAATGAAAATTAATTTCTGCAAAAATTATAAAATTACAAAATTATACATGGAATATTTAATGAATTATTTTTGAGACTATAATTCATCATGAGATCCATAATAGAGGTAATAACTTCTTTTAGCTACCGACATAGGAAAATTTTAGGTACTTTCTCGTGTTTCATTATTATTTCGTTTATTGAATTTCATATAGAATTATAATTCTATAACTTTGTAGGTATATAAAAAACAAATATTTTATGAAACTGATTATAATAGGTTGTTAATATTTATAATTCATATTTTTATTTTTAATTATTGTATGAAAAAAATTATAATTATCAAACTAAAAACTAAATTAATACGCCCAATTGCCAATGTCAATCCAACTTATATCTACATTAAAGTTTTGAAAAGAAAAACACAAATTCAATGTGACAATTTAAAATCCATTATCATTTTATACTGTGTATACAAATTTACGATAACAGACTCTAACATAAAAAATTATTTGGGGTCAACCTCTACCCCTACTCTCCTATTATACATGTCTAATGTCTATATGAAAGCGTAATTATTTCATATTTGTACAAGGTACAACTACCGTTCAGTTCATCATGACAATAAATAATGACTAAAAATTACTTGGTTGGTATAGCTGTACTTATTTATTTTGATGAATAATTTGCTCATAAAACAATACGTAAATAAACTACTATGATATAAAAACAAACAGTTTCGAAAATCCGAATTCATTATGTAGTAATAGACCAATTGATTTTATTATATTATATAAATATATATCTACCAATAATTGATATTCCAACTACTATACTAGGTGACATAAATGTCGCACAGTAAATTATCTTTGTCGTCTAGACGCTTAGTGGAAAATATTTTGTATGACTGCTGAGCGATATTTATTATTTTGAAATATTGGCATGTCTAGATATTAAATTAACTTTAACAAACACAAAATCGGAACACAATTTTTATTTATATAATATTATATTATGTTTATTCATCATTGTTGTAAAAATAAAACTCACGGAAACGGAACTAAAACTAAATTATAATTTATAATGATAGGTAATAAAAATAACACACTAAATATCTACAATGTTACCCGAGATATTATATTATTATTTATTATCATCTATATTTAAACATAATTAATAATAATTATTATAAAATATATTATATATTATAATTGTATAACAGTATTTATAATAAATTATTATATAATCATATACAATAACATATAACAATTTAAAAATAGGACCTGTTCATACTGATTATAATATAATATATAAATATTAAATAGTGTAACAATCATAATAATTATGCACTTTTCAATGTTTGTTATATTTAAAGATACATTTTAAATCTAATTAATCTTCTGTTAAAAGAATAATATAGTGAATATCCAATTTTTGTTTAGTTTTAAAAGTTCGTTTCATTTTCAGAGGTAGACATACATATATTAATTGACAAAGTAATTGGTAAGTAAATATTATTTAATGCTTACAACGAAAAATTATTTTATAAAATAAATATATATATATTAATTTATACAAATTTAAAATTCTGTTTATCTATTGATTTTGATCGATTTGAAAAAGTCACTTAAGTTTATCTATGATGGGCTACATTGGTGAACACTGGGCGCTCGCATTAAAAAAAAACAATTTTGAATATAAAAATGTTTCAAGTTTGTATTAACGTACATTTACATTTATTATTAATAATTATTTATTTTATTATATTAAATTATATTTATAAAATAATATATTTTTGTTTTAGAAATTAAATATATTATATTATTTGAATATAATTAGTTTTAATGCATGGCCATGAAAAATTATTTTTAAAGAAGGTTTTTGTACAGTAAGAAACAAGGTACAACATTCTGTTATGCAATTCAAAATTAAAGATCAATTAATGTTACTAATTTAATTGGGAGTTATTCAGTTACGAATTATATTAGTTTTGACTATATTTTTTTTCACAGTATCTTTTTCTCATCTAATGAAAAATACTTAAAATATCCACTGTTATATACGAATATAAATTATAAATTATAAATATTTGCCACGTTACCTGCTGAAAATCAAGCAATTATCAATAAATGGATAATGTTATCGGCTTATCGTTTTGGTCACATTAAATACGAATACAAATAGAAATAATAATATTGTCATTTCCAGAAAAATATTATTTTTATAACATATTTTATACAATAGAGAGAAGTTTAATATAATATCTCGGTATGGTTAGGTTACATTTTCTACAGAATTTACAAAAACATGTAATACCTACATATTGGATACTTATAAAAACAAGGATAGCAAATTATTATTTTCAATTAACTATAATAATATAATACCATAATAATATATTGAAAAACACTTAATTAAATAATGACTATTTATTAGATATAAGGTACGAGTAAATATACTTGTAGATATCATAATAAAGTTATATACGTATATCGCATAATTGATTGACAGACGAAACAATTTTTAATTTTATTTGATCTTTGGGACCATAAAAATCATTTGTAAATTCTATAAATGGTAAAGTATTATTATTATATGTATTTCGATTTTGTATGGGTAATTATTTTGAAACTGATAAATGGTAAAAATATTTAATAGTCAAACAACAATACTACAGATAAAGATAAATATTATATTTTTTCAGTAAACTTTATAAAATAGGTTTAGTACAATTTCAAAATATTTATGATAATACAGTGTTGGTATACCTATATAATATAGTGGTTAATTGCTGAAATAAATATAAACGAAAACATAAATATCGTTGTGATAACATTGTACATAATATAGTTTCAAACAACGCACTTAGAGCATATTCTAAAATTAGTTGTTTTAATAACTTCAATGTTAGTTCAAAACTTTAATTTAAAAAATAGATTGATGTTTTTTTATTTTTTAAAATTCAATTTGTATTATTTTAAATTAAATGCGAATTTATAGAAATAGGTTACTAAGTCTAAAATATATACGAAATTATTACGGAGTGATCAGAATTATTTCGTGTTGTAACAATTTTATTGTTTTAATATGAGAATTAGAAAAATAATTATAATATTATTAAGAAATTATATTATAAAACTAATTTCATTATTTTCATACGTTTTTTATGTGTATTTTCTGCAGGTATCAACATTTGAAAATCTAGTGTGGTGTGGAGGGGTGGATCTAGAAATGAAAAAAGGGGGGGCTAATCCAAAAAATTTACTTTAAATACATGTAAACAGTAGGCACTGAAAAGCAAAACGTAAATATTTATTTACAAGTAGGTACTTAAGGGGGGCTTTAGCCCCCAAAGCCCCCCCTTTTATCCGCCTCTGGTGGTGTGTGGATGTTTATACTTCTTTTGTTGTAACATAATCATTTGCAGTTGATCACTATATATTATATATAGTTACTGTCATTGTGAAAGTAGTTTTCACTATTTGGTGTAGTAACAAAGTTTATATTAATTGCAACTAAACATTAATATTGTTTCAGTCAAACACAGTATACCTAAGTATTATAGTAAAAGTTTAAAACTAATATGTGTTACTTGAAAAGAACTGATAAACAGTAATTTCAGTTTTAGCTACATTCTACGATAAAACAGAAAATATTATGATGATATAGGTATGTATATATAGGTAACAATTGTTTTTAAAGTATATAATAAGTATAACAGTGCTATAGGTATTTCAATTTGTAAAGTTTTCGATTTATCGATAAAGTCTAGACCACATTTCGGAGTTTCGGACCAACTAAGGTTTCACTTACAAATTGTATATATAGGTAATCTGTAAAGATCTATAATATAATAAATCATCATGATTTTTCATAAAGGATAAAAACAAAATATATTATATTCGGTATATATAATATATATATTATATTAATTATAATGATTGCAAATAAAAATAATATTATGTAAAATTATTTAATTTGTCATTAAAAATGTATGTCGAATCTGTACAAGCATAAGCAAAATATATAAGTAATACTAATTTATACTCATTTGCCGTGAAATAACGAAAATACAGTGTAAGTATTTACCAAATATTATGAGATTAAGTGAGAATACATAGTGTAACAATCGTGGTAAATTTAATAAATTAACACGCGACACGATTACTTTTATAAGAAAAACAAAATAAAAAAACAATTTACATATACACCTACACTATTATTTTTTTAAACTCAATATTTCAAATGTAATTTTAAATTTCAAGTTTTCAACCATGTTTTGTTACAATACTAATAAACTTCAACAAAAATATTTCATAATCAATTCAAAGCATCTAATCTTATTACACAATATTATACATTATTAATATTTTATTATGTTGTAGGTATATTATATATTTTCTCATAATTTAATTAATAACTTACATTTTTAACAACATCAGACTACTATACTTGTATATAGTGTTATATATATATATAGTAATATAAAGTATTTTTTATAGATTTGACGCATACAAGTATATTATGAGTGGACAGGTCGTTATTTATAATATATATAAGTGAAATTTTATGATTACTAATTTTAAGTCGATCAAGTCAAATTGATTTATATCCTAACACACACTCCACGGACGTCATTTGTATATTTTATCGATCTTTCTAAATATAAATATATACCGAGCGGTAAAAATTTAATTTTACAAAACTGTCTGAGATTACATATTTTATTAATAATTAATATACGTTTTCAAAATTATTTATAACCAACTGATCATGGCCGCTAAGAGGAGGGTTCAGGAGGCCAGAGCCTTGAGGCCCGTACCTTCTGAGGGGCTCGTCAGCCCGGGCTATCATACTCGTATAAATATTATTTTCATTTTTTATTCGATTCGAATCAGTGCGATCTTTATGTGAAAGTTTTTTTGTGCGTTGGTTAAATAAATAAATTATAATAGACCAAATTCAAGTGAATTTCCGCTACAGTAGCAAGTACAGAACGCTTTTTTTCAGTGTTAAAAGAGTCGAAAATGTTTTACGTACGACCATGTATCAAGACAGACTATCCAGCTTAGGAGTATTAGCGGTGGAACAAGAACTGCCCGAAAACACTAATTACTTAGACAATGTTATCAATGACTTTGCTTTGAAAAAAGCCAGAAAAGCAATAATATAACTAAACTGCTACTTTTATTGACAATTGTATGCTAGTTGGTACTTAATTAATTTTTCTTTGACAAATAAAATATTTAAAATAAACCACCAAATATGTTTTTTTTATTCACATATTATCAAATGTAATAATTATAGCATAGTATTAAAATAACTTGGACAAAAAATATAAGTTAAAGTTGGGCCGGAATTGTTTAACCATCTTTTTTTAACCTGATGGTTATAACATAAAATGCGGTATAATTTTTGGTCACAATGACATGGTAGTGACTAAAATATATCATAAATTAGAGAAGACTTCCTAGGAAGGTCATAAATAATTTCAATAGTATTATAGAATTTAAAAATGTGTTTTTTAAAAGACTTTGGGTAAATCCTAATCTTTTTAAGTAATTATTAACAATAACAATTAACAATTACTTAATTGTCACCTAAAATTATATTAAAAATTATTATTCATAAATATATTTGTTTTGCTATAATACTTGTTATTTAATAATAATAATAATAATAGCAAATTTTAATTTTAAATTTAACATTTATATGCACATGAAACAAAATAATTATATATACCAGTATATTTTATACGTAATATATAATATATAGTATTAAATTATATGAAATGTATATAAGATAATTAAGAGATCTGATATTAAGTATATACCATGTACAATATGAGAAAGAATATGAGAACGAGAAGAAAAAGAAAAAAAAAAGGTTTAAAATATTATCATATTTACTATACTACTCTGCCTATAATGTATATAATTTAATACAGTCATATAGAATACGAGAATAGAATATTCCATCACACAAATACTCTCCGGGGTATCCTGATAAGGGTTTCACACAATATATAGTAAAAATATATTAAATATTATATATAGACCACAGAGTAATCAGAATATTGTGTTGCAGCAATTATATCTTTTTGGAATAATAAATAATGCAAAATCGAGAATAAATTATAATCTAATATAATTTTCAACAATTATAATTGTAAGTTATAATGAGTATAAAACTTAAAATTCCCTTTTTATACGATTTTTCGGACATTTCAATACCTATAACAAACAAGAACCACCACTTTATTCGTTTTGCCGTAACATAATAGTTATCAAAGTCTAATCAGTAATCACTATGGCTAAATCATACTTGCACTATCGTCTAAGTATATTATATACAGGCCTATAATCATAATTCATATGCGTCCATAGGGGGGAGGGGATGATGGAACACTTTCCTCCCACTTGAAAAAAAAAATGTACCTATAATTTTAATAAATTAAAACTTATACCTATACTAAATAATTATAAAAATTGGAACCAGATTGTTATTGTATTGTGTAGGTGCGTAAGGTAATTTACACCTGAAGGATATTTAAAAAAGAGTAATATTAAAACTTTATGTACATTATACATTTTTTTTTGCTCCCTCCTGAAAATTCTTCTATGGGTACATACTACATAGAAGTAATCTTGTACAGAGTGATCTGAATATTGTGTTACACAATTAAGGAGATAACATCGAAAACGTAAATGTATAATTCTCACCATTTATGCAACATGAAATTCTGATCATCCTGTACAGTTAGACCCGCGTGTCGGCGTATCAGTTATCTGAACTATTGCTATAAAATTTGTCAATAGTGTATATTTGTATACCTAGTTTACTCGTTTATATCCTGTTCTCATGCTGCAGTAGTTTTATGTAGCATCGACGAAACGCAGAACAATGATACTGCGCGTGATATAATAATCTTGTCTTATTTTTTGCACTGTTTGAGGTGTACTCGAGGGGAAAATTTCAATTGGATTTCTACGATATTTCGTCATTTGTACAGTTCTCAAAAATCTAATAAACGACATCAAGAACACGATAAACTACGGTAACTGTAAAAGTGTAAACCATTGTCGTTTCCTTTGGATTTTGTAAAAGTGTATTCAAGTGATTCAGCCAACGACCGCATAAATAATAGACACGGCCATACCTGTATAAGCATAATAACTTCAGTAAAATCGATAATTTACAAAATTTCACTCATTAATGTTTGAATATTCGATTAGTCAGAATACAATATGTGTTAAATTTAAATTTAAATTCACAGTAACAATAAGTATAATACTCGTATATACGTTGTGATCAATTGTTTTTAACAATATTCTAATTATTACAAATTCATAAGGTTATTACTATCCTCATAGTAATATTATTTTTTTTTCAGAGACTTAATAATAATATTTTTTTTCGAGCATCGTGTTCAAGAGCCTTCTTCTACCATACTGCTTATACAAATATTAAATTCTTAATAGACGTCAGTTTCTGTTCGCGATCGTTAAATTATTATACTCTTTATGAATATGGAATAATTATTTTTAAAAACTAATTGTATAAAATAATTTTCTATTGGTATATATTTGACTTTAATAGAAAACCTTTCATATAAACGAATACACATTAATATACAATTATATATTTTTTTGTTTAATTATAGTTATTTTCGTGTCTATTTAGTATATGAACTAATGAATCGTAAAAAAAATAACGAACATTGTAGGTATTTTTTGTTTATATTATGAAACATGACATTAAACCATGACTTAACTACTTTTATAAATTATATACTTCACTAAACAACGCCTATATTTTTATTAACAATTACGACCACCCACGTACATTTTTGATTCTTATTAATCTTATTCTACAACAAATACCTATCACATAATATTATGCGTTATAACATTTTAAAAACCACAAACAAATTAGCATTTATAAATGTTTAGAGATTAGACTATAATAATTAATATTAGTGCTATATATTTATATTAATAATACGATCAAACATCAATATAATATTATTTAATAAATATATAGAAATAGTTATGTATTTTTTATAATGTACAAAATAAAACTACGTTGTGTAAACAATATTATATTTAGATAAGTATATATAATATACAATATACATAATTTCTGAATTCTAAATTAATTTAACAATATTAGTTTAGATTTAAAAAAGTTGAATAATAACACGTGCATTCAAATATTTATAATGTTATACAATTGTTTACATTCATAAATAATATTTTGTGTCAATTAATAAATAATACCTAAAGTTGTAATATAATAATATGTAAGCTTTAGTAGTTTGGTACAGCAAGGATCACATTGAAATTATTATTATAATGTGACAACGTGATTGTGTCTTTATTAACAGTGACTATATAGTGAGATAAGACGAGTTTTAAAATAAACAATATTGGTATTTTGCATAAGAAATAAAAAAATAATTTAATACTCCCTTCGTAGAACCTTTGCAATTTATTCCGAGGGATTTTTTGTACTTTGTAAAATATTATGATGTTAATTATAATACAAAACTACAATATTGTATAAAAAAAATGAATTAAAAACCTAACCCCGATGTTCTAGAAACGAACTGATTACCTTCTTGATAGAGCTTTTGTCGTAAAATAAAATGAGATTGAGAAAACGTAGTTTGTTCTTCGGCATTTACGATACTAATTTTCCGGGCCAGCGAAGAAACTGTCAGACGTTTCACAAAATTAATGATTGCATCTAAGATGGGCGTATGCTACATATATATATATATAACGTATTACCCATGGGGTTTTTTTCATCGATATTATTAATGGTAGTACAAAAACAATATAATATATATATTGGCTAATCAAAAAAACGGAAGTAATCCACGAGACAAATTGAAAGAGAAGAAAAATTTGTTTAAGATGCATTTTGTATGAAGTCATAGAAAAGGAGAAGCCGGATAATGTCTACAGCTGCGGTTTTATAAACATCTGAGATTGTGTGTCCTACTTAGAAATTATCTTCTAAAAATCATAAAGATATCTATTCTATACGTATTATATATAAGTTTTTGTTAAAGTATTAATTTAATATTATTAATGTGTTGAATGCAAATAACAAACTTAAATAAAATGTAAGGCAATTAAATATTCAATATTCGATGGCCTATTAAAATTTCTAGATATAGTTATAATCTTACAGATAACTAATAAATATTTATCATATAAATAATTTAGCATACATAAGAAAAATTGCAAATAATATTTTGTATACTATATGAATGTCCTATATATAAATAATAAATGTTTGTATAAAAAGACGTTTTAACGTTATTTTGGCATAAAAAATATAAAAATGAAAAATGAACGCTTTGTAGTTAATTCATCACGCTCAATTTCAACCGGTTTCCATAACAAGTCCCATTGCCATTATATTTCCAGTACAATATATCATCCGGAGGTCGGCAAAATAGTAAAAATATAAAGATAAATGTTATATAGAGTAATAAATATAGGTACGAAGTATAAGTACAACTATTATAAAATATTTATATACTTAAATATTTTGTAATTTCAAGAATAATATAAAAAAAAATTCGGGGTGGGTTTGAAACCTCCAGCCGCACCACCAGATATGGCCTTGGTTATAACTTACGTATGAGTAAACATCATTTTGTTTAATACGAGCATTCACAACATTTAAAACAAATATTTAATCAAAATCTAAAATTGTTAACTAAAATTATAATATTTTTTATCATACAACCATTATTCATTACAAATTGTAAAATTAACTTTTTAAATGTAAAAATCAATGTAAGTAATAAAATAAATTATCTAGACATTACATTGTATATCTATTGTATTAGAATATCATTATTTATTTAATTGCTTTTAATTATACAGGTTTATAATTATTATTTATAATTTACATTCTACATTTCATATTATAAATTAGCAATTATCATCAATATTATCAGTTCTATGAAAATTACTTAATTCACATAAAGTGAGTGGGGAAGTACTTAAAGAAATATATTTTTTTAAATAATCTTAGCCTAAACAAGTAATTTTTAGAAAAACAAAAATTCCGTAATTATAATCAAAAAGTTTTTGTTTAAAGTAAAACAGTTTCGTAATAATAAATTACATTTTTTATAAAATTAGATAACCCCTAAATATCGGCATTTCATAAAATTTAACGGAATTAATGAAATACGAATACGTATACAAATTGCAGGTGATTATAATATTATATGTGTTATCATTTATCAACGAATTATCAATACAAAAATGTAATATCATTTGTATCTTTTGTTGGCGGAACGTAACCACAATAATTCTTATTTTTTTTTTTTTTTGGCTATGGTAAATTATTTTAAAAAGTTAATAAAGTTATTATTTTTAGCGATGATTTCTCTGTGCGCCAAAAATATTACCATAATATTATATTTACGTGACTGCAGATCTGCTTTTGAAGATTTTTTATAATATTAATACATTATATTAAATTGCAGGCCGGTTTGGCAACGATTTCGTATAATATGAAAATTAAACAGGCCGCTGCGGTATTGTGCCGCATAATAGCATATTGTAATTTGACATAAATACGACACTAAAACTATAAAATAAATAACGAAATGTAAACACACATAAATGTATAATACAATAATTATTATAGATATAAAACTCAAATCTGTATATTACATATAGTAATTTAAAGAGCTGTTTTCGGTTTTTTAATTCGTTTAGAATAGGGTCTATCATCATTCCGTATAATGTATAAATGAGAGAACGTCAATATTTTATTTGGGTAACAATACAATAATGACGAACCGTTGCTTTGATTGTTTAGATCCACGACCTCAGTAAAATGAATCGATCCGCCAATGAATCGTGGTTTATTTAACCATATTTATTCGAGGAAAATAACAATGTTACATAAATGTATGGTATATTTCGTCAAACACGAATCGCGATTATTGTGCTTATCATTAACAACAATAATAGTAACTGTTTATGGGTACACACTCACGACTCACCTGTTCGTTTTGCTCTTCGACGTCTTCGATAATCGGACGTCTGGCGTTGGATTTTTTATTTGCGCCTAATGCAAGATGCCATCTTGATTTGGACAACATTGTTTACAGATGAAAAAAAAAAAACGATAATATATAATATATCGATGTAGAAATGTAGAAAATAATTTATAAAATAACGTTTTTCAACATTTATACGTATTTCAATAACAATAATAATAATAACAATAATGCCGTACGACTTTTGCCACGCGACTATTATATTATTATAATTTTATATTGTATACACTTGCATGTGTACTCGACTACCTATAGGTGTAATATATTATAAAAAAGTCATCATCTGAACTTGTATAGGAAAAAAAAAACTATTGTTCGCAAGTCGGAGAGGTTTTCCGTAAAGTGTTCCCCCTCCAGAAACGTTTTCCCCGATACCATCACCGGCCTGCCCCGGCGACGGTTCGACAAGTGCGATATTATTATTATAATTTATTTTGTTTTTTTGTTGTTTTTTTTTTAAATAACTATATACGCATTTAAGACCGTTTCGGCGTTGATAATATAATATTATATCCACCATAATGTAGAACATATTATATTGCGATCGGCGATCGTAGTCACAATGCGCGTTTACGACCAACTGTGCAAACGATGATGATGATGGCACCGAAATAATATTAATGTTATTCCGCAGGAAGTCACGACGAAACGGTTCTGCGCAGCACACAGGCCGCACAAAATTTACAAATAATCGGCGAATACAATAAACGTATTGTCGTGAAAATTACACATTTACACATATTATTATACCGCGGTAATAATAAACACAGACACGACCGCCATCGCGTTCAGAGTCCCATGTTTATCAGCTGATTATTACATTTTTATTATTGCGACGATGTGATTATAATTATTTTAGTTACCTATTATAGAACACACTGTATCCTGGGCCGGAACTAGAGTTAAATGGGCCCCGGGGCAAGACCGCGGCACTTTCATCCCTTACATTAAAAAATTATGAATTATATATAGAAGGATGACATATTTGGATATTTTTTTGACATCATTATAAATCACATTTAGTTCGCTAATATTCAGAAGTTGTTCGATAAGATTTTAGTATTAATAGATTAGACATTTATGTATTCAGATTTATAAATAATAAAAATATTTTTAGTTTTATTTTATTTTTATTTTAATTCAAGTTGAATTTCAAATTAAAATAAAAAATATTTTATAACTATATTCTACATTTTACAATTATTCTTCGCATTAGGAAAAACAATAAGACAGCGCTAAAAATGTTTGCACTTTGAAAATTTTTTTCTGTTTTAGTCCTTCGCTCAGGGAGCCACGGGGCATTGCCCCAGTTGCCCCATTGTAGTTTCGGCCCTGAGTCTGTATCTACCTAATATTATTAATATTACTCCGTTGTGCCTGTAAATGTATTCAAAAGTATATAATGTATAATGTACACGCATACAGAGATTCCATGATGTTGGTGCGGATTCAAGGGGGGGGGGGAAGAAGAAACAGTGGCGCGCGCCCACCCCCAAATTAAAAAAAATTATATAAAAATTTTAAACATATCATTTTACAATACTAATAATATTTAAAATATAATATAGATATAGATTTTCAAAAAATAAAACTTTGTTGTAAAAATATGTTTACCCGAATATTTTGTAAATTTGCTTCCATATTAATTCATAATATGAATAAAATAACAAATAGTTACAGGATTGCTTTGTTTAGTCGTTTTTTTTTTTACTTTTTAATGTTTCCTTCCATTTTTATAGTTTCGATATAAGCACATTACCTTTTTCAGGATATCATCGTTTTGTTTTACTTAATTGTTTATATGCCCCTTGGAATATTTTTATGATCCTGATACCACGAACTATGGTTTTTTCTCACTTATATTATCACAATGAAGATGTCATGATGGATATTTTTAATTGTTATTTTGCCTCCTTTCTAGAGAGTAGAAATCTAAAAACCATAATATATACTCATCATAATATTGATGGTAAACTCTATGGTTTAATATTAGGTTAGATTTTGGTCTAGGTCTATATGAATATAGGATAATATTATATATTAATATTCAAGGTATTCGGAAATTTCTGTACAAGTTTTTAACATTTAGTAATAATATTCAGAAATATATTTTATAAATAATCATTTTTTGCCGGACATGGTAATTTTGTAAACGGAATTGAAAAAATTTCGGAGACCTCAAAAACTGCCTATTTACGAGTACCTACTTACATATAACTATAAAAGTATACAATGTTAATAATTGACTTTTATAAGTAGAATATAATGTTGTTATTGAGTAATTTGTTTTTGTAAATTACTATAATATGATATTCTCAATAATATCCGTGACCCGTCACGATTTCGATTGTTTCGGGGTCATTTTAATTAGATATTGAAAAATACTTTCTAGCTCGAACCAAATATACGCAAATATTATCCGTAATAACATTATACTTTTACAGTTTTACCTATTACTACCTATACTTAACTATTTAACGTAAAAACGTATAGGTGCCATATTATACATGTAAATTCGGCGGTCGAAACTATATTATAAATTGACCTATTAATAATATTCTGGTGATATACTTATACGAACCTATTTACGTTAGATTGCTAGCTGAAACTAAAACTTTTGTAATATTTTAAATTTATAAGACCATTTTAAATTTATTTATAACTGACATTGATGTTTAGATATTATGTCATAATACAAATATCTGTAAAACAGTCAAAACATTTTTAATTCAATAAAATTACATCTATATAATTACTGTGAATATAAAATAAGTCCTACGTAAATGATATATTTAAATGTATCTACGAAAATATTCGTATATCATTTTTAAAGTAAGTATGTTTTATAAACACATTGTTTCTTGTTAGTTGTATTGTAAGTTGAAATAATTAACAACATTTGCACTACCAAAATTAATAAGAAGATATTTAATTACCTATAAAAAAAAAAACACAGAACCGTATATTGTATTCATAATGACGTGTGTTTCTAACAATGCCATTGAAAAGTCTTAAGTCAAAACTGAAATGTAAAACTTTATTAGACAATGTAACATAATTCAAACTTGAGACTGACACCAGTGATAATTGTTCATCATTATCGAATAAAATAGGACTGATCTGCACGATAAAATATAAATGATAACCTATAATCAATAGTTCAGATACACGTTTTTTAACGTAAAAAAATGTTTAATAAAATTGTGGTCAGATTGTTGTTTCACATTTATTAAAAATATACAATTAGGTAATTACTAAACAAGTACATAACTAGGACAAATCAAAAACGTATTTTCTGCATAGATGATATTCGCGTTTGTTCTGCCCACGCAGTTAAAAACAAATGATACTTTATTTGTCTATTTTGAAGACACAATACACAATAAATTGGTTACGGGAAACAATTTATAAATACGGTTTTTAAATTTAACGATCAATTTAATATTTAACACCGTGAACTGCAAATGTAATAACTGTTAATAAGTATCATCAAGTATTTAGCCAAATAGGTGAGTATGAACGGAACTATAAATTATTCATTGAACATATTATATTCTTTATATTTTAATAATTTGAAAAGGAAACGACTAATCGAAAAACGTGAAACGTTATTAATTAGTAATTTACACGTTGACAAAACGGTTGATTTTCTGTAGCATGTTGTTTCGTTTGTTTGTAAATTGCAAATTGCAATTGCAATATGATGACATTAATCAGTATTATTATTATAAAAATATATTTTTTAAGTTATTTATAATTTTTTTTTTTATGAAGTTAAATTAAAGAAAACATATTACTTTTATAGAAAGTAAAATGTTTTATATTAAATTAAATTTGCAATAACAACAGTTTTATATTTAAATAAATTTAAATTTTGGACCTTGTATGTAGGTTACTTAAATTATTTAATAAAAATTGAAGAAAAAACGAAAAAGATATATTTTTTTAAATAAAATAAAATAATAATATATTCATAAAAAAGTATTTATTTAATATTTTAACCAAGTCAAGTTACTTTTATTTACAAATAACTTGTTCTTTTTTTTTTTTTTTTGCTTTCAAATATATTTATAAATTTTAGGAATAACTTAATTTAACGAGTTACAAAAAACTAGTTGACTTCCCAGACTTGGTTATATGTTACCAGTTGGTATCACCAAACATGATACGGTTAATAATAATATGTCGGTTTTATTGTCTAAACGGTAACAGATAGGAAAATATATAAAAGTTTTAGTTTACACCACTTGGCACTTATGTGTTGATTTTCATGATTTCATAAAAATGTTTGTATTCGTATGACATAATATTTTACTTTGCTTTCAGTATTAAAGAGTATTATAGTATCGACTAATGACTATATACACGTAATATTATAATTTTATGTCAAGAGTGTCCAAGACGACACGTCGATCCATCAATACGAATAATAATTATAGGATAATATATATATAGATAATAATATAATATAGATAATTCCGAGGCTGGACATTAACGAGTTAAAAAGTTAAAGTTAAGCTAAAAAGTTTCAATTAACTTCTAACGTTTTTAAGTCAACTAAAATTAAAAGTAACTTTTACGTTTAACTTAACTGAAGAATTTCTAAAAAAATTTAACGGGCTAAAAAAAATAGTTAACTCGCCCAGCCTTGGATAATAGTATCAATATTATAGATAATATACGCAATACGTCATAAGTAGTCGAGTACAGCGTTCCTTAAAATTCTTTTTAACGTAATGCAAATATGTAATATAACATAAAATAGTCTGAAATCTATAACAATACTCACGAAATGCCAAATATAATCATAAAGGTGGTGATAACGATAACGAGCCATACGTAAAAACGATTAGCAAAATTCATGTTGAAAAAATTATTTGTCAACTAAATGGTAAATTCATAATACTCTATGTTGTGGGGCCCACAGTTGATGTTGCAGATATGTTTGACGTCGGACATACAGCGCGCTCTAGTGAACCAATGGTAATAGTAAACATCATCAAACTGTTGACGATTACAACACTATAGATGGCGCCTTGAACCAAATTAATATTTACGAAAACCGCCAGATAGAGCTAAGCGTTAAGCCACGCGTGTATACAACATTAATTGAATATTACAATTTATTGTCTCCCATCTCCCAAAAAAATTTAATTTCCTCATCTATCGAGAATTTATTAAATTTTCATTTGTTTTCGCACATAACTACAACGTATACATATAATATCGAACGAATTAATTTTTCTTACATAATATATTATGCCGTTCAAAGCCCAGAGTCCCTCAGAATTGATTTAGGCCTCCAAAAATTTAATATGAATATTCTACTAGATATAATAATTATTAGTATAATAAATAAGACTATGACAGAACCCAGCCTAAAGCATTTAGTTTACAATTACTTCGCCTATATGGGTATATTATATAGGATAATGCATATATAAGAATAGGATAAAACACCCAGTAGGGACGTAAGCAGAAAAAAGTTTTTAGAGTCGTTTTTGAAAATCATTTGTTGAAAATGAGAACTTAAATTGTTTAAATGAAGAAGTAAATAACCATACAGAAAACCAAACATTTTATGGGATGTTTGAACACCTAAAATACCCCCCAGAGTACATCGTCGATACACGGTAGTTGAAGTGGTAAAAAAAAGGAGGGGACTCTTTTTATATTTGAAGAACGAACGTCCCCAAATCTTTTTTTTACCTTATTATGAAGCGAAGGCGACTATTCATACAGTAATGGTGTGGTAAATAGTTGTGGTACTCAATCCCCCTACAACCCCCCCTCCAAATTCGATCATTGTATACACAATATTACAAAAAAACTTTAATGTTATTGTCTCAGCGGCGGTATTATTTGAAATTTAACTAACATTTACAATGACTTACTATTACAAGTGAGATGCGAATTTTCAATAGAAATTAGAACATACTTACGACTTATCGATTGTGTTCCACTATTATAATGCAATTATAGATAAATATTTGCATACATTCACAATGTAATATTATAATTTATATTAATAAATGCCTTATTTATTATACGAGAACGAACATTTTCCGAGAGGTTTTTCCTTCTCCCCAGAGAATCTATCCCAGAGACATTTATTATAATTTATAATATATCATACAATATAATACGAATACTATTATATCCGTCAAGTTAACTTGATTGAAAACAAATCCACGCGGCATTTGCGTTAGCGATGACACACGCCCGTTGCAAAGTTGACTTCAAGGGAGCTTAAAATATCTTGAATGTTAGATATTATTTAGATTAATTTGTTTAATGACTTATCATAAATAATTGTAGATATGTTTTAAAAATTACTACCTAGTACCTACTTATTATTATTTAATATGGGTAAAAAAAATATTTTCCATTAAATTTTCCAGACATCTAGTCAAAACTTTTAAATATATTACAAATCTCATTCTCACATCTTTTGCATCAATAGACACGTAGTTTTATAAACCAAATGTTCACCGTTCAAAGAAATCGATTAAACGGTATATAATATATAATACATCTGTTTATATAATTTAAAATTTTAATATTAAACTATATAATATAATTTGATAAAATAATGACTGACATGTTTTAAAAAATATAAAAATAAATGTATCATACGAATTATCCCGTAATATTATCTAGAAAACTTTTGAAGTAAGATAATATATATTATCTTATCTATAGATGATTATTTAAATATATATGGAATGACACTGAATATGTTAACTTATAAGAAAATATAGTGAATATAAAGTTAGATAAGTATACAATTATATATTTGTACACCGAGAAGTTTAATTACAGATGGTATACGAGACACAGAGTTCACAAAGTCGAACGACCTCTCGGACCGAAACACAAAAATTTTAATATTATTACTGTTGATATACATTAGATTTATTTTATAGAAGTTCCCACGTAATTGTATTCATTATCATTGTTATACGCGTTATGACTTATGAGTTACAAAAACAATAGTTTTATAGCCATATTTTTTTATGCGAAACAAAATCATTTATATTCTTTATTATCATTTTTTCAATATATTTTAAACGTGCTAAATTGCTTTGCATGATGTGTTTCATCCATTATATATGTTCTATTTTACCTTCCATTACATAAACGCAATAATAACAATAATAATAATTTATTGTAACATCATAATTATTATATTTAATTAATAATAGTTAATGTTGTTCAGAACTAACATGTTCTAACACGTTGGGTTCGAATCGTGATAAATGCAATTTCCAAAGCTTTGTTCTTCGTTTATTAGGTTCTTGTTTCGGCACAAAATCAAATAATTGAATAAATGAATTCCACGACACTATATATACAGAATTCCGTTGTAAATCTAGATGTTATTGAAAAAAAATTTCATTACAAAGATAAAGGTATAACCATTGAAACGAATTGTGAGTTTTAGGACTATTGCGAGTTTGCGAAATTAAGGAATTTTATTGATCCTGTAATATACATGGTATACATGGTACATGATATATTATATTAAGTTTGAAAATCCGACGATAATATGTGTATATCAGTCCTTTAATTTCCTTGACCTTACGTCAGAATATATACGTTAAACAGTAGTAGTAAATACTAAGAATTCCGTAGGATTATTCAAGCCGATCTTAATATTTCTCTATTTGTATACGTATATACAAACCTTTATCGTTTCCACGTGACTGACGTGACCCGCGCGGCATAATGACATTTTTCATGGCCTTTGAAATGTCCCGAATAAATCAAAAAGAAAAAGAGAATAATTTTCAATTATTTTCCAAATCTTTCTCCTTTCGTGTATAATTAAAAATGCTCTTTATAGCATAACATCGCTCTCTGTCCTTAAATAATATATATATATAAATATTCACGCAAGTCGCATAAAAATACAACACGCTCCGAGTGATTTTCATTATTATTTTCGAATCTCAAGTGCCGGAGATTCTCGAGTAGATAATATTCCCGGGGGGCTTTTAATTAAGAACACCTACTAGTAAACTAAACCAATTTCAATTTGACATAATATTTTAATATAATATATGAGTCCATAAACGCGTAGCCGCGGATGTTTGTCTTGGAAAACTTCAACAACTGTCTTGTGTCAACGTATTATTTAATTGGTATAATTCATACATTCAGGTACATGTTATTTAACTATCATTATGATATTATATACGCGTATATTTATTTATTGGATTGATCTTTAATTTTCAGTAAACAAAGTAATGAAATCTGTGGAAACGCATTACTATTTACTAAGTAATTAAAGGTACTATTAATATTTTGCCAAGACTGATCAACTAAAAAGTTAAATGTTAATATTAATAATAATATTAAGTTATTTAACGAGTGTATTTTTCAAGTATCAACCTATAACTTTCAATTAACTCGTTAAATTATTACTAAAAAATCAAGTTACTTTTCAGTTAATTTTGTTTTATGAAGTTGAGTTAAATAATATAATTATATACTTTAATAGAAAATAAAATATGTTTTATAAGTCTAATTTGACTTGTAGAACAACAGTTTTATGTTAATTTTAAATTTGTTCTATATAAAAACCTTTTAACTAAGTAGTGAAGTTCTTTTAACTATTATATTATGTTAACTTAAATTATTAGTAACTTTAATCAACTGTCTAGAATAATTAAATTTAACGAATTAAACAAATTAGTTAACTTGCCCAGCCTTGTGTTTCGATATATTCACATAAGTCTATAAATGTCAATCTAGGCGGGTTAGGTTCTTAAAAATGTCAATAAACCCCGGTCCTGCATGGGTGGTATAGAAATAGAAACGTTAATGGGTAACGTATGCTACGACATGAATTCATTATAATACATAAAATTGTTATTGTACCCAAAACTACGTTATTTTGTCGTGTGATAAAACCGTTTAATTTATCGTCTAAGAGAGAGAGGGAGTGAGAAAGTATGAGAAAGGTTCGGAGTTATTATATTACACGCTTGTTTTTTTAGTGATATCCGATGCCGTGACAAGACTAAATATTTTGGTTGGCGCCTGTTACTAGCGAGAACATAATAATATATTATTATATTGTATGAGCCAGACACACACACACTCTTTAAGATAAAAAAAAACGCACGTTAGTATAATACATTTTTGTACACAATACACATCTTATAATTATAAATGTTATAGGTCACATGTTACCCTTTTATAGACCACTGTGGGCGACAGGGTAAGAACAATTTTTTTGTTTTTTAAATAATCGATAAATGAACACAGTGCGTTCGTTTTAAACGATTATTATAAAAAATATCATAAATCCGATCTAATACAGAGTATACCGTAGTTATTGCGGATTTACTCACTTGAGCGAAGTACGGCGGTAGAACACATCTTTGGTCGTCCAATCGGTTACTTTGAACCCTTTCGAGCAATTCGAATAAATCTTGAGTAGCACACTGAAACAAGTAATGATAAATTGTTTATAGAATTAATATGGTTTATTTTTTATTTTTTATATATATACGATTTCATGGGAGAAAAAAAAAAAAATATATATATATATATTGTTATTTTGTCATTAATTTATTATACTTAAAATAGATTACACTATAAAGATTAACTAATCTCAAAACGGCAAAACCAATTTCCTGTCTAGACTCGTGTCTTTATTATTTAGATTAAGTATAGAGGGAAATGGCCAGAATAATGTAATAATTAAATGTCGTTTCGCCCCGTGCATAATTGCCTCGCTGATTTCGCGCGTTATTCAATATTTTACACACCTGTCACACCTCTTGTTGCACATTGGTATCCACTCGCAGTAAAACCCTTTCGCGGAAACGGTTATTATTACGCATTTTGATTAGGGTTACCATTTCGTTTCAGGTAAAACATTCATATAAAAATAATTTATTGAAATGTTGTACATATTAGAATAATTATTGTTATAATATTCAAACTAGTTATGCCTAAAATGGATTTATGGTTTTCACCAGTTACGACGAAATACACGAAGAGTTTTGAGAAATCCATTAAATAATAGGATTTTCACGTTACGCGAATGTGTAGAGAAGCGGATGAATTTGCAATTATAAAATGATTCGTTCCGCCAGCGTTTTGCGCGACTGCCGTCACAAACCGCCCGAGAAATAATGAATTCGCAAAAAAAATGATAAAATTGTCCAAACGCGACTAAAATATAACAGCCGATACACAGGTCGTAAATCTTTTACAAAATATGCCAGTTCTTGGGAAAATGTCTTGTAAATATTAAAATACATTTTTAAAGTTTTAAGTTTTAACAATATTATTTTATTTAATACAGATAGTGTACATTAACCAAATTATATACAATATGTATTTATGTGTTATTGACACATTGAATTATTATATATTTCTGATTTCTATAACACGCAATTCATTGCGCAACAAATTACTACAAGTTTCAAAATTATACAAATTATACCTACTAGCAGAGTCGTATTTAGACTTTTGCCTAAGAACGAACCCATATTTCTATTCAAATATAGATAGAAATACCTATACATAATAAAATCATGAAGTACACAAACAATTTAAGAAACATAAAAAAATATTATATTTATAACTATCATTAATTTTTTTTTTAATTTTCGACTAATAACACGATATAGCTGCCTCAGTTTTACATAAAAAAAAAATATATATATTAGATAAAATTTTCTGGTCTAGTAAAAAATTGTAACTAAGGGTAATACGGGACTGTTGCACCCCTTAAATACTGGTTGGTTTTAATCAGTGATGTAGTCCTAAATAAATGTATGAATACACGCCTAAATGCCAATATGTTTACATGTAAGAAAAATTCAATCCCTTTACTATTACCCCTTCATAAACAAATCACTTTGGTTTACTACAAAAAAAAAAAACAAATCGTAGAAAATTTCCATTTTGCACACATTAACGGTATAATTAATGATAATGTTTTACCATTGTCGGCGTTAATCGACGATCATATTCGCATACTATGATAAGTATTTATATAGGTATAATAATAATTAAAAAATAATGTGCATTCGACCATGTGCTTATGTGATTATGTTAATTGACTGCTGAGAAGTAGAATCGGAACAATAAGTTTCGTGTTTCCCGCGAATGTCAGTATTGATATAAAGTTTACAGTTCCAGAGTAGGAAACATTTAAATTTATTTTCCTTAATTATATCTTCATTATATTAAAATTTAAGCTGTTTAAAACTGAAAACATTGGGTACACTGTACACATATTATATAATTGACCCCGTATCCGCGAACTCTTGATTTTTATTTAAATAGACTCATATATTTAAAAATAGGAAGTGGGTATACGTCGGTTATAAGTATAAATAGTAAAATCTACCAAACACGTATATACAATTTATACTCATAAGATGAAAGTAATGATTTCAAATAAGAATACTTTATCCAAATATATAATTATTTTGAATATGTATATTCGAATATTTCCAAAGTAGTGAAACACTTTCATTTAAATACATCATACGTCATTATCATAAGTTAATGGACCGTTGACGCGTGTTGGACCGCAATTTAACGTCAATTCAACAACGTCGGTTGAAAAAAACGATAGGGGTAGCGGGTAGGTAAGTTAACGCACTTACCCACCTAATAATTTTTTTTATCGACATGTACGTGCTCATAATTTTAATGTGTTTACAGCAGTTTACCATTCATTGGGTATAAAAATTAATAACTCGGTTTGTAATAAAATGTGTAAACATGAAATATTTGAATAGATATTTTCTCCGTAGTCCTGGAGGGTCCTGTACACAAAAAACAATATTAAGTTACACAATTTACTATACATATGCCGATACTTGATACACGTTTATTAAGCATTACTAAAATTTTTGGAAAAATCTCAGTGAGAGGAGAGCATCTAAAACCCTCCCTACGTGTACATATCTAAAGGAGATGAAGACTTAGCCCATGACCCCAACTAGTCATAATATAATGTGGAGTGGTTAGGTGTGTTGTACTTGTAATCTTTTTTAATTGTCTAGTTTAAAATCAATAGCAATTAATTACGAAATACGAGATTTCTTACGAGTATATTATAATTATTGATAAACAAATTTTAGATGGCAAAACTCAACTGTACACGTATTTGATCTGCTTCAATAATTTTTTACCTGTACATCTTTAAAATACACGATATCATCGTATACATACGAGTAACAATATAACTATTACAGCTTCTTTTTTTGTCTCAAATATTCAATATTTAAGTAAAAAATGAAAATTAATACATTTAATTTAAAAATAAAATATAAGGAAATATAGACCGCGGAAACGGACACACGACAACCGACACCCTGTATATATAAATAAAAATTTCAGTGTCGTATAGTCTACTCTCGCGAAAACC
Source organism: Eriosoma lanigerum (assembly GCA_013282895.1). NCBI lineage: Eukaryota > Metazoa > Arthropoda > Insecta > Hemiptera > Aphididae > Eriosoma > Eriosoma lanigerum. The sequence continues at coordinate 23,884,694 of CM023357.1, forward strand.
AGCTCTATTACAATATAATAATAACTTATATATACTTATTAGCTATTACTGAACAGCGAAACGTAACTAATTTATGTTATTGTATATTTGTTTTTGTTTTTGTTTTTTCGCAAACGATATTGCAGAATAAAACGTATAGGTGCGTGAAAATAAATAAATAACGTACGCTGACAATCCAACAAGAACGTACGTCGCACAAGTGATTACGAGAAACGTGGAAAAAAAAAATTTAATTAAATAAATAAACAACACAAACCGATAAAAGTAATTTTTTTATTTCACGGACATTATAAACAGGTACCCAACATAACCCTTACATACCTAATGATTAATGCATTCGTGTTTTCTACCGCGACACGTTTCGATGTTTTCCAGCCTCGCGAGATGAATATAACATACAAGGTGTACCATGATAAGATTTGACAATTTTACATTGAAATTTATGTAAAAAAATATGTTGAATCGTCGCGATACACTCTATATATATATATATATATATATATATATATATATATATATGGAAATTTCAAAATATTTATAATATTATATTCTTGGTTTACGTAATTACTAGTTATTATGCTGCTGTATATATACGTGACCACCTCGCAGATAGTATATAAAAGCTATTAACATAAATAAACACAAACGGAAGACCCTTTTTCCAATATTAATATATATATATATACACATCGAAAACCGAAGTGACAGGATAATATTATTTTACGGGGGTTGACCTCTGTAAACTCTGGAACAGTGGTTGCCAAACTTTTTGAAAAAAAAAATATTCAAGTTTTTTCACACGTTCTTTTGTGAAACACTGCGCTTCGAAACAATAATATGTTCGTACCTATGAGTTGTACAGCAAAAACAAAAACAAAAAATAATAATAATGCGGATTAATATATTATACCGAAAAGTTTGTAAAGTAAAAATAACGTAGTCGTACAACAAGAAAACCAGCTTTAAACCCGTTTTTATTAACGCTTCGTTTAATCTATAGATACACAAAAAAAGTTTATATTGTATTTATTTTTATATCGAACCGTTCGGAACATACGAATATATAATATAATAATAATAACGTCTGCGGTTGAAATATTATTATACGAAAATATTATGATAATTTAAATTATTGTCGATCTGGGTCCGATGGAAAGTACAAAATCGATTAGAGAGGAAATTATTTAATAATATAAATGTTTTACTATGGTGGGAGATTCGTTGAGATTTATGGAAATAATAAGCGTCCCCTCAAATATTTCGACTGTTGAGTAAAAAAAAAAAAGTATAAATAAAATTACTGAGATTTTAACGTTCTGCGAAAAATGCTAATGATTTGTAATAAAAAACGCTATAAAAATATTTATGAATACCAACATATTACTTTTTAGCTTAACTATAAATACCTCCCTTATAATATTAAATTTAGATATATGACATAGATTGGTAAAATTGGTTTTAAACAACGTGTTGGTGGTGGGTCGTATTTTGCACTATAATATTATTATACTTATGCTCGTTAATTGATATGAAAACCGCGAATTGCGTAATACGCTGTCGCCAACTGCTGTATTTATTAAGAAGCTACGATTTGCAATCTACATACACGTTTAAATTGAAATCTGAAAATTATAGAGCAGCGAATATGGTAAGTAGTACATTACATACAGAGTGTAACATGAGGATTTAACATTTTCACGTTGAAATTGTATTTTAAAATGTTAAATCGTCGTGATACACTCTGTATAGTGGCTGTACTATGGTTAACGTGGTTTATATTGGATTTTATTTATACATTTTATAGCGAATACGCGTCTTAATAAACATATTGACACAATCGACTAAAGATTTTTCACTTAGGTAACCTCACAAAAACCGTTTAAAATTGTTTATGCAATATGATTTGGTAGAACCCACTCCTCTATACGAGTTTACATGATGGATTTAGACGATTTTCTTAGGTCGGAAAGAAAAGAACAGCATTTTCCGTGCACGACGGGTAACCTGTGGCGTATTTAGGATTTTGTGGGAGGAAGGATATATGATGACAACTTTTCATTGACCAAGGAAGGATTTATTCTCTCACCATCGTCAAAAATGCGTGTCAAAAAGTTGAAATTTCGATATTGTTATTCTGTAAATTAAAAATAACCTATTTTAAATCTATTTTCGAAGAATATCACAAGAAAAAAAAGTTCAAATGAAAGGTTTTATCCCCCATATCCTTTCCCCGTAAATACGTAACTGGCACGGGACAGCATTCCGATTTTTGTTTCAAGTATTGTAGTCGTTTAAATAGTTGAATTATATTTAATATTTTGTATAATTAAAACTAGTATCTATAAATAAATATTTGAATTTTTATTAATTAGTATATATTATATCATAATATTATACTCACCAACATATCCTAAGAAATTAATGTGTGTAGGTCACTCATGATGCTCGTTTTAAATAAAACAAACATTCCGATTTATTATTACGAAGTACTACTTAATAGTTACGAAGTAATTGAATCAAAAACAGAGAAGTCAATCACTCAGTGACGTACACATGGGGAGGTAAGGGGTCACAACTCTTCCTTGAAATGTTTCATTTAAAATCTAGCATATGTTCTTGCAACTATGCCTGCAGTGACGAAAAATTTATAACGTGCAAATATATACTATTAAACTTTTTACCATATTACTACATATGAATATCCTCTCTTTAGAAAATTATTATAAGCAACCCCCTTCCAATCACTTATCATAGAAGTTCAATATTCATTTTATTGTATAGATCATACGTGTACATCGTAATTATATAAATATTAATTGGAATTTTAAATAATATACAAATATGCATAATAAGGATTCGTCAAATAATGTTGGACTCATGAAGTAGAAAAGATCATTCAAAGAAGACAACGAGGGATAATGTGAACGGTGGTATTTTGGTAATGATAAGTTAATAAAATATTCGTTGTTTGTGAAAATTAAGTAAGAGAAATTAATATATATAGAATTAAAGATTAGAATAATAATAATATTATTTTTTTTAAATACATACGATTGTTTGTTAAAGAAACCTTCTTAGTATATATAGTTAATTAAAATGTCGCAAAATTCGTACTTATGTTTAAGTTTAAATGTGGTCGTTAGTTATACGCGATGAAAAAATAATTCTTAAAACTTGTACCTATGTAAAAATTGTTTTAAATTAAACGAACTGATAAAGCTACCCTGGAAGGTAAAACTTTTCTGTGAAAAATAAAGTTGTTAGAATCCGTTCTGCGAAAATCGCAGAGACTTTCAAGTTTTACTGGTTTTTATTTTTTATTTTTTTCATGTACTTATAAGATTAAAACGCTTTTTCCTTTATCTTAAAATATAAATACCTCATACATTATATATTAAATATCAACATATGACATAATTTAACCTTTCAAGATTTACTTTGTATATAAAAATCGCGTAATATAAATACATCACGTGTAGGCGTAATTGAGCTAAATTTCAGTCGCAGAAAAAATAATTGTCTTATAAAATAAGTACTATAAACATAGGACATGTTGTAATAAAATTATAGTTAGGAATTTTTGGGAAGGTTGTTAAAAGGTTATTACGCGTTAAATTTAATATGATAATGTCAAAAATTGAGATAGGAATTATATTTTCTTAAAATTCTTAAAATATGTTTATTTTATGTCGTTTAAAGTGGCAATATAATAATAGAGAATTGTATTATTTTTTAAAATTATTTTAAAATGTCAGATATATTATGATGTTTATGTCTTAAAAAATGCAAAATATCCTCTTCAAAATTAATCTGATATAAATATTGGTTTTACGAACAAATGTTCAACCTTCTTTTTGCATACCTCGTTTAAATACTGAATAAGTACTAAATACTGGAATAATAATTAATAATACCTAAATAAACTATACTTAACATTTAATGAAATTTAAAGTTATATATATATATATATATATATATAAATAAATATATATTTACGGAAAACTATGAAAAGTATAAAATAACTGAGTAAAATAACTCAGTATAATTTAGTTGTATATAATTATTTAAAGTTTTTCTGATGAAATAATATGTAAAAATAATAATTTTATAACTCCGTATAGTTCATAGTACATAAATGAAGTTACATAAATATAATAAAACAATTAATTTTTTTTCAAAAAGATATTTATAAAAACCTCAAACAATCTAAAACATATTGAACATTCAATATAAGCTAACATGTGCTTTTTATACACGAAATTAATTATTAATTTATAATTCTGTTTTATGAACCGTAATACGATATTTTACCCATACTATATAACTGCGTGGATTAGAAACAAATATGTAAAAATCATAAAAATCTGACCTCAATTAAAATTATATTTATTGTAAAAATTAAAATTTATTGATAAATTAAAAAAATAATAATATGTTGTTCTAATATTATATAATTTGTCGACTTCTCGTCCCTTCGCAGTTTCAGTACCACATAATTACGCCGTTAATAATATGATTGGGACATCATAATACATTATATTTACCTCATCGATACGTTTCAATACGTTCGTTTTGAAAACGTGATTATTCTTTTAAACGCATTCGCAAAGTCCTAAGCGTATATTTCGATTGTTACATACGCTCAAAATGATTTTTTTAATAATTTCACACTTGAGTTATTATTATTAATTGCCGGCGACAATGTCGTTTTTATCTCTTTCTCGCACATTATCGCTTTCTCTATTTCTATCTCTCTGGAGTCTGGACTTTTATTAAAATCACACTCACACAATATTATAACGAGCTTACTATTTATTATTATATTATTTTTATCCCGATTTTTTTCACGTACTATCGTCGATACTTATCGTCAGCTAGTAACGTACATCGCGCGACCGTCGATACAATAATCGCGCAACATAAACGTGAATAATGATTATTCTTGTTCACAAAATTTTTCACGCGGGAGAGATGTTTATAACATTTTACTCTTGCGTATACCCGCTCATCACAGAGATAAGCAAACAAGTTTACAAGTAAAATGTGTATTATTATTATTGTGTCGCTAATGGATCTTGAGTTACAACGAACGCGAGTGAAGTCGATGGCGGCGGTCAAACGCGTGTTTGTTCGCATGGTCCCGTCACAGACTGCGATAAAGTGACCAGATATTTCTGTCCTCCTCATCCGTATGAGATCATCACCATTTAGCCATGTGAAGTTTTATAACTTTCCAGGCTTATGTTAATAAAAAATAAAAAATTCCACATTTTTTTAAATATCGTGTTGTATTGTTTTTTTAATTTTAATTTTTAACTATTTATTTCTCGATGAGAACATTTTGTTTAAATACTCTATTTAATGTCTACTATTACGCAGACTGTAGACAGGTAGGTCATGGACCTAAAAGACCAGGAATGATAACAACACCAAATATGTGAAGCCAACTTGTATAGTTGAATGTACTATTTGGACGAGTTTAAAGACGATAATAATAATCGCATAGATTTGATAAAACCAAATAGGACACTAAGCCGTTTGCTGAAAATTTAACAAAAATCGACCTCACACGTCATAGTGACAACATTTATAAAATATATTTATTGTATACGTATTAATATGTACTATGAAATATTATACTATTATCTAATTTGTGATATTATCACCATATTTTACATATACTGAAAATTCGCATGCAGTAATAGTAATCTATGCGTAAAATAATTGTTTATTCATTTATTGATTTATCTTTCTCTTCACAGCGATACAATAAGAATCGGTGTAAATGTAATCAATCTCTCTCACTAGATGTTGCGATATTTCAAAATATACAGTGTTATATAGGATACGCGCAGTCTAAATCTTTATAGGTCTATGATAATTTATATATATTTTTTAAAATAAATAATTTTTTGTCCAGAGTGGTTACTCTGCCGTGAGGTCGATTTTTTATATGTTTATATATTTGAGAATTACATGACTTGTGTCAGGGTCATGATAATAATAAGGTTCATTATCAGACAAGACAAGACAAAATTATATTATATTCTATAGGTACAAATAGCGTAATACATGAATATACAGGAGAAGCCTATGATTTATAATAGTTACTGTCTTTGAATCAACCTTTTTGCAAGGGGAAGATAGAAAAAAGGTTCAATCTACAAAATGGAATCTTTTTTTAAAGGTATGTCCAACTGTTGTCAAACATTTAGACATAGAGAACTAATTATTTTAATGGACGGAAGAAAAAATTAGCGACCCATTAAGAACGACCGTATGATAGATTGATAGTTATAAAGTTATAAATGTATAATTTATCTTAATAATTTCTTTATTATCTACACAAGCACGAAGGTTATACAACTTATCTTCCTCTTTGAAAAAACCGCATCATCCGTCATTCTCTCAAGAGTGTTGCTACATGTAATACAACTGTATCTATCATTCCTGGGTTAATGAAAATATTATAAGTTATAATTTATAATACAATATAATAAGTATTTGTTTTAATACTCGCACATACGTATTATGATGTAGATCTATTTATTAGCGTTCTAATATATTAAAACGATCAAAATCCGAAACGCAATCGTTTTACTGACAAACTTATATTATAATTAATACTTTTACTTTATTAAACATCATAATATATACAAGTTACTCAAAATGAGTAAAATTATTTATGTGTGTTTTTCAAAACATTTTTTTATGTCTAAAGCACGATTTCGGATAGATATAATGGTCCAATTACCAGGATTAGGGTAATATGGTTTCGGTAGAGATATTTATTTTATTTAGATAATTTTTCGAATTTCTTAAACGTTTTTCTTTGGAATAAGGAAAAATATCGCAAAATGTTTGAAAATTTGTAAAATTTACGGAAACTACATTTTGACGAACTTGTATTTCATTATTTTATGAAAAATAATTTTTCTGTTGTACATTATTTGATTAAAAAACAAAATTTATAAAAATATAAATATTATCAGTATATATTATATATTTGACTGAGTTTTGTTCAGAATTTCAGAATAGTTTTTTTTATTATTATTAAAATTTTTTTTAATATTATTGCATTGAAATCTTAATTATAATATAACCTAAGAATATTTTACCACTAATTTCTCCAAGGCTCGAAGGGACGAAGGGGAACGCTTAGAATCGACTTGCCGGCTTTTTTATATATTAAATTTAAAATTATGATTTATAAGCTAAAATATTTCTAAAGTTTTTTTAATGTTTTTGGATACCAGAAAAATTATTATTTGTATTGTCGGCAGAATAACTTATGATTTTTATAATCCGGTTATGAATTAACTCAACAATTTACTTGAATAAAACTGAAAACTTTAAAATTGTGTTTTTTACTTTAATATAGTGTGTAAAAAATAAAGTACGGGGACAAATTAAATTGCTTTATGAATTATGACTATAAACTTATAGAAGCATCAACAAAATAAAATACAATTATATTATATTATATTATAATATAATTGATATTGATTTTTTTTTTTTTTTTTAAATCATCTATCGTAAACCGATTTAACAAGTATAAAACTGAGATTGAATGTCCCGGTTAATCCGGGATGTATGGCAAATCCAGATAGACGCCTATCCAATGTTGATATGTTTATTAGAAAAAACGCGATAAGAGTAAAACGAAAAACGATTTAGAATGCTTTAAATTTAATATGACGTCCGCGTTTGAAAATCGGAGAACATAATCTTCTAACATACGCCAATACGCCATACGGTCTCAATGATCGGTCATCGGTTTGGCGTAATTTTTCGTACTCGCGATTGATTCTTCTTGTCCGATATTGTTTTAACGATTAAATAAAACGCGAAGACACGAGATGATTGTAAAAATACACGAAACGTAGTTGCCTATTTGAGGAAATTATTATTTGTCAATCGTCCTTTTTTTTTTTTTTTGAGATCAACTATATACGGGAAAAGTAAATATTAGTCTCGCCAATGTTATTATTGTTATGTATGGATTATAACGGTATCGTAAAAGTTTGCAAACCCAGTTTATATTATATAAACATGAAGTAGAACTGTACAATTAAGGTTGAAAATACAATATCATGCATAAAAATGTAATGCCGAAAGTAACACGCAGAGACGAAATAATATTATATTAAACGTTTGGCCATTTGGATGACATTTGTTGTAAATGCTACGTGTGTACTCGTAATAATATTTGTACAAGAAATAAAGAGTCAGTTCAGGAAACACTACTCTCAAGGGCCGGAATAAATTATTATAATGAAAACTAAATAATATAACGTTTTTATGCGCATTGTAATATTTGCAGTAATAAGTGCAAAGAAACACGAAGAAAAAACTCCCATCAACTATAAACAATAAAATTTTTCAACTGTTTGATCGACTTCGCCCTTAAATTGTGACAATAATATTATTACGTATAAGGCACGACCTACTGTTGAAAGTATAATAAAATTAAGTTTCTAACGAATATAAAATGTAAAATTATCAATCATCAAAACCCTCTTGTCAGGTACCTATAGCTGTCGCATGCATCATAATACATATCAAGGCAAATTATTAACGCTGTATGTTATCGATTAGACTTATTGAATTTAAAAATAAAAATTATATAAAAATATTTTAAAAGATAAAAAAAAAATTACAATATAGCAGGTTATTGTAAACATGCGTATTTAACCATTGAATTAAAATCCATTATAGAAAGGTAATGTTTGAAACGAACTTTGTACAAATATCTTGGATAATCAGTTGCCCTAGATGGGAAAAATAATTGTTACTTTGTAAATATTTATAATTTAACTTTCAAATTATTTTTTTATTTCGAACTTGAACCTCATGAAGTATCTACTACATAGTTCTAATTAATATGTACAATTTCCCACTTATTATTAATCCAGGTACATCCAGGTAACTGGATGTATTTAAACATAATGTCTGTATTTTTAGGTCTTTGGAAAACCTCATAACTCGAAGTGACAAAAAATCAGTAGAAGGGTTTCATTCAACTTTAAGGAAAGAACATCCCCATTCCTTTTTACCTTATTATGACGTGAAGAATATACCTATCAAATAGTACGGTAAAATTTCTTAAAAATTAGTTGAGATAACTCGTCCCTTGCGACCTCCTTCAAGTCGAACACTGGGAAACCTTTGTACGAGATTCCCGGCATTCGACTACAGTACAGTGCTTAAAAACCCATAAATTAGCAATTTTTGAAATTGACATTAATATAATATAATATGATACAAATTCGAAATCATTTTCTTACTTTGGTTTTATGATGTCCAGTGGTTGCGCAAGTCCTGACGTGTTGACAATAAAGCTGTCCGTCGGATTGCTGTCGCCTGAAAAAAAAAAAATGAAATAAAACATAAATATCTCTAAATGCATAAAAGTAATATATTATAATACGAAGTCACATAAAAATATGATTAACAAATAAAAGCACAACGATTTACCAACACACCCGGTATACCTAATAATGGGGCATTGTGATAATTGTTACCGTTTTTTAATCGTGCTGCAATTATACAAGACGTGCTCCGTTAAATTTTAATTGATAATAAAAAATAAATTCATCACCGTAAATGGAAAACGGTATTTAGACAACTCAATTTAAGTTTATTATGTTTGTCTTATTCTCATAGCGCATCACGAAAAAAAAAAAATTAAAAAAAAAACATTATTCATTATTTCGTCCCACGCACACGTTATACGAAACGCATTAGCTCGGTTTTATATGGGATTTTTGTTTGAAATATGACAGCCGTAACAATGAAGGGTAATGTGGCGTATCGGTTATGAAAATTGATTTTGGGTAGATCCGCGCTGTATAACCACTATCAAAACATCTGAATATTGAAATATTCTTATAACACACCACACAGTTAATTCCCGACTTCCTTGGCCGTATTATTTCGTGCAGTGTTTTAAAATAATAATAATGTTTGAATGACGTAGATAACGCACTTCTTATACCGAAACCCCATATTATTTGTATGAATAAATTGGTTAAAGATGGACCTATCGTATAGTTACTCAAAAACCATAGAATATGCCTTCACATAATGTGCGCATATATACAATATTAATTGTGATCGATTGCTGTTGTATACCTATACTTGAAATAACGAGTTATTAATACATTCTAATATCTCATATTATAGAAATAATAAACTTTATGAGCATATATTATTATTAAATTTTTTCTAAAATGAAAAATATGACTTGAAAAAAGAAAACGATTACAAATGACACGAGTTGAGATTTGCTCGTACATTTTTGCGACTACATTGCAAAAAAGAAATATGATGGAAACACTACCTTATTTAATATAATGATCTTATGAAAACTTATGTTTCATCTAAGAAAACTGCATATTGACATAGGACACGTACCATATGCGTTTCCGTCTCGTATAAATATGCGAAACGACGCAACGCGAAACCATGCGTAGACATTTTACGCTTCCACAATAGGTGTTATTTCTAATTTATTAGTCTGTAAACTTTTATCTGGACAACATCACCATAATACTCGTATAACTAGGTATATATGTGTGTGTGTGTGTGTGTAGTAGGTAAGCTAATTACGAGTGCGCAACAGTTTTTACTCATTATAATAAACAATAATGGTTGCATTACTATAATATATATATATATATATATGAAACGTGTAAAACAATGCAAAAATTCTTGATTTTATTTCTCGATCGCATTCGACGAATAAAAAAATAAATATAAAAAAAAGAACGAAAATTGCGTTGTTTATTGTACGCGTACGAAGATGTAACAGGTTGACCTATAACAAAGGTGTAGGTTCCATTAGGAAAGCGTATATGTATACGGAGCATAATATATTATATTCGCAAAGACTACAAATATATAATATTATTCTTTCTGCGTTTCGTTTCGTTTATTCCGTGTGCAGGTAACACTAATAGGTATGACAAAAAAATATATATAATAATAATAATAATAATATAATAAGAGATGTAAGTACTTTGTGCACTCGTACGGATAAAAAAAATTGAACAAAATACTACAACACAGAATAAGAATATATAAAAAAACCAACAACATAATTTTAAACCAACACTGATGTGTATTTATAGCTCGTGTGTGCGGCGTTTTTTTCTGCTTTTAATCTCCGAACAAACCAAAAATAAAAATATATGCGATCTAAATTTCCCACGACGACGAGCCGTTCGTCTTCCGCAGCGGTAGGTAGGAAAATAATATAATATATTATTATAATAAATATTATTTCGTAGTGTTACGGCGCGCATTACCGGATATAACACGTGTGTTTACAGTTTTTTTTTTTTTTTTTTTTTTCGAATTTATCGTGAGAGATTTTCTTATATACACCGTGCTCAATCGATTTACACCTGACCATTGTTTGACGCGCGTTAAATGAATGGACGATATAAATATTATATTATAATATTATAAAAAGCGCGAGCCGCGTTTGTTTTGATAACAATTTACGATTCACTCGCTGCGAGTTGTGGTCGATTTTAATGCATTTTTTTTAAAAACATGTCAGGATATTAACAGTTAACACTATTATCCACTCCATCATAAACAATATTATTTTTATTATTATATTATTATTTCAAACTAATAATAGACCGCGAAGGGTACCGAACATGTAAAGTCAACGTGACTTAATAGAAATTTGCGGTTTTAACAAAGATAATGTAAACTATAGTATATATATATATATACTATATTTTGTCATTTGAACGATAATCAATCATAAATACATGGATAGGACACCACGATTTGAGGCTATAACATTTTTGCGGTCCTGTACAGATAACAAGTTGAGGCCGTTGTTTACATGTATAGTAATATGATAATATTATAATTTATACTTTATATTATTAGGTGTATTAATATTTCATTAATGCAGAAAATGGCAATGCCCTTAATTATTATTTTTTTTATAAATTATTATATATATTATAAGTAAGCATATTTTACTATTTTTTTATGTAAACAAACGATTTAAATTTGTTATCATTAGTTTTTTGAATTTTTACTGATAAGCTGTTTTGTATTTAATTTTTATGTAATCAATACATTTATCAAATTATAAATAAGAGTATAATACAATCATTATATATGTTATATTTTTATTTAATTTATGGTGATTTCATATTATATTTTGTTTTTGTATTTTCAAAACTAAATATGATAATATACAATTTATTATAATATAATAATCCAATTTTTTTTTAAATAGGTTACTAATTCTTAACTGGAAATAGTATTATTATAAATGATAATTATTATAATATTCTTTTTGACATACATCTTTTTTATGAATTTGTTTAATAACATAGGTCCAAAATTATTTTAATTATTTTATTTTTATTAATTGCTTCAGAACAACACGATATAGCATGATATCAAACAATAAAAGTCAGTTTAATAAATATTAACTTCTAACAGACATTTTTCTTCCCATTAGTCGTCACACTGAACTGAGAAGGGTTTTGTTTGTTCACATTTTGGAGAATTACATGGGTTGAATAGGTAATGTATATCTAGCTCTTCTTATACCAACACTATTCTCCTAGATTTATTAGGCTCACCTCTCTTCATATACTATCAATTATTAAATATTTTATAATTTAAGTATATAAGTCCAATGGCAAATAATAATAAAAAAATAATACAATTTTTATAGTTACTTATAGGTTATATTGTACATTAAGGCATGTACAAGTTATTGACAAAAGAGGATTAATAATTTCCGCGTTAATTAATACCTAGATGCAAGAAATGGTCAAGTTGAGATGCTGTTATTGACAAATACCTATATTTGTTAGAGGAAAATTTGGTCCCTACTATATGTGCGTTTCAATCGTTATAATATAATCAGTACAGCGTCATCGAACGAATCGAAAAAGTGTGAATGAGATATTATGAAATAATATATATATACGTGTAGATTAATACGTAAAGTGCTGCTTGCCTTTTAGTCAAAAGCAATTTTACTTTATTTTGTAATTTGTATAGAATTAGAATGGAAATGTCCCACTAGAATTTTCCGGTAACTTTCTTTTCATATTTCAAATTATTTTTACCAAGGAATATATTTTGAAAAATGTACTGAATAGTATGAACTAGAAATAAGTTGAAAATATTTTAGGTAAGACATAATTTAAAATTCGAACTAACGATATATTATTATTTTTGCCCAAGTCTAAAAAACTGTACGCAATACGTTATACCTTATACGCTCGTTTTGTACAGAACAAAATAGAGAGTGAGAATGTGTCATTTTTATGATGTTCATTATAAGGGACGTAATATATTGTACCCGTTACTGCAGTAGGTATACACAATATACCACGGTTATGTGTACAGGTCTATTTGCATGGATTAAACAAATATATTATATTTTATAATATTGTCATGTTCCTGCCCACCACGGCGACATATAGATAGGTATATAATTAATTCGAATAACACAATAAATGTTCGTTTTACGAGCTAATAAGATCCAGTTAATCGTGTTTTGTTCATACAGAAAAAAAAAATTTAATAAAAAAAATAACAATCGTGCGGACAATATATACAGCTAGTACGCGCGCAATAATAGTCTATAAATTATCATAAATTACCCACGCGCGGACTTTGTTCCGTTTTAAATCCGTTTCCAACCTCTTTGCATGTACCACCAGCAGCTGTCTCTTGACATAACCTAATTATTTAAACAGGACCTAGGAATTTCAACAACCGTCGGCCATTTCCGTTTGTGCATAAATATAATTAATGTTGTTACATTTTTTTGACGAAACTCATATACGATACGCTATGCGCGAGTGTTTGAAGAAGATTTTATGTCGGGGGGAGGGGATCGGGGTACGGATTCCTTGATTTAAGACAAGGACCTGCATATTTTAACGTCTACTGTCTGATTGGGTGGAAGGTGAGGGGAAGGACGAGTCAAACAAACGAATGGCAAACTCGAAAACTACACGCGAGACGCGAAGGACACACGCACGACCGAATGCGTCCGACAGACACATCCTGTATAATATATATTATATATAAAACTAATACATAATGGATTTTCTCCTAGTGAAAACCACACAATCGTTCCGAGTTTTCCTTGAGAACCCACACACATGTGTCCTTTACCCATGGTATATATTATTATGTATACCTAAATATCTATACTGCGGTTACAGGTTTATACCGCACAAAAGGATTTTCGAGGTTAAACGAAAAATCGGTTTAATACCTACCATTAAAATATAATTTATATTATTATATTATAAGACCACACGTGTATATAATATCAAAATGACAATATAATAATAATAATAATAATAATAATAATATAATATTATTATTATTATAAACTCGACAAATATATTATACACACCTACTAATACCGACTACTGATTATACTGCTACTATATTATACTGTCATATATTACATTATTAGTATCGTCACGGTCGATTTTACTTCATTAAATTCGAAACCCGGCGTTTAAACGCGCGGATCGTCTTATGTATACTAATTATATTTTATCGCCGACAGGGTTCGCAGCCAATTGACTGAACGACTACTGCAGCAGTAGATACGACACCGTCTATATATAAATATGCACATTTATACAATTTAAATGCATCAAGTGTCCTGTCCAATCGTAAATAATAATAATTATACTACATAACCGATTACCCGGTATGTTGTGTTACCAGACCACATTGGGTGTTATTATCACTATATAGTACAAAATAATCAAGTACGGTTTAAGGACGAGGGACAGAGAGTAAGTAAATAAGTAAATCTAATGTGTAGGTATATATCATGTAAAAAAAATTATATTTTTTCACAATTTTGTTTAATTAAATTTGAATAAAAAATTGTTATTGTTTTAAATTAATATTATACAATTCAAATGTATTTGTAATTTGTTTATGAAATACGAACGTCATATATTATTGTTATTTTGAAATATTGACCATTAATTTTAGTTATTTTTAGTGCTATAGCTGATTATTAAACTACATCAACTATAAATTGTTATGTAAAATGTATTTTTTATGAATAGTATAACTATTAGTGCGGTAATATTATTGTTTTTTTTATTTTATAGGTCAATTAATAAATATAACCATTTCAGTTAAATGAATAAAATTTGTAGGAATTTCAACGCTTAAACAATTTAATTGATAAACAAATGAAATAAATAATTTATTATAAATTTATAACAAATGTTTAATGAGTTAAATTTGTGTAAACTTGCTCCAGAAAATATTGTATTGAGTAACCGGTTTTAAAAACATCTGATTTAGAGCCGAGGTTAAAGAGGTTACAAATAAATTTCATTGGTAAGACACATTTTTTGAAAATTACTGATTTTGGTGCTCCTCCCCAAATTATAATGAACTTTAAGTAATAATAATTAAAACTTTATTAAAAAAAAACTATATTATATCTATATTATTATACTATGTTACTGTAATTTGATAAATTGATTTAATATAATATAATATTCTTAAAGCAATTTTAAATGTGTTCATTGAAATTTCTATCGTAAACCACACTTAGGGGAACATGAGTAATATTGAAAACTACGTTAAATTATGTATCTGGGAAAATTCTCACGATCGCTATCGTTTAAACAATTTATTATTGTTATTTATTATTTAGCATAATTTATAAATAATTACATTTGGTTATTCTGATTGTTTTCATTTAATTTTTTTCATTCACATTAAAATTAGTACGAGTGACATCAATTATAGCGCCCATTCGGAATTTGCGACATTACAAAATACGATGTGATGTACAAGGTATAGTGAATATATCCTTGAAAAAATCCTATTATCCATCCTTCATAAATAAATATTTTTTCTTCGTCATAAATCATCGAGTGGGAATAAAATCAAAATCAATCGGTATTATATCGTTATATATATGCTAACGGAGAAAATTAATCGATAGCCTTGTATTGAACGTATATTAAAATATAAATATTAATTATTATCATTTTTTTATGTCAAATAATATTGACAACGTTGAAAACTAAAATCGTATTATTAAATTAACTAACTTTGTGTATTTTTTGTTGTTTTTTTTTTTTTGTATAAGTATGCGATACACATATTATTTATCCACTTTCAGATTATATTTTGATCAAAATGGAATTTTTTTCAGGATGACGAGGAACATTCAAAGCCATTTTTTAAATTTGTTAAACTTTTTCGGTGCGTGCGCATTCGTAATAAAACTTCCATTTTTAGCGACTTTAATAAATCAACTTTTTTATTATCTCGATGATGGTTGACTTAAAGTAATTAAAATTTTTTTACAAAAATATTACTGACTCAATTTTTACTTAATTTAAATATTTTCTAAATCTATCCCTCTCCCACATGTTCCTTGTTTCGAATTAAAATGCTTTAATTGCAATTATTTTACGATAGAGCAGATACTCAAATAATAAGAACGTTTTCAAATTGTTGATCTTTCGTCGGCATCTGAACTCGAATCGATATAGAATATTATACTAAGGTAATCATAATTATGTTTTTTGATACCCGTTACAACCACAGGGCTATGACTGGTGTCAATGGTCTCGAGACTTATTATTATTATCATTATCATTATTGACGAAGAAGAAACGATACGGCAATGTCGATTAATTAAAAACTACCGTTCTCGCATATATACACATACATTATATACAGTGTGATCGTAATTCCGTGAACTTAACTACAAAAATAATGAAAATTGCATTAAAAACATATGTAACTTCTACCATTTTTGTTACACGAAATGTTGATCATCCTGTATATTATATTATTATCGTATGACGAATGTGCGCGTATATAAAGATATAATATACTGTACGCAGACACAATGCTTGCGCAGAGATTAGAAGAGTTGAATGTAATAATGTATATTGAGAATCTGCCGAGGTCTTGTGCCAGAAGAGTGTCGACTCCCATTGTTTGCGGGTTCGACGCACTCTGAACTATGATATACCTGCCAGACCAATCGCAGCAATATTTTTGTATAATTATAATTTATAATAATATTAGTTTGGGCATCGGTTTTGTGTGTATTTGGATATTATTTCTAATATTATGATATGAAAGCTCTAATAATGAACCACGCAAATGTGATTAAAAATACGAATTTTTTTACATTTTACATTTTTATAATTTTGTTAATAGCACAATAATATCATTTAGTAATAATAATTATTATTATTTAAACTTTTTTAAGTCAAATTTTAAGAAAATAAAAATAACTTAATATTACGGATATTTAATTGACAATGTCATTATACTAGTAATAGTAGAAAAAGCTAAAACAATAAAAAAACATACATATAAATTCAATGATGTAAAATGTAAGCAATTGAATTTAAAGTCTACATTATTTGCATATTTATTTTTATATAAGTTTTTGTGAATTATAATTTTACAACAAAATATAAACTAACTATAAAACGTGGTATTAGAGGTGTAAGGTGAAGTATTCAACATCACACTTCTTGACGCTTTTATTATTACTATTTATCATAGTGTTTAATTGTAGATTAATTCAAAATCGCAACCCGGGAATTATTAATAATTTTCTTTTTAAATAATAATTTTAACAATCTAAATATTTTACCATAAGTGGTGAAAAGATCTTCTTCTTTCTTTATCTATAACCTACCCTAACTTCGTAGATCATGCATCACAAGCTTTTTCCTTTCGTATTTAATTAAAAATTCTTGTTTTTAAAATTAACCTGTTGCTAACCTGACCTGTTGAGTGTTCATTATATTATTCTAAATGGTTTGGAACACTAAACCCTGCTCAAAAAGTTAAATGCTCGTATTTAAACATGATAATATTAATAAAGTTTTATTGGGTTTTATAATATACTTAGGTACTAAACAGTTTCAAATTGTAACCAAATTCATTATATTTTAAGTACAACTGATATTATCAGAAATCAACCCCAATATTATATGTGCTGATCAATGCTGGATCTAGTATATTTTTTACCCGAGGCAAAGTATAAAATAAGCGCCCTTCCCCTTTGTTATGCCCACAATTATACTTACATATGTAGTAATTTCCATTGGGTTTTTGAGTTTTTCCCATTGTTGTTATAATCATAAGGTCAAATGGAAATAGAAATTGTAATTTGTATAATACTTTTATTATAAAATGAATAAAAACTATTAATATATATACACAACTTATTTTGTAATTTGACCCCTCCCCCCCGACCAAAACTTCCGGGGCAAGTACCCCGGTTCGCCCTCCACCCTAGATCCGGCCCTGGTGCTGATTCCGGACAATCGTAAAAGTCGATATAACCGACTTGCTAAGGGGATTTAATAAAAAATAAATTATTTATTTTACCTTTATATAACAAGTAAGATAATAAATCGTTCATACTAAGGGCTCTAGTTTCAAATGGAACAATATGATATTATACATTTATTATTGTCGAGTTTTGAGTTTTTTTAGAGTATATAAGTATCTAAATTTAATTATATTGAAACAATAGTCCCTGAATATATCATTCATTAACATGATTATTATTATTTTTTTAAAAGGTTTTGTCGTCATTTAGGTATGCTATGTATTTCATCGTCACCAGAACCACGAAATATGCGAAAGTAAATGTAATAGAAATACGGTACGGACATATTTATTGTGGTCGACTGGAAGATTTTCAAAATGTCATTGTGCAACGTAACCGTTAAATACAATTTGTGTCGCGAAAACGTAGACAAATCTTCTGTAAGTATATATACGCGATGTCATTGCGCGATTTTCCCTTTATTTCGTTCTTTTGTACATACTACCATACAGAGTGATTAAAGTTTCATATTACAAAAATGGCGATTTTATATAAGTTTTCAATGTTATCTCCTATATTTTCGTAACACAAAATTCAGAAAATTAATTTAAATGTGTCTAGGATAGTAAATATATTGTATATATTGTTATAATATATTGTTTTTACGCAAGAAGACGTTAAACATCACGTATATATACGAGTAATATATATACAGGATGATTTATTTTTAATAAAGATCTAATATCTCGGAAAATATACTAAAAATTATTTATGTTCAAATTTCTTTGATAACTTAATCACTTTATTTCATCAAACAGTATCGACTATAAATTTTCCTATATATGGTGACGTAGATATATTATACGCCTATGTAGGTACCCTGCTATATTATATTAAACTAAAAAATACATTCAAATTTTACTTTATTGCCTTATCAGATAAAGGATGGTGGTGAAAATATTGAAAGGAATGAGTGAACGAATATAGTGTTACTTATATTTTTAGAGATTTTTGTTGGATCGTCCTGTATATGCACGTACAACAGACAACTATATTATGTCAACTCGGACCACCGTGTCGTAGTATGTGTCACGACACACCGAATGATCAGAATATAAACGGACAGAACATAATATAAACGCTTATATGCCAAGGTTACCAATATTTTATTTTTTTTTGTATCGCCATCTTTTAGCGCCGAACACAGTTTTGATTTGAACGCGTCCGATCGTTTTTTCAATGTATTCATTAAATATAAACGTTATTTATACGCCAAGTGATTGCAAATAATAAAATAATTATTCTATAATATGTGTAGGCAAAACTGGTTTATGTAGGCATTATCTAGATTAACATTTTATCGTGATAATATCTAGTTCTAGGTATTATGTTTTGTAGATTTGATCTATTAGGTATTAGGTATTTATATAAAAAAATAACCGCATGTTTTTAATAAACTTTCTGCTCCAGACCGATAGGTTATTTATTTAGTTTATTGTATGAAGTGAAAATTTAACGATTAACTTTATTTATTATTGTCTTACTGTAATATATTAAAATATTGGCTGGGCTACAAGGTAAAAATAAATTTATAATTTTATATAAAATCATGTATTATCAAGATAATTTTTTTTTTAACTTATCAACTTTTTTTTTCATGTTTGAACTGAGTTGGAAGGGAATCACTTCGTATTACTTTCTCCCAAAAAACTTAACTACCTAGTATCTATATATTATATGGTTTTAACTAGGACCATCGTCGGTGTAAAATAATGTCACGGTATACAGGACGATCAGAATATTACTTTATAAAATAATTTTCTTTTTATTTCATGAAATACTGAACGTCCTGTATTTCAGAGTGGAATTAAACATTAAAGAATACGGGCAATAAGATTTTGAGACCTTATCTATAAAAGATGCAAACTTAAACTTACAATGTTTAACGTTTTTCAAGTTTCAATTATTATACACAATTATAAATGTTACATAGATTTAACAATTTCAAATTTAAATGTATTTAAATAAATTACTCATATATTATAGTAATACAGTTTTTATATAGTAAAAAAAAAAAAAATCCAATAATTTCTGATTTTTACGCCACCCCGGCAATTGAATATGCAGTCACGACGTTTGTATACAATTTTATGTTTTTTCTTTTTAAAAAATAAATCTCTGAAAAATCTTATATTTTTAACCAACGAGCCCCTAAAAATATGGGATAAGGCGCCCTTTGACAAATTCGTCCCTGGGCTCTGTATTATACAACAGCGGCGAGCACTGTTTATAATGGTTCGAACGTGTCCGTTATTATATATAGTTTTGTTCAAAATATATTCATAAAATATAAAAATTACAACCGTCGCTATTATGCGGCAAGTGCCAAGCAAATAATAAAGTATATTATGTATACATAATACGTAGGTAAAACTGATTTATCCGTCAGATTAAAATTATATAGTCGCCGCCGCCGACGTAATAAAAACATAATAAAAACACAAGCGCGTGCGCGTGACCATAAACCGCGTTACGGGTTTTATATTGTTTCGGAACGTTGATTGCCCAGTGGTAAGTCCGACAAGTCCGTCACCAATACGGACATCCGGAGCCGGAGGGATTAACCGGTCAACTGAGCGTAACTGGCTGTTTCTTATAATGTTTATATTATATTATTATAGCATTGGACGGAGACGGTCCAACGCGCGCGCGCTAGAGAATGTTAAAAATAACAATAAAATTATTATGTTATTCCTCGTACACGCATGATAATAAATGATGAAATGATAACAAATATTATGGTATAAATTATTATTATACCGCATAAAATCGGGTCGTTGTACACTTTTATACGGTACACAGCAGTGGTTCTAAACATTTTTCTATCCGGCGACCCTTCAACGGGATTCGTGATAATGATAACGCCATCCAATTGCCAAACAAAAAAATTAGGCAACGCTTTTCTAAATTTAAATAAAAACTCTGAGGGTATAGTAAACGCTTAAAAAACCCTGTAGAAATAGCCCAAGATCAACATATATTATCGGTTTTACCTCGTATGGGCATTTTTCCCATTTTTCCCATTTTTTCTTGATTTCTTTTTTTTCTTTTTTCACCATTCCGCATCCCTCCTAACGTCCCCATGAGAGACTAAAATAACCTTACAAACCTAATTGCTGGTCTTCAATGTCAACTGGTTGTGATTTCGTACAATGTCAGGCATTAATCCAGACATGTTATGAATGTTACACCTGTTCACTATTTAGATAAAAAAAAAAAAATCAGATGTCCCTATATAATAGCTGAAAGTAGCTCTCTGATATGCTCCAAAAGAGTTAAATTTAATCATAATACATTATTTTAATTTTCATTAATATTTATAAAAAATATTGAAATTAATATAACATAAATTCATAACTTATAACAGTTACATATTACCTAGATAATTTTTAACGCAAAATAATAATATTAACTGTGTACTTGGATAAATTAGCTCAATCGGACAAGAACATGAGACCCTTGAACTCAAGATCGTGGGTTTGGGCCATACTGTGGGTGTACCTTTGTTGTAAACTCTGTTGTTAAATATTTACAGAGTTTAAAACACAAACACACAGTCACCCAGATTACCTCTATAATTTATATATATATATTATAATATAATATAGTCACAAAATATCCAAAGATTCAAACATATAATCAAAAAATTAGTACGATGCTACGTTGACTATAAGCACGTACTGCCTGTTTATCACCCTACAGGAGGTTATGTATTAAACGTATATGCTAACATATAATCATAATTTTCATATACAACTAATTTTATCTCAGCTGTATATATTGCTTCATTGATTATAAAAAAAAAGCTTCATCACATGCTACTATTTTAAATATTCACTATATACCTATAAACTGCACTGATCTTTATAACCTTAACCATTTACACTTCACGTCTCTTTTTCCAACAACTGTACAAATATTCATTGTCGGCTCACATTAAAATTTTAAAAGAAATGCCAATTTCAAAATACATACATTTAAATAGTTAAATAACATTACAAATTATTATTATACTTTATATAAAAACACATCATTAGGTTTTGATAACATTTGATTTTGATTTAACGTGAATTTTTTAACTAGTAGGTGAGGGGGGAGGGGTTGAGAACCACTGATCTTCGTTTTTATAGACGCGTTTCCCACGACTATATGTCATACAACCAAGAGACATATCGATAGACAGAATAAAGACGTAACATTATATGCGAAATATATATTAATTACAAGAAATCTATATATATATATATATATTTATTTTAGACCGGAACCAGACGCTCATATAATATATATATATATAGGTTAGGTTAGGTCTTAGCTTGAAGCGGGTGGTAGCGAAATATAATAAAAAGGGGAAAAAAGAATTTGCTCCCCCGCGTCAATGCATATTATAATGCACGTGTATAATAATGTGTCGTATAATAATTACATAGAAATAAATCGTATAATATAGATTGTTTGAAACACCACAGGAAACGAGGAAGGCTATCGGAAACCGGCGGTTAACGCCTCTATATGTACCGACACGCGAACCCGATTTATATTGATATTTATACCGTTTTATCACCATAGTCGGGGTTAGTACCTCAATTTTATACACGTTGTATAACGATTTAATATAATATTATAATCTAGATGTCCCTTTTATTTATGATTTTCCTACGCTTGTTTTATTCATTAACGGCGGAAAATAGGTTTATTATTATTTATAGTTTATTACACCATCTACAAACTGTAAATTATTATTATTCGTTGAACTTGAAATTGCAACTTTGCATTGGAATTTGAGTCGAGATGATCTACAGATGATCCTACAGTCCTACAGACTCTTCATGACCGAAAACTGTGCAACATTTTAATTTTAAACATTATCAAAATTTTGGACTCGGATACATGTTTTAACTATCAATCCAATTTAATGGTAACTTAGGTGTAGAATTTTTTTCATATATATATTATAATTATAAATATGTATTTTTAAGTTTTTAAAATAAAATTGCTCTACATAATTTTTTGTTTACGTTCTTTATGACTTTTATTACAAATCACGTTTGTCAAAATATGAAAAAAGCAAGTTAAATCGAATTAAACCTAACTGTTATAGGTTAGGTAATATTTTGTCCATTGTGGTATTGTTAAATAAATATAAATTATTGTATTACATACCTAATAAAAAATACTTGCATAAGTTTATTAATAAATTTAATTATTATTGTTTTTTTTTTTTCTGTACATGGAGTGATCAGAATTTTATATGACATTAAGTTTTCGTTTTATAGTACTTATGGGAATTATAAAGAACATAATATGAACAAATTAAAGTTCAACATATTTTAAAACTATGCGAAATTTAAAAACATTTTTAAACACTCTTTTGGGTCAACATAATATTAAATGAAAACATACACATGTTTGTTCTTTAAATTGAATTATTGAAACTAACTTATTTTTTAATATTTTTTACAAGTATATTAGTTATTAATAAACATAATACAAATATTTACACATTTTTTTGTTTCCGTTATTACCTAAGTATATTTACAATTTACTATATTTTTTTTACCCTCCACTTTACAAATTCTAATTTATTTAGTGTTACCTGAAACACTGTGTGGATCACATCATAATATTGCATACATACGTTTTCAGGGTACTCTTTGTTATTTTTGTAACACAAATTTCTGTTGACCTTAACCCTGTTAACACCTGTTTGATTACGATTATTTTATTCAAATGAGGAGAAGCAAATAAGCGATTAACGCGAATCGTCCCTCGCTTGAAGCGAAAGGGTGAAACAATAATATATAATAACTGACGTCATCGTTACAGCAGCTTTAACTTATAATTGTAATCGCCCTAGCGTGTAAGTTATAAACCAACATTAAACCTAATTGAATACCACGGTTCAACCTAACCTAAATGCGTTAAAAACTATATTAATATTGCGTTTGTAATTAAAAATCCGTATATATACGAGATGGTCGATGATATTATTATCATTTGTTTCCTGTCGTTTTCCGCGTAACAAATGACGAGTGTGTACCGACAACGTTTAATCTATTCGGCGATAATGAAAACAATAGCTTTGCAACAGTCATCGTCAATATGACGATATACAATTTGGATTGTCTGTTAGCTTTCCTTTAAAATTGTATTTAAAGGCACACGTTTCATCGTTGAACCGTGGTCTATCGTATATTGTATATGTGCACTGTTTGTGATGATCCAAAAATAAATACAAGGCAGTAGCATTTTCTCAGACGCAATATATATTAACCCGCCGCACGATCAACGGTCACTCCCCTTACCCCAAAATAATGTCCGGTTATATCTAAGAAAAGTAAAAGTGAGTATTGTTTTGCGAACCCACCGTGTACAGGGCGATTGAAAAATGGAACGAACATTTTGGAATTCCTATTTGTTAATAAAATATGCTATTATACCTTTTTATCTTGATTAGGACGTGTCTTCTATACATAGGTTAAGTATACACGTCGTATACCGAAAGCATACCAAAATGTCAGCGGTACTGACAAGGGGAAAAAAATCATGATTCAAAAATATTTGTAAATTTATCATTGAGAAAAACGCGCAACGACCAATGTCCGACGTACTTTTTTCATGCGTGCTGTATAAATGTCCGGCAGTTACTGTGTGTTTGTAATACACATTTTATTATTATTCTAAGCGCAACGAGCGTAACTCCGAGTTGTTTTTATCGTTTGTATTTACACAAACCTTCAGACGAAGTTTCTTCTTTATATATATATATATATATATGTATTTATATAAACGACTCAGTATTGGATCTCAGTCTAGAATATATATTTCACGCAAATGATAACACGAAACGTTTCAGCCGGATGAAAATTGCATCAAAGTTGCTTAAAAAAATAATTCTATTCGAATTCTGTGCAAAAAAATTTACAAAATTATGATTATGTGCACGAACCGAATATACAAAACCAAAAGAGTTAAAACTTTTATAAGAGCCTCAGAATGAGTACTCACTTTTCCTGAAAAAATGCTGATATCAATAATTTAACGTCATTCGACTGAAATATTTCATGTTACCATTTCAGTGAAACACACTGTATAATATAAATGACAATTTCCTTTCGTCCGATGAAAGCATTAATATATATACGCATAGTATATATTATAAATTATAGATTTTTTTTATAGCAATAGCAATTAGTGTAAGACTTTTTAAGGTTATTTTTTTACAGGAAGAGACCGTTAGTCTGGAGATTTATTTGCATATCTATTATGATATATACGTTTATACAACGAACAAAATTCGTTCGGAGCAATCTGCAAACAAAACGCTAAGATGAGTGCTAAATCGTTGCGTACAGAAAAATTATTATGCGGTTAAACGAAATTATTATACTATAATAGAGAACAAAAGATTCCAAAAATAATCATATTATATCCTATGTGTCACGAATGAAAAATTTTTGCCAAGTTCAATTGTTACTTAAATTGTGCAGTTTATGATTAAATTATGTCAAACTTAATTATTTAAATGGAAATAATATATTTAATCAAAATGACAAAATCTAGACGTTTAGTTTAACTTTTTTATTTGTAAAAATTACTTTTGAAGGTTTCTTTTACATAAATTATATATTTATTATTACCATTATAATGAATTCACATGCATTTAATAAATTATTAGTAACAATTTTAAACTGTATAATTTCAACATAGACCACAGGATGCGTAACAAATAATGTAAGTACCTTTATTGTACAGTAAATATAAAATACTTTATGTACAATATATCAAAGTTTACATAAAATAATTATCACAGGAATTTAATTAAAATTTAATTTAATACATTTTTTGATAATAAATAAACAATCTTTTTTATTTTTTTAGATTAAATATTAACCTTGCAAAAATTATAATAATAAAATGTTTATTAGTTAATATTACATGAATAATAATAACTAATTAATAAATAATAAATTATAATATTAATATACAATTTAAAGATATAATACTAATTTAATTTATTTTTACTGACTGGTGACGTTAAAAAAAGTATACCATTTTGTTTTTGCATTGCTTTTAATCGGAAGGATTTGGATTAATATTCACAACTAAAAAATTTTAAATCGAATATTTTCACTTTTTAAGTCATTCTACAAAAATGAAACCATAATTTCCGCTACAGGTGGTTATTCAACTTGACAAGATACAACTATTTATAGGGAACATAATTATTATTGAACTATTTAAATAGGTATTAAAACGAAATAAACAAATCACCATGAATTTGTTAAAATTCTGTAAAACAGATATAGTGTAAAACACTGTATTATTGTAAAAAATTTTAAGCAAGAAAAAAATAGGCTCATATTTATTTTTGCGTCTTGAGTATAAAATTATATTTTATAATATAAAAAAGTAGTTCGAGATGGTAGCGAAAGAAACTTTTATAACGCGTAGATATGTTAAAATAATGAAACGTCTTCATGTTAAATTTATACGTTTTTGTTTCTCGGATAAAATATTGTGTGCGTGTTATTATATATCTAGTAGGTATGTACTTAAAATGTCTTATAAAATATAAATATGAAACATTTATAGTACACGTGTGATAAAATTAGTTTAATGAAGAACGTCCTATGTTACATGGGTATTAATTATAATTTATTACAAATGATATAAACTTAAACAACACACCCGTGTGTTTAAAATTATGAGACTATCCCGTGGAAAAAATTAAATTAAATTAAATTAATAAAAAAATATGATTTTTAATGTAAAGACAACGTATTTATGAATAAAACATTTTTAAAATAATTTTATTTATACTGCGCATCTATAAACACGTATTACTAAGATATTTGAAGACTAGAATATTTTCTAGACTTTTTTGAGAGAGAGAAACACATTGGTCCCTGATTAAACAAAACTAAATATCTAGCATTTTATTTATCTACCTAAAATACTGTCGATTAAAAGAGCACACATTAATAGTTTACTTGGTGAAACTAAATGAACACAGTATCCTATAGGTAGCGAGTAGGTACTCGTTAGAGTACACTTTTTTACTAAACTTATTTATTAAAAAAAAGCGTAATTATAATATAAAATATTTTAATAAATAATAAAATAATTAAAATATCATTATAATTGCAGATACTCGATATCGTTATAATAGTAATCGAAGAAAAAATAATAATTTAAGTTAACATAATTATGCAAAATTTAACAATTTTGTTTTGTTTTTTTGATATTACCGATTTGTGATACATTTTTTTTTTTAGATTTCCGAAAAGTGTGCTCTTTCGGGTAAGGACTTAAAAATAAACACTTGTTACGCTTATCTATTAACTATGTAAACAACGTAGCAATTAATTATTGTATACCTGCGTCTGTCCAAGGAATACGAGTCCTTACGGCCGCCGGTTGAAAATTTCATCGAGAAAAAATTGTCGTTATCTATACCGTTATATTTATATTGCATATAGAACATTAAAAAACGAATAATCAATAATCAACGGGTTACAACATTATACGATATTGTTTTTTTTGTTTATTGTTGATGAAAACCGCACAATATCGCACTAAAATAATTTTAAAAATTATACTGTTGTTTAATTATTATTATGACGTACCTACTATTGCGCGCGCGCACACCATACGCATCCGCGTGTACCGAACAACGTGTTCGCACTGGTTAATGGTTAGTGGTTCGGGTTTCGTAGCCGCATCCGTAGCCACAGCAGCAGCAGCAGCAGCAGCAGCAGGTCCCCCGCCACACTACGTTCCGATGAGGGGAGGAGGGGATTATATTTATGGTATATTATTGTTATAAACAGAATGACGGTATACGTAGATTAGTACATCACTATAACCCTTTTTAGTGGTGTAGTTTTGGATGTTAAAAATATTAGTCGTCTTGTTTTGAAATTGTTGAATTTGTTTATTTATATACATAGGTAGTTAGGTATTTTATTTAGTATGGTTTCGATTTCGTGCCGCACAATAATTACACACACGAACACACGTATAATTATTTGTTGGGTAATATTTTAGAAACATATTATATACCTATTGAATTCTTAAAACATAGTTTGTTTAAGTATTAAAAGTTGATTATATAATGAAAACATTCTAACCATAATCTAACTTAACCCCTTAAATAAATTACTGACTACGTGCCTGCCCCTTTTATAATTTAACAAATGGTAGTCAATATACCTATAGTTATATGGGTATATATATAGGGTATAGCAGTCATTTGAAACTTGAGTTTTGTATGTACGCGATAACATTACAAACATCGTTTTAACAATTTATCGGCTATATAATATAATATACAATACGATGTTTAATATACTATTTGAACGCAAAAATAATTTAGACAGCACATAATATTTGAAATTTCAAATATGCGTGGTCCACATTTTTACAGTCTATATATTTATATGCACATGCTCATTTTAACGGATTCAATATTTGGAATTCTAAATTTGTACCGTCCGAGTATTTGCGTAGACCCATAAAAAATATTTGTGATTCGATTAAAAAAATAATTTATCTACCGTCCGTTATATTGCACTATTGCGTTTAATCGCGGCGAGTCATTTTTACTAAATTAACCATTATCACAAATTAATAATAATATTATTGAATATTATCACCATTCCATATTATATTTTATAGTTTAAAAATTGATAAAAAATATATTAACGGAATTTTAGATAGTTAGATTAGTTCAGAAAGGGGAAAAAACGGCTGAAGAGTTTCACATCTTTTTAAAACGAACAAATACCTCTTTAATGTGTAGTTTAATTATTTTACTATAAATACTTTTTATTTATTTTAGTAATTCAATTAAATTTTACAACCCTAACGGTCGACGTTGATTATCTCTCTATAGTAACACCTCTTAACGTTATCGGTAATCGTCGCTATTTGACGGCAAACATTATATCGGAATAATCGATTGTACGGTATGATATTATGTTAATCGTATCGTAATGTGCAAAAATACTGACAATGTTACGATTAAATGTGCTCCACCGCGACGAAAAAGAAAAATAATAATAACAAATACTTGCTTAACGGTATTTTCTGTGACGTAGAAAAATGAATGTACGAACACAATTATTATTATTTAGCCATAATAGGTACATTATGATAATGTTATTTTGGCATGCAAACGATGACAATTCTTTTGTATGGAAAGGGAACCGGTCTCGCCAAAACCTTTTGTCAAAAATAAAATATTCAAGGAATACTAACCAAAGACTGCACTTTCCGAATTGCGTATATCACACCGACAATCATTCATTCGTCGTCGGTATTCAGTGTCTATAAATCAATCACATGTTAGAAATCACGCTGCGCTTGGATAGTTTCGATTATTTTGCAGGTACACATTATTACATATATACGTGGATGGGGTGAGGGTTGATTATAAACAATTACACCTCGACCCCGCATGAAGGCCCGAGCCCTTGCAAGGTGATATCGCGATTGCGAGAGACTTAGGATTGCTAAATCTCCCAACGATCCATCAATGATCATCCACCGAAATCACTTCCATTATACGTATTGAGCTCCAACATATAATATAATATTATTGCGGACTACAAGCAATAATCTCCTCTGATGATTGCCAACGCACGGATATATAATATTCGTAATTATAATATTATCAAGGGTCACCGGGTTCATTTTGCCACCGAAAAGCTGAAAGGCTGAAAGTCCTACAATATTCGGATATGCTAATATAATATGATATATAATATAAACGTATCGAACAAGATTTAGCTTCATTTGAAAAATAATCCTCTTTTTTTTCATACGCGACATATACATATTTTACACGCAATCACTCAATTTGGTATCTCTATGCGTCGATATTAATAAATAATAATACATTAATAATAAATGTATAAAACAGCTGATTTATAATGTTTGACGATGACAAAAAAAATGGAATGAAATAATAATTATTAATATATTAGAATGAATTAGTTATATGGATACATAAGACATTAAACATATCATGCCGTTTTTTTGTAAAATGATTTCTTACCTGTTTATTTTATTTTAAAGCATTCTTTCAACAAATTCTCTAAAAATATGTATGTCCTACGCAGAAATAAATACAACGATATCAAATGTTTTCGTGCCTTGTACTATTTTACAAGAGCGGCCTTGGCAGCAACGATTTTTTCTGGTGTCTAAATCATTTGTTTATCTTTTTGAAATGCGGAACCCGTTTCTTAAAAATTAATTGCCCATAGATGACGGTACTGCATCAGTGATTCATGACGTTGAAATGAACGCCAAGCACCCAAAAATAATTTGTCGTTATGTTAGTATATTGTACCTATCCACTTAAACAAGTAACAATTATATTAAGTAAGCATTCAGGTCTTGAACCATTGAAAAAATAATCTATTTTTTAAATCGGTCATTATATCGGACTTTCTTCCATTCGAAACATTTTAATCGAATATTGCCGTTCGTTTACAGCAATATTATGTTAAAGTCCAATATTTTTCGTACAGCATAAATATGCTAATAATTTGTTTTGAGTGTACGTCGGAACTATAATAATATAATAATAGTATTGGGCGCGTGACAGTGCTAAGTATAGAACGCGCGTAACGATAATATGATTTGAAACGTGACGTCCAAGTAAACAACTTTAATGACCCGAGTCCAGCTGGGACTTGGGAGTTGTACCAACTATAATATTATAATATAGTAGTTACTGGTTGCAATAATATTATGCGTTGCAACGACACAATCCGTATAATTCAGATTATTAAGATAAAACATGATTTTTTTCTATCAACATAAGTATTATTATTATTATATTTCCAACTTAATCGACCGACTTGTGTTGGTAGTGTGACAGTGTCGGTTTAAATTATTAATATTTTTGTAACGACAAACAACCCCTGCCGCGGTAATGTTATATTTAACTCGACCGCTGTATAATATTATACCTAACATGTTATTGAATATACTATAAACGCAGTCAAGGTTATAGGTAGAAGATACCTATATATATATATATATATATATATATATTTGCATATTATAGGATTCACGGTCCGATTTCTCAAACGATCCCGTACGTGTACATTTGTGGGCGTATTACACACCTATTTAGTATAAACTGCAAACATTCATAATAATAATAAATAATAATATTATAATATGGGTACTACCGAGTATCCATAAACAACAAAATGATACGTTCCGTCCGTCCGCCGTCTCGATGTAAACCGGTAGACTGCAATTATTGTTTTGACGGCTGGGGCGGACGCTTGAATTCTATAGCGCGGTATACTGACTGACTGACTAATAATAAATAACGCTATAAT
Source organism: Eriosoma lanigerum (assembly GCA_013282895.1). Lineage (NCBI taxonomy): Eukaryota > Metazoa > Arthropoda > Insecta > Hemiptera > Aphididae > Eriosoma > Eriosoma lanigerum. The sequence continues at coordinate 23,916,479 of CM023357.1, forward strand.
ATATTTTATAGAATAAAATTTCTGTCGTTAGGATTTGTGTGTTTGAAATTATGTTTAGTACTTTTTCGAAAGAAAATAAAAACCATAATAATATGCGTATATAACTCCGCAAAATGTTGAACAATAGACATAAAACATTTTTGGATTTGTACACACGTAGGGTACATGACGCGATATATTATATAATATTACTCAGGAATGTATAACATAAAGGAAATAACGTTTTAAACAAAATAACGTAGAACGAGATATTATTATACATTTTTATTTACGATATGAAACGAGTAGTTAATAATAATTTATAATAATGCATAAAAATAAATATTCATTTAATTTCATCATAATACGAGTAGTTTAGGCAAACAATCTATTATTATTATTTTTTTTTTCCCCAAAAGTAATAGCACAAAACAATTTACATTTCAGTAGTTTATTGGGTTCGTAATTGATTTTGAATTTTCAGAATATTATGTAACATCATTACAATATGTCAAAGTAGTGACAAGGGAAATATTTTACAAAGCTTTACACCCAAATTAGTCAAATCCAACATCTTTAAAAACCTTTGTAACCCCAATAGTTATCTTTTTTTTATCTCCGAATTAAACAAAAAACACGTGAAAGCGTCAGTGCAATAGTAGCTTCGTTTTAGCTAATTTTTTTGTAGAGACAAATTTGTTATTTAAAAAAATCTACCTTAATAAAAAGTTTATTTGAACTTTGAAATACACGGACTTAACAAGTTTATATAAAAGTAGCCTACAATCTTTATAAAATTTATTATTCCGGCCTGCAAAACCATCTGAACTTATATCTGAACTATCAATCCCCAACATTCCTTGTGATCCTGTAAGACGTTTAAAACGCAAATGGTGCCGTGACTTGTAAGTTAATTACATTTACATATTACGCCGAAGTACCTTTAATAGAAGATCTCTTCACTCAGCTACAACTCTACTCATCTTCTCGTTACACTTACTGTAATTTATTATTATGAATTGTGTAAATATATTTCTTAAAGTGGAAATATATATATATATATTTAAATCTGAATATGCAACTTGGTGACAGCATCTTATATTGAGTTTAATTTTCACAATTTTAATATACTATATTAATTATGTTTTTTTATTTCGGTATTTTGTTTTTTTCTTACTTTGTCTTGGTTATTATTGTTATTATTGTCATTAAATGATATGAACACAAATAACATTGCAAACGATTTGAACATCCGTATTAAACCGAATATTAACGGTAATTAGTAGTTTATCACACCAAAGGTTTCTTTATATTTTTCATTATGGTGATTAGAAATCAAATACTTCTAACACCCGAAATTCATTACGCAAATAAATAATCCAGATCCAAATCGGATTATTTGCACCTGATACTATTCACTGATGTACGATGTACCGAATTGTACATGTATTAATGTAATAATATTTTTCCAAAAATTGAAAAACAATAGTTTATTAAAGTTTCTATTGTTTTTACAAATTTACGAGTTAAAATATGCATAAAATGTATGTCACAGATTGAATCACTCATTGAAAATATGACACAATAGTCAATTCGATTGTGTCGAACATTCTCAAACATTGTCGTAAAAAACCTACCTATACGGTTAGCTTAGCTACTATACCTAACTAACCTAACTATCTAAATTTTTAAATTGTACAAAGGTATGTATGTATATGTAACATCTATATAATTAAGTCTGTTAAAATCGATTGCGAATTTTATTACGTTTACTAACACGTGGGTATATTATTGGTACCGTATAAGCTAATTTGTTCCATTAAACTGTCGATCAAGGCCATTTGTTTCGCCGACCGCTTCCGAAGTTCGTCCAGCTCCGCTTTAGCCTTGTGTTTCTCGGCTTTGGATCGACACTCGTTGGCGACTTTTCTCTTGGACGCGACGCCGATGGCGGCCACGACGGCGTCGTACCGTTCGATGAGCATAGAGTTCTCGCAGTCAGTGCGCTCCACTTCGGAACGCAACCAGTTGAGCGCGCACAAGAGCTTCTTTTGCTGCGACGCCGCGTCGTTGCCCTCGTCGTTTGCCGTCTCGCCGTCACGCATCAGGGCCATCCGCCCCTCGCCGCTGGCCCGCAGCGCGTTGTTCTTCTTCGCGATCTCCACGCTGATCTGATCGTCGGGTTCCGCGACATACTGATCGTACCGGAACGTGGGCATCAGCTCGCGCAGGTGATTCAGCATTATCTGCGCCCGGCTGAGCATCCGCTGCCCGTTGGTCCGGTACCGCAGTAACAGGGCCACCTGTTCCTTGCCCAGCGCATCGCCCAGCTTCCGCGTCCTGTCCTCGAACACGGTCTCGGCGGTCTGCCGGTAACCGTCCAGCAGTTCGTTGACCACGCTGGACATCAGATGGCCGCCGTCGCACGTGTACCGACGCGCGTCCGCCACGAACCGCTGCAGCGACGCGGTCTCGCAATCCATCCGGTTGATGAGGTCGACCAGCTCGGCCGCCGCGGGGATCGCGTTCCGTCGACACGCCGTTGCCGGCAACGTCCAGTCCGTCGCGGTCAGACCCCCGAAGCCGCCGCCGCCGCCGCCACCGCCACCGCCACCGCCACCGCCGGCCGCGAGCGATCGCGACCTCGCGGACCGCGGCCGCCTGGCCAAACCGAGACGGTTCAACTGGCCGTCCGGCGGCGGCGGCTCCGAGAACGGTTCACGGACCGTACCGTCCTCGCTCTTAAGCGTGTACTCCAACAGTCGGAGATAGTCCATTTTGCAGCTGCTCGGTTCTCCCGTGGTCAGTCTGATCACCCAATCGTGCACGTTCGACAAGTGCGTCGGATTTTCGATCCTGTGCAGTAAATTCGTGATTTCGTTGATTCTCTTGTTGCTGTCGTTGTGATTGTCGTTGTCGTTGTTCATGATATTTTCGAGTCGTGTTTTATGTATTTCGCGTGATTATTTACGCAACTATTATTCGAGAGTACCTATTATATCACAGACGCGCGGTTGTATAATTTTGACGAACGGTATTGCGATTCGTTGTAAATTTTTATTTTAATCCGTTTTGTTTATTTAAATTTCATAATATTATAATGCGTATATACAAACAGTGTTGAGTGTACGATTTACCTAGTGATTATCATCTGTATACATTATTCCGATTTCAAACAACAATGAAATTATAATGATACCGATAAAACATAACTAATAAATATTATACGAATAGTATATTATAAGGAGTTTAATTGAATACGATAACGTAGAATGAGATAAAATAAATTTACGTTCGAGAATCCCATTGGCACAATTAGCCCTAAAGGCCAAAATCGTTGGGACGGAGAGACTATAGACTATTTATATTTATAAGTAAATAACGAGTAACAGCATAAATATTTGTAGGTACTAAAATTCGCGCTAGAGTACTATAGACGAGCTAATATATCTCTAGCCCATTCGACGCGTTAATAAAGAATTCATGTATAAGTACAAAATTGTTTTAATGACAAATTAGACCGAGAATATTAAATAATCACTAATTAGTAATTAGAAACTTCCACCTCTTTAAACAACAATCGATACTTAAAACGAATTAAAAAATGTACATTTTTTTTCTCTCATAACAATTGCAAATGGTATTCGTGTATTCTTTAAAACGATCAAAAAAATATTGTTGCGCGAAAAAAATTACTATGAATAAAAAAACTTATAATCATTTTCTATATATTATTCGCATAATTCATTTCAGTAAAATACGTTAGTTATATATTTATATACTATATTAAAATCTTAAATTTCATATATAATTAATGAACACTATACTGTTATTTTTTATTAATTTATTCAGTTAATTTAATATGCGAAAATATATAAGGAACCGCTTATAAAATTAAAGCCTACATATAATTTTATCACGATTCCGGTTGAGTGGTTCCTTATATAATATATTATTATATAGCCAAATGTTAATATAGTTAATCTTTGTTTTAATATAAACTAATAACTAATAAGTATTATTTTAATGGTTTTGTTTGTATCTCAATATATCAATGACTTACTTAAAATCTTAAAGACTTTATAGTCAAATTCTGAGTTTGACTCGACAGAATGAAAATGATAAAGAGATTTTATAAACAATAGTATTAAGTCAAATCGACTTTTCCGCGAAGTGAAAATCATTGTTTTATAATATTTTACTAAATACATTTTTTTTAACGCATTATATTTATTTAAGCGAAGAGCAGTTACACGTAGTTAAAATAATTAAGTTAGCTAAACCAAATTATAATTAATAAAATATTTCAACATATAATCGAATGTGAAAAATTAGAAAAACACAATTTTTTTATTATAGTTGTATGAATAATATTATACTAACATATTAAAAGTTGCTTTACAAATGTTTTTGTCTTTTTGATAAACTAATGATAAACAATAATCATGCTATTTTAGTATAAATATGTGCATCGATATTTTAAAATTAAATATTAATAAATTATTAAAAACATTGTGTAATAGTATTTGTTTTGCCAAGTATTAAGTATCGATAATAATTAATATTGGATATATTTCATAAAGTCATTGTTATCGTTTTATTACACTAAGTGGATATCAAATATTATATGTTATAGTTTCAAAGAAAAAGTTTTATTTGGTATTTTTAATCCGTTCAGTTCATTCCAGCATCTCTTGACATCACAAGAAAAACTTCTGGATCGGATCGGAGATGCAAACATTTTAATTAAATATCAGTATCACCTTTACAGCAATAAAAACCGTATGATCATTATGATTATTAATAGAATATAATTATTATTGTAACCACATTAATTTGGATCGCCCTACGTTTTAAAATTCTACGGTTAGAACAGTAGGTTCCGAAATGAACCTTGTTGACTCACGAAACGTCTCAGGTACACGAAACACAATAAAATAGGACACTTTTTATTATCACTTAAGTAAACTGGTATTTGTTTTTATTTGTCTATACATTCCGTTATATATAAAAACTATTCTAAATATAATATATTAGAGATTAGACTCATGAAAATTAAAATGTATTAGGCATACATCATAATATTGTATTGTTTTCTGCAGTGTTAATATTGATATTTTGTGATTAGATATATTAAATATATACCTACAGAAAAAAGTAATAATTATTACATAATAATATCATAATATGATAACTATATAGGTATTGTATTGGCTTAAAGTAAAATGTGTTTAAAAAATCAATTGGAAACACTCAATATGAAAACGTTTTTTTTCCAAATTGCTCCTCGACTTTTTTCTTCGTGCACGGACTTATACCACAATTACCGAGGTCAAGTTTGATTACAACAACATAACCATAACGAAACGTTGAAGTAAAGAAACGTTCGAAGGTAAAGACCCTCTTGGCCTCTTTGTTATTTTTATAAATATTTTTCTATTAAGTACAAATTCCATAAAATTAATGAAATTGTGTTATGAAAAAAAAAAATTATCAAATAATTAAACGTAAGAAAATGATCATTTTGCGTGCAAACAACTTATAACTTAATATAATTTATCTTTTTTACTAACCAAAATGTACAGTAATTAACTAGTTCCTCAAAGAGATCAGAAATAAACTATTAGAGCTACAAAGAATATTTAAACGTTTCCTATTTCCAGCAACGTACTGATTGTTCTATTGTGATGTAAAATATATATTATGCAATAGATATTAGGAATCCATGAAGAGATTTAAATTCGTCGTGAGGCCAGATTGATTTTCTGTGTATCGACTTTCTACATTTTTATTTTTTCGTTTAAAAATAATCGAAAATCGAATATGGTAAATCTTTAAATTTAGTATAATGTAATCGAGTATAGGTATTGAGATAAAAATTTCTTATTCTAATTTATTTTCATATCACGTATCGCTTTTTCCGCATAAGTAATAAATTATTTTTATTTACGATTTTCGTTAATTAGATATAGAATATATATTTTAGGGTAATTTATACAGTGAAACTTTAATAAAGCAAAGTTCAAAGGACATGGAAATTTATTCGATCTATCAAGGTTTAAAAAAAAAATATATTTTTACTTATAGGGAAGTAATTACTATAATATAAATGATGGGAATAATGGATTTTTAAAATGATTACCTATTTTATATTAAGAAGTCAGAAGACAGTATACCCACATAAATGAAACATAATATAATTTAGTCATCACAACAGACATGAATTTGCAAAAATCCAAATATTCGACAATATTATACTGTGGCTAGAAAAATAAGACGTAAGGTCCGGTTTGTTATTGAACCTAGACACGAATTTTGTAGTTCAAATTAGCAAGTGTATATTATAGGTAAAAGTAATAGTGTATAATTGCAATTAAGTATATTATACGAAAATGTAGATTAAATGAATAATTGTTCGACAAAGAATACAGAATATTTATAAATTTTTTAATAAGAAAATATCTATAATCTATGATGAAAAAATAATGTTATCACTTTATTATATAATTTAAAAAAAAAAATCCAAATAATTCATTAGGTACAATAATTATGGAATAAGGATATACATATCAGCCCCCACGATTTTCTATCATTTTAACGTAGGTACAATTAATGTGTAGTACGAATTTTTATATAAAATTAAAATAAACAGCGACTGCGTAATATAATAATAATAATAATACACTCATTCTATAATCGCTGGTACATCTTGTATTATTATTATTATTATTATAATATGTAAAACTCGTTTGTTAGTTTCGTTTTCAATCGCAGAATCGTATACGCGTTATTATAACGTTGTATTAGATGTGTATATATTATGTACCATAAAAAAAAAAAGATTATGTACTCAGTTATAGGCAGCTCTTGTGTACAATACACGACACGCGCGTCGGACAATATTTATTTTTTCCAATCGCATATTATAATGTATAAAACGGAAAATAACGAACCACTTTGTCGTCGTCGTCGTCGTGGCGATATACGCGTTTGGCACAAGATAACTCTGCCGTCTCTTAGTATATATATATATATGAATAAAAATAAAAAAATAAATAACGAAAGGAAAAATAAAAAAACGGAGAGATAAAAATATATAGTCCTCCCCCGTATATGTACAATGTACCTACACTTACATATTACACGGTTCACGGGTGTGGGCGTACATGCCATTATTCTATTTAAAATATTATATTATAAAACACAATAATACGGTCTATTTAGCCGCAGTAGCGTATGCGATTATTATTATCTTCTAGAATCGCGGATGGGAAGAGGAGAAGAGGGGGGGGAACGTTAGAATAAAACATTTATTATATTATAATATATTATAAAACGCAGACAATAATACGTATGGCATACGTAATATACCCAGTACTGGGAAAATCACCCTATAAAAGACCGTTAAAAAATAAATAAATAAATACGTTCAACCTTAAAATCGTATAGTTTTTCGGAGTATCGATATAATATCGATAGTACTTTGATCTTTGATATAGACGAGATAAAATTTACACGTGATGCTTGGAACCCGCGGCCCCGTTGATATAATAATATACGGAATCAGTTTTCACGTCAAAATATTTTTCGATAATCTCAGCGAACGTTAAACACTGTACGCGTGTATTATTTGACGTATGTAAAGAAACTAAAACACTTTACACGATAATATGTTTGAAATATATTATTATATAATTTAATATCATTGTCCAATATCTATATAGGACTGACGATGACGTTGCAAAAATAAAACCACGTTAATAAAATACGTAAATAAAAATATATTTATAATACCTTTACTAATAAGTAATATTTTAAATTGTATGATAAAATTCGATATTGGTTCAATAATAATAATTTCAGTACAAGAACATTATTATAATAAATTCTAACTTAGATGTACATTGCAGCGTAATTTCTGTGCCTTCGAATGGCCAATTCATATAAATATGAGACAATCAACGAGTTGATATAGTAGCGATTTTTACCGTATTAATTTTCCCCGAGATATTTTGACGGTCATAACCAAACCTTCTATTGCATGACATAATGTCTAATACCAACGATTATGTCAAGACTGGAACAACAGTTTTTCAGCTATGAAATTTGGTACCTTTGTGACTTTAATCTTCGTTTTCCGTGATTTCCTAACAACTGTATAGTCTGTATAGTACATTAATTATTAAAATAATGTTCTTTTAATGTGATTATTTTTCTCGGTTTTGCATATTTAAAACGAGAAAAAATACCGTAACATCCGTTACATTTCAATTACCCTTCGAATATTTTAAATATCAATTGTATATTGATAATATAAAAAATCCATTGTCCTAAGTCGGCCGACATATCTATTATAATATACATTATAAAACAGTGTGATAAGAATAATTTGGCGTTAAAATATAATTCCCACTATTTTGTAACATGAAATTCTGATCACTCTGTATGTATATAAAACATGTCCTACACCTATTATATAAGGATGAACGTTTCATTCGTGCATAAAAACGGGGGACGTGATTATTTTATATTTATATAAAAAAAAAAAATGTATAATTTAAGTACCATCCTTTATATATAATATTTGATGCGAGCAAATATAATAATATATTATATTGATAAAACGCTATTATTGTATAGGTACGTTGTATATATTAATATAATATTTTATATAGTGTTCAACGGCAATTTCGCAGCGGGTCATATAGTAATAAACAGTGTTGGGTAAGTTATTTTTAAAATGTAACTAAAGTATACATTACTATAGTTATAAATGAATAAAGTAGGTAACTATAAAACAAAATATATAAATTAGTTTTTCGTTACTAACATTTTTTACTAAACAGTAACTAATTTACAAAGGCAAAAAATTTAAAAGTTATACTTTTATGCATATTTTTAGTGTTATTATATTTATAGAGTTGAAAAATTATATTTATCATTATCCAGCATTCCATCCTATTTTTTGTTATTTTTTAATGTTTATGGTTATTTAACTACATTCATATATATCATGTTCTCGAGTTAATTTTTTTAATATAATGGGTAATTGCATATTTAAGGAATGCCTATTGAAAAAGTAACGCATTGTTTTAATTATAAACAAAAATTAATATTAATTAATAACGAAGTTAGCACATCGTTTACAGTATAGGTAACGAATAACGTGTGTTACGTTTTTACTCAACACTGGTAATAAACTAATAACCAAAGCAATATGTTTACCTACAGAGTTATACAAATTGACGAAAAAAATAGTCCCAAGACAAAGATGATATTTAATTTTTATTTTTTATTTTTTATCATCAAAGGATATTAATAAAAAAAATATTTTATTTAATAAATAAACAAATTTAATATTTAATATTCATTTATATTTAATGAAAATGTTTAATGGAAGTAATAACATTTTTTTTCATTTAAAATTAACGAACAAAAACCAATCAACTTTAATTCGCCTCAAGCATTGTGTATACAAATATAAAATGCACATATTATACACATACTACCAACAACTAAATAGATTTAATAATAGATTTAATCATAACGTCTAAAAATAAAACTTGAACATACAAAATATTGTTTTATTATCGTAAATTCGTTATTCATAATATTGTCAGTAAATGTAGCGTAGTTATCATCATTCAAATGTTTGTCAATATTAAGCATAATCTAAATAAATTGAAAATTTTTTTTTTTAAGTTTCATCTTATATAATTAATTAATTCATATTATATTATTAATTATTTTAAATTATATTTAAATAAAAATAACTCTTTATAACTTATGTTTCTAAAATAGAATATAACTTTCTCATCCTCTGTTCTATAGTTGTATGTAATGATAGTAGTGATATGTAATTTATTTAGCCTGAAAAACAGAAATGTACGTACATAATATCATACGTCTGATGAAATCGATTAAATGATTAAAAAAATTACTCAGTTTATGAAATTTTAAAATTGAATTTTAATTCATAAATATAATAAAATAATGACTGATTTATTGTAATGGAAACAAATATTATATTTCAATAATATTTTCATCTAGTCAATGAATTTAGCTAGATAATTTCTTAACTAAATATACCGATTACCTAGATGATTATTTAAACTATGCATCTATGTCAAACACTGCATTTTTTGTAAATAAAATTTATATATTATGTTGTGTACGATTTCTTTGAATGAAATGTATTTTGAACCCAATTATATTATATTTGTTAACTTTAAAAAACACATTTGTTAGGTCTGGGGCGGAACACTCACTGTGAGCGAGACGGCGGCGTACTACTACAAAATGAACACAAACGCTCCAACAATTCTTTGTCAGAAAATTTTTGATGCAAAAACATAAAATAAACGATTTTTCTAGACGGGAATTGGAGAGCAGGGGGGGGAAAGTAAACCTAAAAAATATATTATAAATCCAAAAGAAATTTTGGTATACTTGTATATTATTATTATTATGTGGTATAACAATAATACGTCACGCGGTGATCTGCCTACGAGAAACACGTCATAATAACAATAATAAAATATTACGTTATGATATTTATCGTTTAATCGGTACTGATCGGGTTGTGTTTTAGAAAAAAAAAAAAAAAAAATGCAAGTATAAAACACCGTAATCGGACAACGCGACGCGCGGCAATAAACTATCTATTGCAAACGGTCGGCGGTCGTGTGACTGAGATAAAAACAACATCAGTAAAAGGTCATTGTAAACGTATAATGTTGTTATAATAATAATAATAAACATATTATAATACAGTGGTGAAAGAAATAACAAAACATTTCGAAATAACTAAATAGAGCAATAAAAAACTAACATTATTTTAGACGTAACCATTGATATACGTTATAGATTTACTTTTTTCGGTGGGCAGAAAAATATCTCCATAAAGATTATAGTAAATATTTTTCCAGTTAAGCCTAACGGTTTAATTCTAAAGTTTAGAACACATTTTATTCTTTGAAGTAATGTGTACTTTTCTGCGTTCTCGAGAATGGCGCCGAAGTACAAAATTATATGTGTGACAAAAATTACCTGCTGTTTCTAATCTCTCAATATTTTAGCCGTTTTTATAACTCCTTTTATTGTTTAACCAATTATTTATTAATTCGTGTTTATTAGTTACATTAGTTAAAATCCTCAGATCGCTTTCTCTACAGATACCCAACCCCAAATACTAAATTAAAATTTGAAATATGTGACAACTATCATACATAAATATAGACTTGGGCGTAAATTGTAAGTTACATATTGTCTAATAATGGACTTAAAATTTAAATTAGTTATTAAGAACTGTATCTACATTCTTTTTTTGGAATTAAAAGAAGAAATCTAAACCTACCTGATGAAACCGCGGATTTAATATATTATAACGCCTCATTTCACTACCGAGCGTGAGTTTATGAACCAAGGGTCGATTTTTTTTTTCTGAGTTCCCTTTGGCCTTTTGGTCACGACGCAAAAACGTCATATGTATATTTTAAAAATATAATTTTATGCATACAAACACACCTATATATTATATACTACGCGTGTATAATATGATTATGCTTATTCCGTTTCCTGGTTCCCGTGTATTTGATGCTTGTAATTGAGATACCCCTCACACCTTGCGTCGTGTGACATTGATTAGCCCCTGAGGGATCTCTGAGTATACCATTCACCTTTGCGGAAGAAGGGTCATTGAAAACAATATGCACCAAGACCCAAGATATTAGAGTCTATAGGATAGGTGAGTGTCGAAAGGGACGAACGTAACAATATTGTATACACGGGCTTCACCAATACGAATGCACGAACCAAAGATGGTGCACTGGCTGGTTTTAACGCATGATTTGATCACCCCGATGTTTTATAAATCGTATTACTTATTTCATTTTTTTTCATAATTTTAAGTTCGAGATATTTTAATTGAATGCACTTGGACAGGGTTAATAATATTTTAATATATTCGTGTTTTGAAATATCTGTAATTTCCGTAAATATCTTTGTACGGTTTGTATTATAATTGCTTGTGATATGTGAAATGTTATATCTACTAATTAAATATTATCAAAGAATAATGTTAATAATATTATTAGATCACAATTGTTGTAAATTAAATTATATTTACGTATTATCGATTGCAGATTTTTTTGACAGTGATATATTAAAAAAAAAAAAAAATTGAATAATCATTCTAACGAGGTCGGTGAGTTATGCTATCACATACGAAAATTTAAGTGTAATTATTGTATTTATGGACGTAACCTAATCGCGTTCGTTCAAATATTTGTGATGGAAAATAATAATCGATGTTCATCCATCATGCATATTTGGATTGACAAATGTCCACATTTATATAATGTACAAACACATATTATAGAGTTCATTTTATTGATGGGTTTATTTTTATCCACGAACTGCTGTTTGCTGACTGAGAAAATGGCGATTTTATGTCGATACTGGTATTCATAATTCATCTGATGGCACTTAAGTTCTATATCCAGTGTACTAGTGTAATAATAATATAAAATTATAATAACCTAGCCTATACAATACATTTATACGATAAAACGATGTAATCTTAATATTACGTATGAGATAATAATATGTCAATAAAATATTTACTAGGTATACGTTACAAAACGTTATTTTAGGATTTTGTTTGAATAATTTTTTTTGTCAAATATTTAATACAAACATTTAAACAATAAATGTTGATGTTTATTTATATTTATTTATTTATGTTTATATTTTTTCTGTAATAAATATTTAAATTAACCTTGTTTTACTACGAACGAAAGTCAATTAAACTTTAATTCAACACTTTCCTACGTTCAATTCATTTTTTGAAAACTATTAAACTTTTTGTTTTACGTTTAGTACTTTCGTTTGTTTTTTTTTTTTTTTTATCAAACGATTTTTCCGTGAATTGTATTAATACAATTAAAAAGTTAAAGCTTATAGTACCTACTTTACACTTTTTATATAATGACATTTATGATTTGAATACTTTAACTTTTGAATGTTTACGTTTAATGTTATAAACCGGTTTAAAATAATAAACAATTTCCCCTCCTACGTATAATAATACAGAAAAGGTCATTCAAATCATCCTATCAAAAAACACCACGCGTGTAATGGAAACACATTTAATTCAGTTACATTTAAAGTTAAAATTCGCTAAAATGAATATTATAATTAAATAACATTTAAAAATGTAATCACTTACTGAATCGCTGCAGTAATTAAAAACCTTTAAACTTATATTATAGAGGTGTCACCGTTACGAAATTATATAAAATTATATAAAAGTATATACATATTCTTCACTTTTCTTTTAAAAATGTAATTGAAAAAGTTGTTTATAAATTTATAGGTAGTTATTATTATGAAAACTAATATTGTATTGATGATCATAATGGATCCATACTCTATATCGGATGATTTATTTATCTTTTAATTTTTTTATATAATTTTCATTGTTATCAATTATCTTCATAATTCAAGGGCATAGTTAAAAAAATAAACTGATCAAATTACTGAAAATTAATACGAAACAAATTTTAATAAATAATAACTGACAATAACATAAATACCTACTCACTAATCGATCGTGTGATCAAAATTAAAATATGACACGAAATAGGTATTTAATATTATTTTTATTATAAATTATATTAAACAAAACGTTTTTCTAGTGTCTTGTATATTAACTTATAAATCGAGAAACACATCTCATTTTCATTCATCGTATAAATACTACCGAGTACCTACCGTAGTATAATATACTCGAAAAAAAGAAGAAAATAAGTTATAAAAAAAATTCTAAAGTAATTAATTACAAAATTGCGTTTTTGACGACCCGTTTTGCTGGAAAACTCTTTAATCACTATCTTTTTACAAGTGCTGACATTGTTCGTTTAAAATTAAACTCGAATTCTTTCCCTAGGGTGTTGGCTGTTGGGTACGTACTCCAATTATAAATTAATGTAAAATAAAACTCATTAATTTAAAATAATAAAATAATATATATTTAAAAAAAAGTAAACCCAAGACTTTTTCTTTGAATTCATGTTTATTTATTAACGACAAAAAAAAACGCGATAGTGAAAATAATAAAATGAAAAATCCGATATGAATGTTAAAGTTTTCTATATAATATTGTTATGATTAGTAAACTATTATCGAAATTAATATTTTAAATCGATATTTGTGTAACGAAAAGTCTTTTATTACAAATAATATAACTATAATAATAGTATAAAATCCGCAACGTACGAGAGAATAATGGAAATCGTAAAAGAAATGTTGTTTTTCCGTGAAAACGTTTAACTTGGATTAAATCCATCTTGAAGAGTTTACTTGAGAAAAAATAATAATAATGAAATCGTATTAATATATTCCTCTGAGATATAAACATGGTAAATATATATATATATATATAATATTATGTTGCGGCTGAATATAATTCGTGGTGGTTTGTATAAGTATGTCATTATTATTTATTAATAATATAGAACAGTTACGGTTATGCGATTTTTTTGCGAGATGAATTTTCATATATTTCGATTATTTTATATTAAATTTGCGGTATTATCGATTAGTGTAAAACGTAACATAATAATATAATAATATACCTATCAAGATTTTCTCATTCTGTTTTTGATGGTTCCGAATGATTAATAATATCGCGTTTCGCGTATTTCTTTATAAGACTATTATTCATTTCTCTCTTCGCTATACTATACATAATATTAAATATATACCTAACCGTTGAATTATCCTTATTCCTCATACCCGTACGCCTCTCAGAAACGTCCAATTTTTCTTATCTCATTCCAAAGTTTTCACTCCGGATGGAAACACCTCGTAGGAAAATTATGTTTCCAATTTAAAGTCACGTTTAACCTCTTAAATCGTCTGGTATAGTTAAATAAATACTAACGTTGTTTTTATTTTTTGCTATTTATTTATTTTTCCGGGTGAGTATACTGCCTATCTACGGTAAATTATTTTTAAATGTAACAAATATATTATTATTCGTCGGAAAAAGAGAAAACAATTTTTAAACGCCACCAAATTTAGGTATCATTCTCGTAAAACATTAAAACAATAACCACCCGTCGGGACAAGAAATGAGGTTTTTCTAAAAAAAAGTATTTCTACTTAATGCAAGAAGGTGTATTTTTATTAAAAAAAATTTACTTTCTACATCTTAAAATAACATAAAAAAAAAACAATAAACAAATACGTGTTGCTACAGAATATTCTTAGTGAAAAAAAAACCAGAAAAAACTATTTTTATATTACGTGGTATAATAAAGAAAATGTTTACGAAAACTATTGTCTATTGTTAAGTTTCCGATCGAAAGTGTAAAATTATTAGTGAAATATACTTTAAGTAAAATGTTAAAAAAATCCTTTTTATTTATAGTTATAAATTATGTTATGAAGGTAGCTCGGTCAGCTCACGGAAAGGGTTTTAATTATAATAATATTATTATTAACTGAAAACTGGTAATATAAATGTATAAGTAATAACATAAACTCGGTATTACACCATTGTAGCGAAACTTCCATTTAACAAAATTTTAACAAAATTTTCGACCAATATTTACCATAATATTATTTTATGTTATTTTTTGTTAAACGGATTTCTCCCTAATATAATATAAATATACTAACTTAAATATATATATAGTACTATTACTTACTTAAAAGTAAAGTACGATGAGATAACTATATTACGACCAGAGGTGGATACAAGGGGGGCTTTGGGGGCTAAAGCCCCCCCCCCCTTAAGTACCTATTTATAAATAAATATTTGCGTTTAGTTTTTCAGTGCCTACTGTTTACATGTATTTAAAGTAAATTTTTTGGATTAGCTCCCTCCCTTTTTCATTTCTAGATCTGCTCCTGATTAAGACTGAAAATATGTTTAGGCTCAACGACACTTTGTGCCTAACCTAACCTTCCTAACCAGGAACCCTATACACATCTATAACGCTGTCTTACTTTATTGAATTCGCGGTCAAATATAAACTTGACGTGCATACAAAATTACCTAACCTATTTTTCGGTTTTTTTTAAAAAATCTGTGTTGTGAAAATTTGCTCACCCTGCAAAATAAAGCCTTATTTATTTTATTTTAAAATATTTGTCGATTCCCTAAGATGATTATTTTATCAATAGATAACACTTAGGTATTTATATAGTAAGCTATATATTTTATAAAACACGTTAATTTGTTGATCAAAATTGTTTTATATTCATTGGTATGATGATTCATGAAGAGTTTATTCAATCTCAAAATACCTCCATCCCTATCAAAATACTTATTTAAATTATTAAAAAATCTATAACTACATAATAATGATAACAAATAACAAATGTGCGGATACGTCAATATTTTGTATAAAAAATACAATTAGTTTCAACTTTTGCATGAGAGTATAAACTTATAAATATGTATTTAAAAATATAATAAACGTTACTCATCTCTATATACATACCGCAATATAATGTATATATTTGGTTTTTTTTTATAATATTAATATATTCCCCATATATTACCCTTCGCTGTAAATGCGGTACTCGTGGTCTTCCAAAGATCTGAACAGCCTCACGCTAGGGGTGGGTTTAAGGGGAGCGATAGGGGCAATCGTTATATATATTTGAAATGTCTATAGTAATAATTATATCTAACAATTATTACCAATTGAATAGTTATGCGATAGATATAAAAATATTTAATTTGCCCTCCCCTCTTGGCAAGCGGTTAAACCCGCCCCCGCGCAGACGTACATGTCCAAGGCCTTCTCCAATGTCAGCGCGAGCTCGTCCGAGCTGTCAGGCCCATGGAGTACCACACGTCCGTCTTCGTGGCTGACTGCACCATGCACATGTTGACCGTGCACCTGCCGGTGTGCATATAAACACGCGGGGTTCGTTTCAGCACCTGTGTTCAACTAAGCTCTACGATTGGTGGATTTTAAATTGCCGCCAAATCTATTTGTTTGAATTTGGTTTCGAGTTGACAATTACAGCGTTTTGTGCGCGTGTTTGGAACTCGTCGCTTCGCTCAGAAAATCAAATATTAACTCCGATTTGTTGTGCAAACCACTTCGGATAAATAAATTTTCAAGAAAGAAAAATGAAAAATAATTATAAAAATACTATTTATATGGTTCTTTTTGATTTCGATTCGAATTTCCAGTCGTAAGAGCCTCCGCATTAATTAATCACGATATAGATGATCTAAATACATATGTATGTGCATCATATGTCATAAGTATGCGCAATTAATTCAAATAGGCCTGCAATGACAAAAAAGTATATGCATATGTTGCCGAAATGGATTCCAGAACGCTTATAATATGCTGGCCGGTGTAAGAGTCTCGGCGAACGCGAACTCTTTTCACCGGCATGTCGGCCACCTTGAATATCAAACGACCTTGGCCCTCGATCGGCGTGCCACCACTGTCGCTGCCACTCGCGATAATAAAAACATGTATAGGACATAACGGCTTATCAGTGAAGATTCAAAAAATGAATGATAACAAATTGATGTCGTTTATTTACATAAAATAATAGTAAAACATGCTTACTGCGTACCTACACCATGAGTTCTGACATCCGGCGAGAAACCAACGTACGAAAACGTGTTTATCTTACAATAAATAATAAAAAAAAGTGGAACGGAAATTTGAATAAGTATAGGTATACGAGTATATTATGTGTGTATAGACATAGAATGAGAAATATATTTCGTTTCTGTTTGTATAAATATTATTTTATGTTTATGTTTTTGTTTTGTTTTGTTGTAGTTTTTAAAGGAAAAAGAAAAAGAAATAGAGAAAAAATAAATAAATAAAAAAAAATTGAATTAGAAAATCAGAATTTTTGACAAAAGAGGTAACGAAATGTACGAATGTATTTGGAAAAAAACGGGATAGAATGGTGACCAGTGTGGGAAAGACGTGAATATAAAATATAACACTTTGAAGAGAATGTTCATAATAATATGTCACAAACGTGCAATTCGGAGTGAAGAGTGCCCAAAGAAAGAAGGTTACGGACAAAACGAAGACGAGAAATGAAAACGATGAGGCGTCTGGGTAATGGTAGTGGATGTCGGTTAGGATAATATTTGTCCCAATCATTGGGTAATGTTGTATTTTTATTATTATCATTTCAAAATTGGAAATCAATAATATACGAGTATATGATAAATCGTCGCATTCGGAAAAATAACGATTCTTAGAAAATCTCGGTATTACTTTTTTTATTAATTTAATAGAATATCACCGAAACTTATAAATTTATATGTTTGTGTATAGTAACTTTTCTTTGACATAATTGACCAAAAACAATAATTTACATTAATATTGTATACCATTATATTGTACAAATATTTTAGTAAAAAAATCCCATTTTTATGACTTTCTACTGCTATAAAAAATCAACCATCAATTTTTGGAGATGTTTTATAAATATGCACCAGGAAACAATAATAATATCATAAAAATTGTACTGAAAATTAACATTTTACTAAATTTTATAATTCTGAAAATATTGATAATTGTAAAAGTTAGGATTTATATATTATTATAATAGTAACCTACCTTACACATTTAAACGTATATATATAATCTAAAAAATAGTTAAATATTTTAAAAATGTCTAGGTACTACGTCGGTAAATATCACTATAAAAATATGAAAAAAAAAATAATGTCAATTGTTGCAAATTGTAGTTAGTAGAAAAAAGTATCTACATATATACACGTTAACACAATTGTATATAATATGCCTTTCTCAGAACCTAATTTATACAACATAAATGCCCGAGTTAATGACGTACATTTCACCAACACCCCACTTACATGTTTCTATGCCCTCTCCAGTCTGAACAATAACAAAATATGCAATTTTAGAAACTATTTGCTAAAAGCTAGTGTTTTTTGTATAGAAATTATATATTTCATATTGTTATCATTTATTAATACGTTATTTGCCCAATGAGAATTTTCAATATTGATCCTAAGAATATAAATGTATAATTGCTAAAATAATTATACTGAACAATCAACAGTCATTCCTTGATGGAAGAGCTCGACTATTTATCCATAATAGATCTACATATAATAAACATTTTGTTTTAATTATAATATGAAAACTAAACGATGTAAGTAAGATAATTATGAATATATGATTTCAGTTGAAGATTTGGAGCCCTTTTATTTTCTTAATAATTGTGTTGCAATGAGTGCATAGTTTTCGCGAGATGAAAATCATATGCAAGATATAATACAGTATACGACACGAAAAGACACAATTTATTAAATAAATATTTGTTCTTTTTTTACGTAAACAAACGATATTTAAGTATTATTGGTGTATTATACATTACATTTATATCTAAAGCGAATTCGAAGGTTTAATATTATTTATTGTCGTCTGGGTAAGAAGTTAAGACCAATAAAAGCGACGTTAACGGAGTGCAAATAACTTGAATCTATTCCAATAACATTCTAGCATTTACGTAATCGATGACGTCTAAAGCTAATACCGTCAGATCACGTCAGTCCACTCACGATTTATTAGATTTGTTTCGGCAAGCTTTGATAATAATGTATATTCTGTCACCGGCTTGCTGTTATACGGGGTGCATTTATATATATATTTTAAAATCCTATTAAATTCAGAATTTGTATCTGAATTAATTCCAACTCGTAAAACCATTAAAAATATCCTTAAAAACTCAAACACCCCAAATCTTTAGAACCCGAATAAAAAATTCATCTGCAGTAATCGATACAAAAATTTGACAATTTAAAAATAATAGTGACACGTTATTTTCTACATGTTGCATACGTTTGAATATACGAATTGGGTTTTTTGCATAATTTTAATCAATATTAATAAATAATAACAGGTACAATGTTTCGGTTTTAGTCTTTTTTACATTCTCGTTTTTATTATTATTTCATCAAAATATATAATAAAATAACTTTGCGTATAATTTGGCACTTTTAAATTATTAACAAATCACAACTGTTTTCTGTCGGAACTGCAATTATAATAAAAATTATATAATATTAAAATTCACATTTTTTATAATAAATAACGATAAATTAAAATGTTATAATCTTGTATGCAAGAACTGTAATAGTTCTTAGCACTTGTTTTAATTGTAATGAAAACTATTAACTTACAAAAAGAAATACTTATTGAAATATTATACTTATAGAAAAATTAAATTTGTATTACCTTTTGTATATAGGTAACATACGGATTATTTTAATGAATTTAAATTTTATCATTTTTTCAAACGAAATAACTTTATGTTTATAATTATAAAAATGATTACTAACATAATATGTAATTATTATGTAAGTTTAATATGTATGGGTACTTATTTCTGTTAAACCGATTATACCAAAAAATATATAAATATAGTTATATAGGTACATGTTAATAAGACGAGATGAACTTACTGGAATTTAACTATATTTTATAAGTATATAAACTTTGTATTCAAGCATAATTTTATTCTTTGCGCTTTTAACTATAAGCGTGACCAAATCCGACAATTTTATAAATTGTTTTGTAAATAGTATAAAAAAGTGAAATACAATTTAAATATAATAAATGAATATATACTTACATATACTATATATAATATTTATAAATAGAAAAAAAAATAATTAGTAAAGATTGTTTTATTTTGTTTTAAAAGAAAAATTGGAAAGCAGGAAAGACCAATTTAAAAGTACAAATTAAATATAACTGTTTCGGGTAACGGTTGAAAAAAAATCATTTTTATAAACTTTACATAGTTTTTGTTGTTCTTTTCTTTTAGCCCTATATTTAATATTTTCAAATATATAACACTCAACATACAAAATTACGTTTCTATTTTTTAACAAGCATTAAAACAATTTTTAACAGGCATTAAAACAATTGAATTCGTAATGTTTATTTATTTAAATGGATTCAATTTGAGTTAAATATATAATTGTCATTTTAAATAATAGGTATAATACGTATGTTACTGTCAATATGTTGATAAATTGGCTATTCAATAAATTTCATGCGACAAACCCTACTCAAAAATAATAATTTACTCACATATAGCGTTAAAATACTTATTATTTGTAGTTATTGTGCTAATAGTAAAAAAAAAAAAAATATAGTCGTTAAAAAGTTGTATACTATATTTTATATTTTTGTATATAAAAAATACAATTAAGTGAATTAGGTAAATAGATTTAAAATTAAGTTTTATTTTTATTTTTCAATCACACTCAATAAATCCTATTTCGAATATAATTATTGCTTTTACTTATATATTTAAACATGAATTATTATATTTCAAGCAAATAACTAAAATTCTTACAGTGTTTTGCCAAAATTAAATTTTTGTATGTTTTGAATAACTTCAATATTTGTGATTGTAACCATCTTGCACATTAGGGACAATTAAAAATTTAAAAGTTCAAATAAGTTAATGTCATTTTCGTATGCATTATTATAAAATCTGAAATAACAGAATCACCTCATGTTGTTTTAATATAACATTATAATATAGATACCTATATTATACATGCAGCAGGAGCGTACTCAAGGGATGTTATAGGTTCAGGGTGTAATGTCACTCCCATCAGAACCTCTTTTTTTTTAATTATTTCACAATCTGATATTATTATGGAACTTCTAATATTTTTAAGTTAAAAATTATAAGAAGTCGTTTGGTGTTTACATGGATGATATCATAAAATCTACTTATAATCTAATTATAAGTATATAATATGTACATATCGTATCTTAGAAAATTATATGTCTCAAAAAAAAAAAGAATTTTCAATTAGTGATTCGGTAAATAGAATAATTGAGTAAATATGTAATGACGTACAAAATTACAAACTGTACTTATAAATTAGTTTTGGGTGAAAAATGTAATTTAAATTTTGCTTAAAACTATAAGAAAAAATGTGTGAAAGGAATATTGATATTTATTTCTCCTTCGTGTAAGGAATCTATGCACTGAATGACACTGACGTACATAAATTGCACGTTGGAAAAATTCTTCACGTTAAAACCTTACATTGTTTTCCAGATAAAGAGTATAATAATTGATGAGTAGATAATAATATATACGGGTAATTAAATATATTAACTATACTATTATTAACTGTGCTTAACATAAGTAATGGTTAGCAACTTAGAACTGTTGACAAAACAAATGATTACCCTAAATTGGTTTCACTGTATCTGACTGTTTTATAAACGATCGAATATTTCGTACAATTGTTACAATTCTAAACAATTGACAACCACATAAAATATACCGTTAACGTATTATAATATATATACGTCGTTTCATTGATTCGTTAAAATTCCTACCCTTACAAAATTGAAACGATTCTGAACCAAATCCTTTTCAACGGAATCCATCGTATTTCCTATATCGAAAATAGTGAATTCTTTATATATATATATATTTATAGTATATACATAATATTATGTAAATGAATAATTTAATTTAATTCACTATTTTTATGTTAAATGTTAAGACGATTACTGCAGGGATTTTGGTTTTGGTTATTTAAATTATGTTTAAGTGCTTACGCAGTAATTATTTAAATTGAAGATGATAAAAGTTAATTTCAGAAACGTTGAAAATTCGAGTGTTAATTGAGAAAATAATACAGTAAAAGTTATTAGTATTTATAATATACACGTTATTTATATACGTTTAAATGATTATAAGACGTAATAACTTTTCATTCGTCATGTATTCATTCAATTTTCTTTCGTATCAGATAGTTATAAAAAATATATATAATTTTTTAGTAATTTTACTTGTTCATCCTCCGCATCAGTGTTCCATAATTTTTGTCACAATTCATTTTCTCATCGTATTATATTAAATCACACCGAGTCCCCTACGGATAATAATAATAATAATAACAAAGAAAAGTTTTTACTTCTTACTTCTTTTGTTGGTTTCTCCTTAATAAAATCATCACAATAACGATACATAAATTATAATATATAAATAAAAGAACAATTATCATTATTCTTATTACCATTGTCTTACGATGCAATATTATTACGACTGGCGCCGCCCATATATATATTTACACCGATATAATGTAACGTTGGAGATCGTTAAATGAATCTTGCGGGATAGAAAAAAACTAGTGTATCATTTGTAACATAATTTGAACGATATTATTGATGATAAGTATGCAAATAAATACATCTTTTTTTCCCCCGTTGTTAATGAAAAGGAGAACTGTTGAAGAAAAAAAAAATAGGGTCGTTATGCAAATAATCACACGTCACCGCCCCTCTCGCCAGTTGTGATGTGTCTGCCTGGCAAACTGTCGTCAAAAAGAATGGGTACAGACACGAAGAATATAAAACCGAACGAATGAACGATTGTATCATTTTCGTTTAATTCAATTTTTTTTTTCACCTCGACATAATATATTATTATAATGTAATAATAAATAATACAAAGAACAGGAAACTATATATACTGGTTTCGAAGTATTGCACCGTAAGAGAATTTCCGTTTTATTTTATCATCGTGTATTTAGGGATTTTATTCGAAGTAATGTGTGATCGTTTATGATGAAATTAAACGTAATATAAAATAATGATAATATGAAAAGAAACCCCACCGACACAGTTACACATGGATTATGGAGTTATTATTTTCATGTAGGTCTATTATAATATATCCGATAGAAAATAGTGTTTCTCAACTTATACTGTGTTAACTTTATTTACTTCTTATTAATTTGCATTAAAATGCATTCATAATGTTTCAGTTTTTAGTATTTTCCCTTATATTTTTATGCATGGTATATCGCAAATTCGCAAAATATAAAACATTTTATCAATGTGTCATTTTATTTGTATTATATGGCGACACAAAAACCTTAACGTGTCACTTTAGAATAATTTCGGAATTTTTTTTTTCCGTCATTTTTTTATGAGAAATTTATTGGAAATTCATTGGTAATATTTATTCTTTGTTTAATAATTATATTTTTTAATTAATTTTAAAAAAAAATTATTTCCTTTTGTAATAGTGTAAAATAATAATCTTAAACTGTGACACAAATGCAGCAGATGATATAAACATAGCATTATCACAAATTCCACCTATACTATAACAAATGACAAAAAATATATCATTTGATAGGGATTTATTGTTTAAAAAAAGGATTGATCTATTGGTTGTTTCTCTACTTATTATAAGCGTGGCGAATTGATGGGAATTATTGGAAACCAATACCAGTAAAAAAACCATATATAGAATATAAAAATATGTGGCGCATTCTTGATACACACTTTATAGCATATAGTTATTTTAAATTAATAATAATATTTAATAAAATCTTATTTCTAATAGAAAATGTTATAATGCGAATATCAGAATATGTGATATGTACTATATAGAACTTGTATGCGATGTACCAATAAATAAAATCACGTATTATAGTATTATAGAGTATTAAATATGTAATAGAGTAGTATGGAACTGTATTATAAATTGACAACTTTGAAAAATAATTCTATATGTAACTATACTAACAAGTTTATTTTTGATAATTGCACGCAGGTATGCTATTTATAATATGTATTGGCAGTCAGGCAGGTATTCAAAAAATGAAAAATCTAAATCTAAATTATTCTTATTTTAATTGTACATTCGTATATAAAACATAATATCAATATATCCAACAAAAAAGGTAGTAACTCCATTTTTTCAATTGTTCAGGAGAAACAAAATACAATTCAATTAGTTTCCTAATTTATTTAATTTTTTTGTTTTAAAATTATTAAAATTATCTCTTTGGGATAGATGGAAATACAATCATTTTCATGTTAGGAAAAAACCCTTTATTAGAATGCAGTGTTAAAAGTCGTAACTCAAAATCGAAAAAAATTGAGCTACTTTTTCGGTGGATATGTCGATATATAGTATCGTAATTATTTTTTTTTTAAAAATGATATATTTAAATTTTAGTACCTATTTCAAAATTTATTGCTATCCTTCTGGAATTATTATTCCAGAATAGAATAATATTGTTACAGTAGGAAAAGGGATATCGTAAAAATTCTGCAAGTTATCGTACAAATTCATACAAATTACATACAAATTGATTGTCTAAATTTTTTTTTTTTTTTTTTAATTCGTAAATTGGATGGGCTGGTGTGACGTACCTACGTGATATAAAAACATTGAGAAACACTGTGATAAAAAATTGAATAATTTTTTATAATCCAACACGTATGAATGAATATCATCAAATACTAATATAAATGTTATCTTGTGAACCATAATATAATAAATATATTTGATTTTATTAATTCGATTATAATAATATGATTGGCAAAATTGATACTATAAAATACATTAGGTTTCCTCTTTCTTTGAGAAATCAAATCAATTCAATTTAATTCATATTATGCAGAAATTATAATGGTAGATGCTAAAAAATATTTTTTATTATTATTTAGAATAGATTACAACATGGTTAATCTTTTTTCAATACGATTAAAAGATGTATATGAAAAAACTTAAAAGTAATAACCTGTTTAGCTTTAAAAATGATACATTTTGTACCTTACTTACTATTAAAATTACATTTTTTAGAGGAAATGGTATATTATGCATAATTTTATTAAATAATTATACTAAAATCGTTATTTGTGTTTAATAATATATTAATATAACTGTAGAGTGTATTCACACATTAAAATATTATACTTGTATAGAAGATATCTATAGTTATATTATTAGGTAATAGTGATTACTAATTGTTCAATTATCAACATCAAATTTTATCAAATTATTTTGATGAAACGATTTCGTTTTGATGAATATTATTTTCAATTTTTTATCCCACTTAAACATTGTGTACGAAAAAAAAAAAAAATTTTCCGAGTTTCATTGATATTGTGTATTTCAGTATTTGTGTACTATATAATAATTTTTAAAGATAATGAATATTATATTATTCTCTTAAAGTCTTAATATTATTGGCGTTCAAATTGTTGATCATACTTATTTGAGTTATTTCATTAATTAGAATAAAAAGTAAATTTAAAGTAAATAAAGCAAAAATCAAATTAACGCGTTTAAAAGTAAAGTCATAAATTTTCAACAGAAATTTGTTATTTTGTAAATCTAAATAGGGCATAAAAACGATAATGTCCTGAGACTTTAAAAAAAAAAAACAGTTTTTACTAGTTTATATATTGATTTTTTTTTTTAAACAAATTCTTAGATAGAAGTTTTATGGGGAAAAGACTAAAAACTTTTAAGTTATTTAATCAATTTAACCCCGCCTATGTGATTTCCGTCTATACGACTGGTGTAAACAATATTTTTAAATCGTAATAAATGTTAATATTTTTAAGACCGCAGAACCAGCAGAAGTGACAAATAAAAAGTGTCGGAGTGACATATAAATAATAATATTTAAATGATAAAAATTTCATAATATTTAGAGTGCCTCAATTCCAGTGGAGGAAGAAAAAATATACTTACACATATGCATAATGTATATCAGAACATCAAAGTATACAACAAATCGTTACGCTGAAATCAACTTGAAATATTAACAATAAAAACATTTTACCGCGTTGAAAATTAAGTTAAACATTTTAATAGCAGTTCATATTATGGTATATTATAATAATAGTAATATACGAGTTTTATAATGTTTCCATTGTAGTAAGATTTTGGACACAATAAATAAAATGTATAAACACATCATCAAATACAAAGGAAACAAACGAAATTCGTATTAATACAATTTTATCCTGATTTGCATATGTATTATAGTACAATTTTTCTCTTTCAATACAGTCTACGCGGAATGCACGCACGTGGACCACCGTCGGTGCGTAGGTATACGTATTATATTAGTACGTTGATATTATATTATTTTCGTTATCAGAAGTTCCCAAAATACGATCAAACACGTGGAATTTAATTCAATACTAAATTTGTGTACCGTTTGCTGTTTTGCATATTGAACACAAATTGATACAATCGGCTGATTGCTTTCTAGTTTCATTTTCGATTGACGGAAGCTGTAACGCCTAAATGAGCAAATCAATTTAAACATTTCTTTCTGGGTGTTAATCTCTCGCGAGGTGATATTCTTCTTTTTTTCTTTGATGTACGCGCAGGATGGGAATTAAAACTGGAGCCAGATGTTTCGTTTCGCCTCGGGCTCGAAAATGTCTAAAACGAGTAAAAAAGTAAACCGAAACAATAATGGTCACACATTGTTCAGTTGTTTTACATCTATATGTATTATAATATGCGTGTCGCATAAAATTATTTTAGTTATATATCGTTGCGAAAAGAACGATCGGGCCAATAAAAATATCTATAATATGATATTTCTGTAATATATTTCAGAAGCCGAAATTTGAAAAGTTTGAAAACCTCTGTTGTGCGATACGATAGTATATTTTATATGGGGTCCGGCGAGCACGCGGACGAGATGAAAATATCAAAATCGCCCGGAGCCACGTTGTCGGCCCACGTACATGTTTTAAATATTGTACATAATAATGGTAAACGATAATTGACCCGAAAAAAAAAAAAATAATAATAATAAAATAACGATCGGTTACTTAATAATAATAATATGCATCGCCGCGCGGAGGATTTACACGGTCACGCGGGATTAAGGCGCGATGTGCATGAGCATAAAATATATAATAATGTCTGGTCCCCGCGACCAAAACATATTTTATTTATTATAATATTATATATATATATAAAACACAATAAAAATTGTGTACGACGAGTGTAATTATTTTATTTCCACGGTTTCATTTTTTTTTTTTTTTTCCATTCATTCTTTGTCGTTGTAATTATTCAACTGTGCGTACACAAACGATGATATCCACTGCGGGAGGACACTGTCCATTTTTACCGGACGCATCAGCTGTACACACGTACGCGTGTACGGTAATGAAATATTACGCACAATACGCGTACTGCGTATTATAATTATAATAGCTGCACATTGGTAAAGCCGACGTTTAACAACCGCGGTAACGGTATAACGGCAATGGTATAACGATAATAATAATGGTGGTCACGACTGCGCCGCGCGGTAATCCGGTTGTTCTCCGTGCGTAATCTTGACAAATCGCCCGGTGACGATTGCCAACTGACATATTGTGTTATCGACGTCAATCCATGTAGTATTACATCCCGGCGTGTCATCGCGGTAACCGCGCGGTTGATACCCTACGCATATATACAGGGTATATATTATAGTATGTCCGCCTCGATAAACTTTTTATACCTAGTTGAAAAGAAAAAAACCAACACATTTTGTAGATTTTATTTGAAATTAAAATGGTTGTTTTTTGTCGGGTTCGCACAATGGACACCTATTGCAGATTGTTTATAAATGAAAATAATGAAAACGTGTCTCTCCAACAAGCGAAATCGGTAAAAGTTACGTCGGGTCACCCTGTATAATACACGATATCATACGCCTAAGCAGTCAAAACTCACGCGATTCGCATGTGACAATCGATGTAATAGTATAATAAAAAAATATATATTATAACAGTCGCTATTTTAGGGTTGAAATGTACAATGGCCAAACCCTCCGACGGATCGGATGAACGACGGCGACACGTCCAAGTAATTATTATTTATTTATTTTAGGTATACGGTACATGTTCATATAATGTTATTACAATAAAAAAAAAAAAAAACATACGCGCTGATAACAAAACAATATAAATTTAATCATTTTGTTTATCGTGTACATACATATTATATTATATTTTTACAGACAAAAAAATAATATTATCTATACTATTATTACAAAAAAATTGCACTGTTATTATATAGACCTAATAATAAAACGTATCTAACAATATACTATATATAATACACATATAATTTTTTTACAAGCATTAAAAATAATAGAATTTAGGCTGAGTATTAATATAAAACAATTTCGCTGTATAGACCTGAAAATATTGAAAGTACTTATAGTACACAACATATTTTATTGTTGTTTCGTGATTCAGATGCGCGTACGCGGATAGTGCGTGCAATGAATAAATGGTTGGGATATTATATTATAGCTTAACACGCATACACGCGGTCATTTTTAAGTTTTTAATAATTTTCATGGATTTCAAACCACCCCCAAATTGAAATAAAAAAGTGAATATATTTTTATTTTTATATACATGTTTTTTACTTATTATTATGATATTATTTTAAGTTAGATACTACATTTTTAAGTTAAAACCACTACCAAAATGAAATCCTGAGCACGCCCCTGGGTGGTTTATTTATTTTCCCATTGAGAAAATATTGAATTAATTTTCAAGTCTAAACTACGATGGATAATTCACAGATATATAATATATAATAATTAATATACTTGATACTAGACTGCTAATTATAGTGAAAACAAGAATCTTATATCATTAAATAATTTAATCATATTATTATTACCAAATAATAATTATAACGAAATATATAATACAATTTTTTAATTAACTTTGTTTGTAATCAATATAAAAATATATTCTTTGATCAAACTCAGTCTAAAAAAAAAAACGATGGTCGTTGGTAACTTCAAGCAATGACAGTTAATTTATAGTTTATGATAGATATCTGTGGAACACTTAATTAAAATAATAGTTATTAACATAATCTAATCAAAAATGAGACTTCATAATAGAGAGGGAACTATTTTCCCAAAAGTGACCCTGACTCCAAAACAAAAACGTCATCCAAATTTTCTATCACCGTTGATCTGACGGGAAATATAGAAAATATACGTAAGATAATCGTGTTAAATTTAGAGTTGAAAGTTGAAACACGTATTGACTAATAATAGAAATATTTTGGAGGATAATGATGGTGTTTTTTTTCTATTGTAAAATATAGTCTGACAAAGAAGTCTATCTAAAAAATTAAAACATTAAAAATGATGTAAAATTTTTGTTAGATGAAATATTACAAAAATACCTAATAACCTCTATTTGAATTATGTCATAATCGTAAACACCAATAATTAGAGTCTAAAATTTCAATTCTTCATAGCATAATTTTGTTGAATAATTTGTAATTACAAATTTTATAAAATATTATTCATAAGTGTTATCTATTAGAATTTGTAAGTGATATTCGGTAATAACAAACTAATAATAACTAATAGATAATAATTAAATATTAAAATATAATGTGAAACTATGAGATTCACTAGTACCGAATATTTATTAAATTGAAAAAGACAAAGATAATAAAAAAAATAAAGTATTAAAAATGTAATATATTATTTTTAGATGAAAATTGACACTAAACGTTTATAAAATGCATATGTATCCCTTAAATAGTAAAATGAAATGTATTGAATATAATACTTTTTTCACAGATAATTCGTTGTACCCTTTTAAATTTACATAATGTGTTTAAATAAGCCTTCCAAGACTCCTTAATTATCCCTCTACAATTATTTTCCTAATTCAGACAATTTATATAATTATACGCCATATTCATTCTAACTACGTCCATCTAAATTAAACTAATTAGAACTAGTATCGTGGTATTGAAGTACATTATTGAATTGAATGATTGCAAACGAGTAATGAAGATTTTATTTTGGTGAGTGTTTTTATTATGTCTACATCTTTAAATTTACTTATCTGTTTTGTCATTAATAAATGTATTTGTTATAGGGACGTTTTGAAATTACAAAACATATTTGTAAAATGTATAACTATAAATATATAAATAATTTTATTGCAATGAATCAAATAAGCCATACAAACTTAAATATAAAGATGTGTTGTATTATAGTAAGACCAAGTGGCCATTTTTGAACACCCAACCCAACCCAAGATATAACCTAATTGAAAATTGTAAAATGAAACTCCTTTATATATTTAAACATTTCATTTAAAAATCGATTTTATCTATTTATCTGTAAGTTTTTGTATTTCAGCTATAATATAGTGAGTGTTGAAGCCTTTTTTTCAAAGTTAAATGTTTCCAAAAACTATATGTAGATGTGTTTACAATATAAATTGTTCATTACGAGTTTTTTAGATTCCTTATAGTGGGTGTAGCAAAATATTGCAATAGAAATAATTGGAGATTAAAATATTAATATTATAGTCCGCAGGATATAAAATTCCAAAAATGACAATTATAAAATATTACCTATATAATATGATGTTATTTTGAAATCAACGTTGAAAGGTAAGGTTATGCATAAATTATATTATTAGGTACTCGTATTATTAATCTTATTGTTTTGATAAAAAATAAAACGAGAATGAATGTTAATTATTATAGTATATTGTGTAGAATTAAATAAATTGTGTAATACTGTGTTAAAAAGTTTTATTTGAAAAGTTTCGAAATTGTAGGTAACTTAATTACCGCAGATTTACTTATTATGATTATTTTAAAATAATATAAAAAGGTGAAATAATTATTGTTGTGAATGATGTAAAAGAAAACTTTGATAATAAACGAAAAAAATTGTTTTTAAGTAATAATTTTCAACAACACCCCTAAAAAAGTATTAAACAACAAATTTATAAGAACGTAAATAAAAAATAAAACTTAAATGAAAAATTTTTTTTTTTGTATCTTAAGAGTACGTCATACCTGTATGTTCTATTTCCGTTTATCTGACGGGAAATATATCAAAATCAAAATGCGCAAAACGTAAATTGTGATGCTAAGGTTGAACTTAGAATATAAACATTTATTATTCTATTATCATATTTAAAGAAAATCATATTTTAAAGCGAATTTCATATCGGATTTGTAAAATATTATCTGGTAAAGAAGTTACAGTGTGTATTAAATTTTATATTTTTTGTTACGGAATATTAGATTATTTTTTCTTTAGATTGAAAAATATACGTAACTTTCAAAAAAAAAAAATTATAAGATGTAATAATAAATATAATATTTATTAAACAAGCTGATCCAGATAATGTCTAGCATTAAGTTATATTAGTTATAAAACTTTATTATTTAAAAATATATAATGCTGTGTCTTATTGTAAATTGGTCCACTCGACAATAAATAATAATTCATCAGTAAAGATAAGAAAGACAGGTTTTGGAACATTGTTGAGCGGTATTATAGCGGTAATACAACGTATATAATGGTATTATAATCGTCAGGCGTCCTTGGGGTGAAATTGAATTTAAACTATGACTACTGGTAAGGCGGTAAGTAAAAGTAACAAATGAAAATCCCGGGGAAATGGTCCAGCTGTAAAAAAATTTAAATAAAAATCGACAAAGGGGATGTCTTTATTGTATCTAATCGACCATAGATAGGGTTACTAACGGTTATAATTGTCATATGAAACACGCGTAGGTAGAATAAAACGTTTTGACGTTAATTTCAAGTTCGGAAAAAATGTATGTTTTTATTTTATTGAGAGATAATATTGAAAAGAAGATTACTGTTTTTGTTGTTTGTTTTAAAATTATATATATGGAATATTTTCTTATGCGATATTTTGTTTATATAAAAAGAAACTAAGTATTATATTTATATACGTATATATAGCTAGTTTCGGTTAATCTATGAAACGAATATGAATAGAAGTACGTTATTTAGGTATTCTGTGTGATACCTATATATTATACAAGATTAAAAATTTTAAAAGTTATGTGCGTTTATTTGCGTCGTTTATCAGAATTATTATGTGAAAGTTGGTCCCCCGAAACCTATTTAAAATTTTCTTTTGAATTATATTTCTTCTTATTAATAAATAATAATGTAAAATTTACATTTCTTAAAAACCAAATTAGTTAATAATTATAAAAATAACTACAGTTAATAACTTTACGTAATAAAAAAACATATCCTTTAATATTTTTAAATTTATACCGATCCTAATTTTGATGATTTTTACATTTTTGTTACATTTTTAGATTATTTATTGAATCGAGTTTTAAAAGTTATCTTTTCTTTATAACAATTACGATTTTTTCATACAAATCCTTTACTTGTTAACAATAACTACAGACGTCTAAATTAGCAAACTAACAACGTTAAATTACATAAACGTATACGCGATAGATATGAAGGCTTTTTAGTCTAGACTTAAAAATTAATTAACAGAAAAGTTCACAGCGAAACAAACATTAAGCGAGAGCCGCGTTATTCATTTTATTATTATTTTTAATTGTTTTGCTGGATACTTAACTAAATAAAATAAATTGCAAAAAAGGTTTTGACATTTAGTTTAGCAAATTATTTGATTAAGCCATGTACTAGAACCACTTTTGTAAAAAATAGACTAATATTTTTAGGTGAAAAAAATCGTTCATGAAATGGACAATAAATCTACATTATATTTCATTTTTCCATAGTTTGAAATATTATATTTTTTCCGATAATTGAAGCATTCAATTAGAGTACAGTTTTGTTATTATAATTTCGTATTATTTAAATCGAGATGGCAAACGAGTTATTATTCTTGGTCATAAATACCATTTTAATAAAACTACTCGCTACCCCTTAATATATTATAAGCGGGCAACTTATTCGACATTTAAACATATTTCTATAAATTGAAAATTTAGGGGAGAAGTAAAATGTTATGAATTTAATAATAATTTACAAAATATAATATACATTATTATCTATTGTATATTACTTTCTAACTAATATTTGTATACAACATTTGATCCTTTGATTCATTTTAAATTAAAATAGTTTATATGATTAAAATATTTTTAAAAAAATAAAAATATATTGTCACATATTATTATGATTGTCTATAATATTTATTTTAAATGAAACTATTCGTATTTTGTGTTATTGTTTTGTTTATTTATTTTACACATACAA
>CM023357.1:23950380-24048800 GCA_013282895.1 Eriosoma lanigerum
TCTTTAATGAGGTATAACAATATTTTTACAAACACAAACACAGCGACAAGAAAATAAAACCGTTGGACCTATTTGTAAGGGATATTTTTATGACCCTTTCGATACCGCTGTTCAGGTTAATGCCGACAGGTTTTCCTATTTTTATTTTTTATTTCAGAAGAGTCCAGTAGGTGCGTAAGGGAATATAATACATAATATTATAATTCGCATATGAAACATAAGCTGTTGACACTTGTTTCATATTTAAGGGGTCGAAAAAGTCTTAAATTAGTACAATCTTTGACGAATTATTACTACTGATACAAAATTATTTTGTTCGAAATAAGGGTTGAAACACCTGGGAAAGCGACAAGAGAGAGTCTCACTTGCATATTTTTAGTAACCATAACCATAGAGCATTTACTTAGATGTATATACAATAACAGTAGGTCATATATGTAAATATTTTATTTTTTAGTTCCTATTTTAAGTTTAGGTAGTTTTTACGTAAAGACCAATAATAGATTATATATTGAAAACGGTTTAAATTATTATTATTTCTTACAATATGCAAGTATATAATAATATAGTATTTTGCTTCAAATTTTTAAAAACCAACTTCTGGAGCGGTTGAAACTTTAAACTTAGAACTAATTTGTATTGACTAAAACTTTTCATTCGCAATAAACCCAATAAATAGTACCTATAATTACGATGTATATGAAACAATGATTACAGACTTCTTTTAAATAAATATGATTTTGCATTTGTTTTTTTAAAAAAAAAAACTTAATACGCTATTATATATCTATTTTAATTAAAAGATATTTAAAAATAAAAAAAATGCTGTATTTAATTGATAATAAACCAAATCGTAATCATATAAATATAATTAAAATATAATTATTTTCTGAACTTTTCAGATAAATAAAAATATTTATATTTACCTGTACAATTATTGAAATTGAACAAAAATCATCATGTCAATACTTTAAGTTCATAAAAACGAAATATGTTTTTAAATCATATGTGTTTTTTTCATATTCTTTAACACATAAACTTATTCAAATAACCTAGGTATTAAGTGTTGTATTATATTTATTTTATTACGTACCGTTAGGCTTGTTATAAAGTTTTTTTAACTAATGTGATCACGACAGAAATATATTATACCCAATAAAATAAAATATTATAGTGATAATGTTCTACTTATATAAAATATATATAACAACGTGAAAAAATCAGTTTTAAAAAACAAACAGGTTTACGTTGACCAAATAACAAAACATTATTATAGCTACTATGCTTTCGTTATCCCTCCCATTAGCCTGTTGGGACAAGACTATAAATTGCGGGTGTTATAAAAAAAAAATTCTATTATGGTCCATTGTTAAAAAATAATAATTTTTTAGATTCCCGATATGTTGTCTGGACAAAAATAAACCCAGTCGTTTTAATGAGTTACTTTCGAGTATAGGTACAGACATTTTTTTGTCGTTCTAAGGAACCTGTAAATTATAATAAACATCGTGACGTTTATATACGGAACAATATCTAACTTGGCGATACCTACTTATCATTCACCGTCACCACTATCCATAACGTTAACTAGTTCAGATAAGATAATAATAATAAGACATATAATATCAAAATTACATTGTTTTTTGTTATAAATTAGTAGAAAGAAAAATAAGAAAATACAAATCAATTATTTACCTAAATTATTATCATATATACGATATACCTGAATATATGAGTAGGTATACATTTTTTTTTTATATATAATTTAATATTTATTTGATATTTAGATAAAAATTTGTATTTACTTACTATAAAATCTCAATATAGTAAAAACGTAAAAACTGAACGTTAGATATCATACCTATATACAAGTATTTAAAGAAGTATAAGTATAATAATTATTAGTTAAGTAAAAATTATATCTTGCATTCTATTTGTATTTAAACTTTGAACATTTAATTTTAATTATTTTTAACCATCTAAATACAACATTAATTCGATTAAAAAATGTTAATGCATAGGAAAATAATTTTACGCAATGTTGAAATAATAAAATATACCTGTATGATATTGAAAAACATTTTTATTCAATTATTTAATTATCGTGAGCCATTTGTATTCCAATACGTAAACTACGTATATACTGCGTATATTGCGCATACCACACATACCGCGTATACCAGTGTAAATGTAAAATTGCAATTCTCATACACAAATTAATAACCGTGAACATTTATACATTAAATATAACGGATTGCTTTTAAGGTAATAAGGAAAAACGTTTTTAATGGGTATAAAATCGAAATCATATTAAATTAAGTCATAAACAGGATTTAAGTATAATAAAAATAAAAATAAATAAATCACAGTAAGAAGTATAATATGAAAATTGCATTTAGTAAGGTTCGAAATTTACTAGGCCATAAATAACGAAGTTTCAAAATTAATTTCCGGACCCTAGGGACAGTTTCAACGAGTATAAACGCAAACACATGAAAAAGTTTAAGTATAGAAATGACTAGGATGTAAAAAGATAAACTGGCTATGAGTGTTTAAACTATTTAATGTGACAATATTAACAGCAAACAACATTTAATATGTTTATACATAATTTTGAAAATAAATTACTTTTATAATAATATTATTATAATTCGCTTCCCAGAAAATATATTGTATTTTATAATTGTATAGTAAATGTTAACTCATTCGAAATGTATAATTATGTTACCTGTTTTATATTATTAAATTGTTTTGTTTAAAACACAGTTTAAATTGATTCATTGTTGAAGATATTTATATATACGAATATATATATTATCGAATTTTAGTAATGAATTTATGAATTTATATTTATTATTTTATTGTATCTATATATCAAACTAAGTAATATAGAATTATTTAACGTTAATGTTTGATAAAAAATTTAAAATAACAATTATTTAAAATCGTTAATAATATTATGTTTGTATTTTCATAATATAAAATGAATCGATGAGTAATTTTTATTATAATCGAATACGGACCAAACCCTAATGAAAATTATAAATGAATAACAATTCAAATTTCAACGGAATGGTGTACTTTTAATATTATACGCCGTTGCCGTTTACGACATTTGGCCACCCTTTTAAACGCACGACAGGTATACGGTACAAAAACTACGACCGTGGTATATAGCCGTCACCCGGTCTTAGAAAAACACAATACACAATATTGAAGACAATGAGAGTGCCCGAGGTGTCTCATTAGGCGGGCAAACGAACCGTCACAAATGGATAAACCGGAATTTAGGTTGAAAAAGTAAGAACTAAAGAAAATCGGAAGTCGCGCAGATGTCGAAGACAAATTAAAAATTTGTTATGCATATAATTAAAATATGGCGACGATATAATATTATATATATATTAATATATTTATATAACGGTCCAATCACATCGCGTCAGAACCGATCGAGAAATAAATAACCACTCGACTGATCATAATGATATAATATTAGACGTGTCTAATCAACGTAGTCTTGTCAAATACTTCCGATCCCTTAGATAGGAAAATTTCCGATAAAACTCCCTTACACTCAGATCCCTTCGAAAAAATCGAATTTATCGCCCCCATAATAATTTTTGAAAACAGTTCGTCATCGCGGGTTGTACTTACTATATCGTCGTACAAACTTCAAACCGTTATATTATATAGTCTGATTTAAGCGAGTGGTCCGGTATAATTGGTTTTGGCGTCTGATCCGTCGATTATTCGACTAGGAGCCAGACCATATAATAATAATCATATATATATATATATATATACGATAATTGGAAACAGAGAAAGGAAAACTCTCCGGAAAACTTAATATGACTAGATAATATTTAGAGGATATATTCTCTATATAAATCGATAAAACACAATATTATACAGACGCGAAATACGTAATATTAAACATTATTTCAGTTAGTTTTAAAATATCGAAATGTTTGATTTAAAAGAGACGTGTACGATGTGATTATACTGTATGTGTGATGGTACTAACTCGTTTTGGAACATTCGATGTAACATGAATGTGTTGAAT
This sequence comes from Eriosoma lanigerum, assembly GCA_013282895.1. Taxonomy (NCBI): domain Eukaryota; kingdom Metazoa; phylum Arthropoda; class Insecta; order Hemiptera; family Aphididae; genus Eriosoma; species Eriosoma lanigerum. The sequence continues at coordinate 23,954,444 of CM023357.1, forward strand.
GTGAAAACGTTCAGTGTTTTTGGTCCGTTCGAGCGTTTGAAATCTATAGAATAAATTTGATAGAGAATTACCACTCAACGTTGTCCTATTGAATACAAATTGAACATTATTGTCAATTTTTCATAATACACATAATATAATATTTTATTTTTTATCGCGTTTTGAGCTAACTCTCGTCTGTTATTAATATGATTCGATATTATGGATCATTGATATTTACCGAGTGTTGCTGGTTCCACGTGACAGCAACTATATAATAGTAATAATAATATGTGAGACCTGTCCGCATTCCAACAGAGTAAAAACCTCCGGGCCATAATATATATTATATTGTCCACCGACAGGTCGAGATTATTTCGAATCCAATGTACAAAATATAATATAATAATATACGCATGTCTTTCCCGTCAGAGTTTTCGTCTTATTCAAAACAATGACGAACCGTTTTCGTAAGTCGACATCTGCAGGAGAGGAGATAGATACCGAAGTTTAACAATTCATGTCCGAGTAAAACGTTAAACGTCGGTCACGAACGTGATTATATTTTATTATAGAACGGTTTAAATATACTGATTGCCTGGCTAAGAACAAAATAGCAACTATGATATACACACGTCGCGTAGATGAAATCTGACGTTTGCCTATATAGGTGCATCGTACATATAGGTACTCATCTACGATCGAGGTGTTAATATGTTGTAACATATTTCATATAGATAAAAAAAATAAGGAAATTATTTTAAAAACAAATTACTGTAGTAATAACTGTAGTACTATTTGTTTACTGTTCTGCTTCATATCATTAAAACAATGCCGTAGCCAGAGGAAGGGTTCATCTCTACCCCCCGAGAAGTAAAAACCGTTTTTGTTTAACGTTTTAAGTTTTTTATTAATTTATATTTTTAGTGAAAATAATTATTTATAACCAAAATCTCCCAAAATGTTTTGTTAGCTACGAACTTGAATTAAAAGATAACTCGATTGATCTGAACATTTTTATAACTATACAAATATAAATATTCTGTATTTGACTGTTAGTTCAACAAATATATTTGTAGGAAAGTGGTATTTACAAATACATTTTGTAGGTAGGTACCTGAATTTAAAGAATCACATTAAAATGAAAAACATTTTTATTTTTTATTATAACAGATGTCATATATTTCGTATTTTGTTTTTATGATAGAATCAAGCTAATTTTCAAACACGTTTATTATTTAGATCATCCGTCAATAATATTATTTAAATTTTAAAAAGAGCCACAGGTGTCATTGAAGTTGTTCGGTTTGCTGGAAAATTTAATGACTACTAGAAATCGTAAATATATACAAACGTCAGAGATTCGGCGTGAACGGTTAACGACTCAATCTCGAATGCATATTTAAACGTAGCACACCTTATAATAAACGCGTTGCATTTCGCGTTTTTGATGTTTTGATGTTTCGATTATACGATTATAAAAACAAATGTCGTGCAATCCGAGTTTCAAACATTTTAATAGACTATCAAACGAATCCCCGAGTAAAAAATACACCATAAACATATAAAGATTCACAATAATATGCTGTCAGATCGAGGTCGCGTTTATGACGGTTTTGTGGGTTATGGACGGTTACACATCCTGCGGCGGAACATAATGATAATAATATTATTAATTATTATCGTCGACGGCGGCGGATAACCTTGGTCGTGTTATAACGACGACGAGACGATTACCTATATACTACTAATATAAACCCTATACTAAACTAATAATAGCTGTTAAGGATCACATCCTGCTATTGCCAAAGGACGTACGTCGACGAAATCCTGTGCAATTCTGTGGTCAATCACAGAATTCAAAATGTCCCATCGTCCTTTTCTTACGGTGAGAAACCTGAGCAAACCCCACCCCGTTTTTTTTTCTTTTTATATATATACCACCGTATATAACCGGATTAAAAACATTCAGTTTAAATTATTCAAAACTCCTAAGAAATTATCATGCATGCTTCGTTAATTGCGCGGTTTCTACATAACTATCTTATTCATATAGGATGGGAGATATTAAATGCCTTCCAATAGATCCGTTCAACCGACGACGACGACGACGTCTCGATCCGCCGACTCGCCGTCGATTTATTTATTATCGTCGTTTTCCTTAACCGACGGCGTTGACCGGCAACCGTGTTATAAATAGCATGGTATAATATTATCTGCGTAGAAACGGGTAGAACGTATAGAACCGACGCAGGGCAAATTATGATGGTATTTTTTTTTTATTTCAACAAAATCAAATAAAGTTAATTGAAAACCATTGAAAACGGTTAATTCAATTTGTTACCAACTCAATTAGGTTAGTGAGGTTAAAAGTTAAATTTAAACAAAAGTTTAATAAAATTTAACCCAAGTCAATTACTAAATAATATTATATGTATATTTAAATTTGAAATGTGTGATTCCATACTCTTCGATGGGAATGATCGAAATAACATAAATAATTATACAATTTAAAACGATTTCCGTAGAAATAATTTTAGGTTTAAATATGAATTTAATTTCAATATCGAAAATTATATGGAAATATAATATGTATTAAAAATTATCGTAATTAAAATTTAATTAAAAATAACTCGTTATTTACCAAGTTAATATAAAAGACTAAGTTAAGTTTAAAATTAAGCTATTAATTTCAATGTCAAACGATAGCTTAATAAGTTTAAATTAACTACGTCTGAAGACGTAATAATCCGGGGATTATCATTTGTTGTTTTTGTCTCTCTAATGTCTAATGGATAAAATTGCGAAATTTATGCTACGAATAATTAATATCAATGGTTTCCAATCTATTATCGACATGGTCTTAAGATTTTAAATTAATTTTATTATATAAATTATTATAATTGAAGACAGTATTATAAGTAGCTCTTTTTCAAGTATTGTGTGATAAAATGAAAGTTACAGTTGTTTAAAAATTTAAGAAACTTATAAATGATGTTTCTTTTTTGTAATTTGAATTCTTCGTAGCTTAAATTTTGTGGAGTAAATATATGTTTTCTGCTTGACCATGCACCAAGAAACCATAAATAAAAAATAAATGACAAAAAAAACTTTGCTACGTATCTGCTATGTTAATTATAAATTAAAAAATGTATTATAAATTGTTTATAAAAAAATATTTCCAAAATGTAATATTAATTCAATCTCAACAATTGAATAATATCAATATTATATCAAATAAAATGATATAATGTAGGTACATAATATTATTATCAAAGAGGATAAAACATAATTTATATTTTATTTTTTTTAACAGATAATTGAAATTTTTGAATGGTTATCAAATGATTATAAAAAGTATTACCATTTATTTTGATTGGGCGATATATTGATATACTACTTATGAATGGCTATCATTTTGTTCACTGTTTGTAAAATGGGCAATAGAAAAGAGTCATATGAATGGTTTTCTAAGAGAAAAAAGAATTTAATAATACACAAATACCTACGTCCACCACCGCATACCATGTAAAATATACCATTACATAGATGTATATATTTGCATAGGTATACAGGGACATAATAAATTGGTCATTTTTTGTATTAAAATACAAAATAATGTACGATCGCCTTGGGGCATTTTATTAACAAACATATATACATATTTCTGTTCAATCACTCACTCTGTATATACACCACGATAGCCTGTAGGAATAGATTCCCAAGTAAAGAGGAAACCGATTTTATTATAGGCGTATTATACACAATGAAAATAAATGGGTATTATAGTTCGGCACAAGAACAAAAAGGACGATAATAACGTTATTACACGTATACTTCCGGAAGCCTGAGAAAACACTTAAAATGGACCATTATTATAGGTATATACACGCGTTTAGAATTTTAGACGGTACAATAACGGTCTATATATCGATACCGTTTATTTGTTTCGTTTCAATTTTTAACGATGACACGCGCGGTCAATTTAACACACACAATATCGAGACCGAGGTATTAACTAATTATTTTTTAACGATAATATTGTATATTCGATTGTATCTACAACCTATACGTATACGTATGTTCAGCGCACAAAAATAAAACGAAATATTATGTTCGAACATCGACAACACGTATTCAACGTGATGATATGGGATTTTGTGTTACAAAAATGGTGTGGATCGCGTGAACTTTCAATGTCATTTCAATATTTTTTTTATTTTTTTTTTTTTTCAATACGATTTGCAGGTCACTCTGTATACATACATTATTTAACGAGCACACGCACACACATTTCAGTTTAATTCGTACACATGCGCTGCAGTGTCTCACGTCAGGTTTTTCTCTGAACAATCGCTCGGGGGCATATATTACTCGCCGCGCGTTCGCACATTCACATACGAAGAATATATTTTTATTTCGAAGGAAAAAAAAAATAATAATAATAAAAACACGGTTTGCCAGGAATTTAAACGACGTAATTAATGGCGCAGAATGTAAACGGGAATCTCTTCCGCCGATGCGCCTCCGGGGTACCTGCGTTGGTCCTCTGTCGTATAAGGTACGGTCTCTTCGGTCTCTTTACACTGGTGCCCTATATATATAATATGTCAATAACAATTCATTATATCGATGTCGCAAACGGTATTGGCGAAAAACGAAAACAAAATTAGGGTAAAATAAATACCGTATCGTGAAAACACAAAGTTGGACGACACACACAAATAATAAACAGAAAAACAAAACAAAATTAAAAATAATTATTAATGGCGACTTTCGTTTGAACCAGTCAACGACAGTGTTGTGATTATTTAGAATCTGCAATCACTTTATTATATTTTAGCTTCTTTATCTCTGGCTTTCTTGTTATTTTTTTTCAGGAATTTCGATAACATATTTTCAAGGAAAAAATATTTATATTATTTTACAATACCAGTATTGGTGATTGACCAATATATACGATTAATAATATTAACTTTACGATTTTTATTAGTAATATTATAATAATAAATAATAACATTTGTGTCGCCTTTTAAATGAATATAATTAAACGAAGATGTATTAGAAGTAGGTAAGATTATATTAGATATTTTGTACTGATTCATCTAGATAAATTATCTTTATCTCAGTTAAACTTTGTGTTATCACCTTTTTCTATAATATAGATAGCATAATATTATGAATTATGTTTAATTTTAAGAAGAATTTTTAATATACGATTTGTTCAATTATGTACCGTCCCCAAAAAAGTAATCGTGAATTGGGTTCTAACAATTTTGTTTATAGTTTAAAGAATATTATAATACACGTTTATAGATATTTTAGATTATTAGTCAATTAACAATATGCTTTATTCAATTATATTAATTTTGACTCGAGTAGTATTTTCCAAACTTCTTATTTTTCAATAAATAAATTAAATAAGTAAGTATATTAAATACTTGATAAATTGAAATCAAATAGAATTACTTGAATAGAACATATAATTTAATTTTGACATTTGAATGAAATGCGTCACAGCAGTTTGTTTCACGTATAGCCAAGTATTATGTGTACAGACGAGAATAATCAAGAAATGATCAAGAATAATTCATAATATTAAAGTTATAAGTTATAACTATAAATAAACAATGTTATATAAATTATATTTGTTTTTTGTGTTCATCTATAAAATTTTTTGTATAAAATACAAAATTGGTCAAATTTGTAATACAATATATTCGAATCATACGAAATATGTACTAAAAATATTTTGTTAATAATAATGTTAAACATTAGTTGGTTGAAATTTGTTTGAATAAATAATAAACATCAACTCAATACAGCAAATTAGAATTTTTTTCTCGGAGAATTGAAGTACCAATTGGCTATTACAATTCCCACACAAAGTTAAATCGATTATTCAGTAATCGTGTGATATAATTAGATTTCCTATGTAATCGATAGTATTTCAATTTACCCAGCGGATTTTGTTTTTGATATAATAATATGTCATGTGTGATATGAATATAAACGTCAAAAGTGTCGTTTTCGGGTCACCAGAAATACATGCAGCTCCAAGACTATTAAATAATAAAAAAAGTATTTTATTTTTGATGGAATCACTTTTTTACAAATATTCCATCATGCATATTCTTATTTATAAAATTTGAATTCATTAAAGTCTCCAGTGTAAGGAACTCATTCTCTTAATTTCTTTTTTTGTACTCTTCTACAATTCTACATTTTTTTTTCCAATTGAAACACTAATTAAAAAAAAAAAAAATGTTTATCATCGTCACAAACGAAAGAAAATGTGGTTTATAATTAATATTTAAAATCAAAACATTACAATCATAATATTACATTATATTATTATTTTGATTAATATAACACTTATTGGTAATCTACTTATACATACTTGCGTATATCATATTCAATTATTATACATTAATAAAAAAAAAGAAAACTTAAATTACGTTATACATGCTTTATGTTTACTTTTTACATCCAGTCGGAAATAACTGTACATATTAGTATGTTTGTGTTTTAAAAACCTGAGTTATTAATCTGAATATTCTTAGTATAATACACATTATAATATATATAGACTGGTTTTAGAACAGGTACTTGTTTTTTCTTCTTTCAGTTACCAATTAAATTCAATATTATTAATTTAATAAAATATAAATATTTACAGTCTAATCTCTAATGTGTATCGTATAGTACCTATACTACCTACATTATGGATGACAATACTAATATGAATAATATATTATGTATAGGTATCTACTATACACTAACAATATTGTGTAAAGATAAAGTAAAATTTATCTAGATAAGATAAAATATAACACTAATATTTTTTTTATCTAACAGTCTATACTAGATTAAAAGAAAACAAATATTCTTTATTTAAATACTCAAAATTTAAGAAGATAAGGATGATGTTGGAGTTCCAATTAATAATATACAATATATATTTTAAATACAAAATAAATGTTGGTTATTAAAAAGAATAGTGACATTGTTTTTTTTTTTACTTTCAAACATTTTATAAAAGACTCTTCAATAAATTTATTTATATTTTTATTTTTACTATAAGAAAATAATTTTTGTTAAATTTGGTCATGATAACTCATCCCCTTCCTGTGGTGTAAGAGGGTTGGAAAATGACCAAAGAGGGTAGTTTTACGATTTTTCAAATGTTGGTTGTTCAACTTTCTCACTAGTTAACGACAGACCGGTTATTCGCTTCGACATAATATAGATACTGTGTTGAACCAAACGCGGTATTGCGGTATTGCTCAAGATACTATATGTGCATAACCATACTTGGTACTATTAAACGACAATACGGCACAAACATTTGAAATTTATTATACAATATAATATAATATGGACGACAGCACGCGTGTATGTATTTATGTAAATAAAGTCCATAAAATATAAAATTATCGCACTATTCGCAATGATGTTGCATTATAAAATACAAATTAACACGGATAAAAACATAAAAAAAAACAAAACAAAATTATTTCAAACTTATGCCGTACAAAAATCTGTCGCTCGTTGATGATCGAGAACGATTTTTATTATTATAATAATATAATACATTTTATTATGTTATATCGAGAGTATAAAATGTTTTATTGAAACGTAAATGGCATTGACACACTTATATTAAAATACGCGAAGAACAAATAGTTATTCGAACTATCTTTATCACATTTGAGGCTAACACGATTCTATAATCTATGACAGAGATGGCAAACCTTATACTTTATAGTATCCTAGACACTATGGAATGGAACAAAATTTAATATTTTTTAAGCGGTTATTATATTATTATTCGTTTTATTTATTCCATATATAATTATATCGACTAAATACAATTTTTATTTAATACTATAAAATTTATTTCAATGGCATTATTGTACGACTAATAAAATATAAACTCCTTAACAACTATATTCAATTTAATTAAAAATGTATGCTATAAAGTTATTACAAGACTGTATATGTTAAAAAGATATAAAATCACCTAAAGTAAATAAAAAACGTAAAATAAACTTGGGTGTTGGCAAAATAGTTATGATAATAACTAATAAGTAAAGAATAAAGCACATAATAAAACACGGAATATTTGTTTACATAATTATATAAAAGCATAACTCGTTACTTATTGTTCTTTTATTGATATTATTATAAGGAACTGACGCGTATCACATTTGGAATATTAAATATTATTCTCAACATTAAATTTTGACGTTCATATAAAATTAACTTAAAACTATTTAATTTTCGGTTCTATTTCCATTTTTTTTTTTTTATTTTCCACTAATTTTATCGACTCTTAAACAATGCGTCCAATAATTGGGTTTTTATACCTGCTACATAAAAAGTGTGGGATGATTATAAAATTTCTACTACACCTCGGTATATAAAATACAAATTACTGGTTTTCATATAAATTTGTTTCTTTGATATATTTCCCAATGACAAAAAAAAAACAATATAATAATACAATCGTATAGATATTTCTGGGCACGAAATTGCAAATAGCTCATATAAATAGGAAAACATTATTGTTTCTCTTTCACAATCGGCATTACACGCCCTCGTCAAGTGCTGGAACACACTCGACATTTAAACATTTTTCTAACTGTAATAAAATTTCAATGAAACCTACATATATAGTAGATACTTGAATTTGAGAAACATTTCACGGATTTCAGAGTGATTCGAAAAAATAAAGGGTTGAAAAAAATGCACGTATTATACATCATTGAAAAACTAACAAGTAGGGTAATACAATGTATAGTTCACATAATAATACAACAATATGTATATTGAATTCGAATAGTCATAATATGATTCAAGGCGAATAAAAATAATAAAATAATATGTGTATATTAGCCGTTAGGTATACCGTATTATATTATTATATTTTACGCGTTATATCAACGACAGTATAATATCGAAGAAGAAATATCGAGTAGCAGCGAGGTAGTTGGTTTTAAACAGGTTTAAGGACGAGTGTTTTTTTGTTTTAAATATATAATAAATGGAACAACAAACCAAACGAATTCAGAAATTATATTGTACTAATTATCATGTCATATAATATAATAAAATATAAAATTATTTAGTACGATCGAGTGGGTGGACCGGCAGTTAAAGAAATCGAAATAAGGCGTTGGCTAATTTGACGACTGTAATACTATATATATATTACGAAAAATGAATTAAATTTTTTTTTATGTTTATACATAAAAACATAGACTGCACGGTTTAATTTTCGAATATTCGACCGCGACAGCAAATTATTTTTTATTTTGTGTGACGCGAACAGAATCGAAATATTAAATTTTTTATTCTAACCCATATTATAATATACGTGTTATAATTCAAATAATTGTGGTGTAATAAACAATAGTCCTTGCATTGAGAGAATCAAACGAAAATATATTTGGAACCTACCACGTACCGGGTATAATCTCTCGATTACGTCATTGTACACGTGTGTCATTTAGGCATAGGTACGTCGTGTATGGCAATTTTCTTGCCCACCGACATTATATAATTAGGGTGTTTTTTTTAAAAAAAAATTTCCTTTCAGTCGTTATCCAAACTGTTGCGTAATATTTGCGGTGCTTATGCGTGGAATCGCCGTGTAACGGTCACGGGTAGTTAGTTTTTAACACTTGTAGGAGCGCGTTTTAAAAGCTGGCGGGAGGTCGATGACCGTTTTTTCGCCACTCTCGCAAAAGGCAGAATACGGTGGCGACGTTTGGCCGCGATCACGCACACAATAAGAAACACGCGTGCACAATGTATAAATAATATATGTATGGGTATGCGCACAGAATCGCAAGGGATTAGGGATAAGGTATAGAAAGGAATAGAAAAAAAATACTCGACCTTTTATATAATACGATGTTGTTAGTCGCTGAAAACGATGAAAGGGACCACTTTAACCCCTTTTTGGTGACCAACTGTGACTCGAGTTTTTACCAAACACACCTGTCCAGCTGCAGACACGGGGGAACGTACACAGTGAATTGCTTTTTCTTTCCTATATAAGGACCCGGTAAGTCATAATGATTAAGTTAAATTTTGATAAACGTGTGGCTATGGTTGTATTGCAACTAAAATCGTAAACAATCGTTATCCAATAATGTTATCCAATGTTATGTTCTTTTACCGTCACGTATACTGCGTTGTTACCTGTTACCTGGTAACAAAAATATGTTTAATACCGAGCATCGCGTTAAAAATAAAAAATTATGAGGTGAAATCTCTACATATAAGTGTAGCATAATGTTTTTAAAAAACTCTGTATTTTTTTTAACAGACAGCTTTTTTAAATAAAAAATATAGTAACATTGTAGCATATTCTTTGGAACCTCTTGGTCCTTAACAGGTCAAATATTAAGCGCACATATAGAATACTGGTTTTCACCCGGATGAAAAAATATTGGTGTTATCTGCAGATATTGTCTTAACAGTTTATAGACAAAATGCCAATAAGTTATATTTTATCTTGTATAGATAACTATAAATTTTGCATAACACTATTTTATAAAGTAATCGACTACTAGAACAATTCAATCTGAGAGTATATCACGAATATAATTCGTGTGTTTTAGTATTTATTTTTTTAAAACAAGAGAAAAAAATTAATGTCGTCATAATCATTTATTTACAATAAACATAAAATGTTCCACTTTTTTTCTATATAATTTAACCGATCCCGCATGTCATGGATGTGTTAACATAATAATATATGTAAATTCCTATGCAATGACAGTCTTATTTTACTCGAGTTTAATTTAAGTTAATATTTAATAGTATACCACATTTAGCCATCAGATATTATGTTAATGACGTATTTGGATAATTTTAATAAAGATTAAATAACTTTAAAAGCTTATTTAGTTATATATTAGTATATCAATACACTTTAATAATTTATTATCACAATTTTATTTACAAAACTAATATTATTGTTAAACGTTAAAAAGTTAAAGTTACTAAAGTGCATTAAAGAATTTATTATTTCTCGGAAATGCGTGTGATTTGATTAAACTTTGTAAACATTTCGTACTATAATAATTTGTACATTTCACCATATCGGTATAAGCACTTTATAAATGTTAATTACCATCAAAACACTTAAAACACTAACCCTATGGCTTATTTTACTAAAAATATTCCAATAAGAACCTATAATAACTGCTATTATATTATTTGGTATAAAAAAAAAAAAATATTATTCGTCTTAAACTTATCCAGTGAACGGTTTCTAGGCGGGAGTGGACAAAACCGTAACCTAACCCTTTTCTTTTAAGGACTATATTATTAATCATATTAGTAATTGGACTTTTTTTTCCATTTCTCCGTTTCCAGGGATCTTGAGTTTCTCAATCCTCCCTAAATAAACCTAGGATTCGATCTAGTTTGTGTCTAAAAAATACTCGACTTTTTAATACATACAGTTGAATAAAATATACCTGTATACAGCTAGCCCACGCGATTATGTTTCCAACGCGCGTTGGTCGAACCTAATTATTAGCTATTGCCGTTGATTTGCGATCATAAAACAACGCTGACGGCCGACTACTTAAGTACAACACGCGCGCACATATTATAGGTAGGTAGGTCGTATCGTATAAGTAGGTATACGACTGAGATATTATGGTTATATACTAACCACCTGCAGTAGTAACCGCATGTACCGGAACGTGGTAGCCGAGATTTATTAATTTCTCATTAATAAATAGAAGATATCTACTTGTATTTCTCTTGGAAATTTCCCCTCTGCCGCCGCCCCGCCGATAACGATAATATATTTTATTAACCACTGTCAAGTGAAAACCGAAACCAGCTCCGGGCACGAACATTCCCCCCCTGCAAGTTCATTCTGACCGCGTATTGTATATACTGTTTAATAGTTATATGTCGTCGTTACGACACCCATCGTTTTCGACCGGGATGTCCCCCTGTCTGATCGGATCAACTTCGCGTTAATGGTTGATAATAATAATAATCATCACACGTGAATGTTATTGTTGCTATACATATTGCGATGATACGAGGTGACATGGTGTTAAAATAGGTATCTAAAAAATTATTCTAGAAAAAAAAAAAAATTACGACCGGACTTAAACAATAATAAAGTCGTTCTAACCGTACGCGTACGGCAGGACACGCGCTATAAGGGAAAATGACAACAATAGATGCCGGCGGTCTGATAACGCGCTTATATAGTTATATAATAATACCGACGACCCATTTCGGTTGACATATTTTTTGTTACATCAAATCGATATTGACGATAGATAAGTCCGTTTGATATTTTGATTTTTTCAAATTGTACTATTTCTGACCGGTGAAAAAAAAAACACTGAACGGATTGACCCGACAACGAATGATGTTTCAATATGCAGAGATCATGGTTGGCGATAACTCGATTATAGTTGGACACGATTTGAACGTAAAACGATATAGCGGAAGTATTTTGACGTGGGTTATCTTATTAACATTTTCTGATCATCAGATCATGTTACAGATAAATACAATTGTTCAACGCTAACATTTTTTTATTTTTTCTATAAAAATATATAAATTGTATAATAAATTACTGTTAATATTTAATATAACATCCGCAGTTAAACGTCATAGGAGATAATTTATCGGGGATATCAGGATAGGGGAATGCATGCCTAATAAATAATAATAATACGCATTTGAAAACAATCGACGTTTTCATTTGTGTATGTTTATAATTTTCAATTTTTTATTTTAATGTTTACAAAAATTCTATTGTGCGTTATTATTAAATTTCCTTTATTTTCGTTAAAACGACGTTTAATACGTTTAAAAATAGTGTACCAATAGTTTATGTTTCAATTAGGTCAGTGTAAGTAATAGTGATTAAAATTATGCAAAGCGTATTTTGTTTGCAGTTTAAACATATATTTATATTTATACTGTATACATTATAGTTTTTGAAAATATTAGGATATTTATAGTAAAACAATCAACATTTTAAAGATATAAAAATATACTAAAATTAATTTGTAAACTGTTTAATTTTAATGTATATGAATATGAACATAATTTATAATTATTCTTATGTTTTAAAATGAAAAAGACCAGTCAGTCAAATTTTGTATTATAAACATATTATATCTAAACATTTCAAAAAATTAAAAATACAATTTAATTTATCTAAAATCTCTGATATGACGTAGGAGATTTCGTTAAAAATATATGGAAATTAATAATAAAAATACATAAAGTAAAAAATATTTTTGAAATTCTGTTTAACTTAAGATACTTTAATTAAAAAATTATTTATTTATTTAATTTTAAAAACTCCATGAGAAAAAAAATACATTATCTTAAAATTACAATGGAATATTAATTCGATTTATTTTACTTGCGAATTATAAAAATCAGATGATAAAAAATGATAATGAGAAATATTATCATATAATTTCTAGTAAATTAAAAATTTTACCATTTTTTTTATTTTTTATTATTATTATATTCTACAACAATTGTAAATATGTATAACATGATTTGACCTACATAAAAATAATTTTTATAGTTCTGTAAATACACAAATATGTGGAGAATGTCAAGTTCACAAAAAATAATTGTTTGTTTTCCTTCCACGGGTTTAACAATCGTTATATTAATTAATATTTAATCATTTGAATTGTTTGATTTTGCTTATTTTAAAATTTCACCTTTATCTTAATTACCTATTAATTATCTAATTTTATTAAATCTAAATATAATACAAGTAAAATAAAAACAATTATTTTAAAATAAAATTGATAGATAGATATAATATACTGTACATACCTAAACATTGCAATATTTCATTATTTTAAAGTTTATAGGTAATTAAATTTAAAAGTTACACAAAACAAAATAGCAAATTCTATAAAAACAAATGATTCCAATACCTGTCAAATAAGTGTCAAAAAAGTTTTTAAAAGACGATTATTTTAATGGTATTTGCTAATATTGTAGTTTGACTTTCAATATTTTTTGTATTTGCTTAAAAAAAAAATGATGAAATATTACAGTAACTGCAAATGGTTTTTATTTGAAAAACAAAATAATAAATTGTACCTAAAATTATATTAATCTAAATACGATTTGTTGTTATTTTATTATTATTTTGTTTTGTTCTTAAAATCCCAGGTTAATTATAGGTACTTTGTTAAATATTAAATGAAAACAAATTTAATTATAAATTTAAAATTACTTTTTTTTCTTATAACAAAATATATTTTTTAAATTATTTTATTTTTTATGTTATTTAGCCAACATCAAAATATTGTTGATATGAAAGGATGGAAAAGAATAATAAGAGTTTTATTAATATTATTATTTTATCATCCTACACGATATGGCAGAGGAAAATAAATAAATAACTATTAAAAATTCATGATTCGAATTTTGAATATAGTGAAAAACATTTATTATTCTTACATGATGTTATTGAAGGAAAAACAGCGACATCGCGCAAACACAATAAGGAACGCGTGGTTTTAAAAATGAAAACAAAACAACGATTGAATAATAATAATAGTTTTTTTAGTGATACACTCATACATAATAATATCCGCGGTGTAGTAAATCGTCATTACTCATGATCATCACCAACACGCCAACAGCATAAATGTGCATCTCGATGACATAATAATAATATATTTGATGAGAATAAAATGCATTTTTACCTTCTATACTACAAAAAGTTTTTTACATTATATACTATAATATTATATCCATACAGTATTGTTTGATTATCTTAAATATAAAATAAACTTAAATATTATACATAGTCACATAGACAAATAATGCTATATTGGATGGGAATTTAAGGACTCAATACCCCCAGAATGTCTTTCAAACCCCTGCAGAAGATTTTATTTCTTCCACAATGTACTTTTGAATTAATTTGCCAAACATTAATTTATTGGTAAGAATATTTGTTTATCGATATTTTACTAAATTGAAAAATTTATGTTAGGATATAAATGCGCCCCCACATATTATGTGACGTAAAATCCGCCCATCGTTTTCTATAATAATATACTCTGGAAACGCAATAATCTGCAGATATCATCTAACCACTAAAGTACCGCCGTTGAGCATGTATTTAAATTCCCAGTAAAAAATATTCCAAAAGGAAAAAGAGTGATTGAGAGGGGTGATTAGTACTAGGTGTACTTACTACGAATTAAATTTTTGATTCAAGTTATTTTTAAACGGAGATATTAAATTTCCTACTTCTCGCATTGTCACATTAGTCACGCGTATTATTCAAATATACCTACAACGCTGCCAATGTTACTATGTTAGGTAATACTGTAATAGCTAGATTATTTATCTACATAATAATTTGTTAAATAAGTAATGTTATTCTATGCGGTATGTTGATAAAATATACCATCTTTAAAATTGTCTACGAGTATAAAAAAACAACTATTCTATTCTGTATTCCAGCCGATAGGTTATTTATTTTGGTCAACAAAATTTTTACCGTTGAATGATGTTCTTGCTGTTTACGAATTTTAATAATTAAATAATCATAACCTATCATAACAATTATCATATTTTTATGTAATTGTTCAAAAAATTTATATGCAAGATAGAAATGTATTTTAAGTGGTAACGATTTTAAAAATATCAATTTTTTTCACATATTCATAGAGATTTTCATGAAAACATATATATTGTAATGGATGATATTTTTTTATGCATATTTACGATATTTATGACTATTTATTTATATTTTTAAATTAACAATTTTATAATATTCTATAATATTTCAATATACGAGTAGTTGCAATAATTTTTCTAACGAGTTCAACTATAATTGACAATCGCCAAACATTCAATCATTGTACAAAGAAAAGATAAGACATTTTCTGGTATTTTTTTTAAAAATAGCTTTCAACGTGCATTGTCGGTCGGTGGTTCATCATTGATTGGCTATTAGTTACGATTACAAAATAATACAATGAATCATTTTGATTTTGATTCTAAAATGTATAATCGCATTTTTATTAACCAATTAAAAGTAATTTAGTTAGATATGTGCATGCATATGTATAACTTTTTTGTGCATATTATTTGATGCATATTTTCATGATTTTCAATGCAATAAGTCTCGAGCCCTATTTCTGATACATATACCTGACACTGAAGCATTAGTGCACGATAAATTATGTTATGAATACAATAAAATACATTATCATTGTCATTTACCCGTCTTGTTTGTCGTCTTGAGACAGCCTGTCTATCATTTGCATGTCGATCATTTTCGCGTTATCCCTTATCGTCACCGCATGCGCGCCAAATCATGGTCGACAAACTTACTGTTACGGCGGTTTCGCGAACGTTACGTGTGTGTTAAATAATATATTAACGTTTTCACATCCCCGCACGTCACATTAGAGAGTTTACAGACGCCCGGGCGTTAAAAACAAATTAAAAAAACACACACACACACACACACGTGCGAGCACACTTAAAAAACTAATTTTTACATGCTACGACGACGAAAAAGTCATATAAAAAAAATATATCTTAATTCAAAAAAAAAAAAAAAAACGTAAAAACACTAAAAATTTCTTTATAATATCGGTTTTAGATGTGAGAAAAAAAAATTAAATTGAAATTAGATTTAATTTTATAGTAATAAAAAAAAAAAAAAAGTATATGGATAGTACGTGGTACACGCGTATACGTGAAAAAGGAAAGGAAATACAAAAAAAAAAAAAAATGAATATTAAAAAATGCGATCGGCGATAATCGGTGAAGCGAATAACGGACGAGGACGGAGGACGCGCGTCGCCCAGCAGTCACGAAAGCACACTGACACCTCCGGCCCGGACCGATGGACGTGGATGGTTATAATATAACATTTACGTGCACGACGACGAATAATCGCTACAAAACTGGTCTTTATCCCCCGTGACGTCATAACGCGGTCGAGTGCGGTGCCCACTCTGTACAATTACATTACAGTAGTAGGCAGTCGCGTTTCATTACGGGTACGCGGGTACGGTGCACCGTACGGTTTAATGGAAAACGCGGAGAGCCCCTCTTGTACCGCGACCGACGGGGGAACAATAATGATAACAATGACAATAATAATGATAACAATGATAAGTAACAACGACGTGGACCCACAATCGGTTCCGTTCTGCTTTCGACACATTTCGGAGGCACATAAACGTATATGTCAGATTAACGCGATTGTGTTATGCCTACAACACTTATACAATAGTGTTATACGTACGTACGACGCGGACCGGAAAAATAATAATAAAAAAATGTAGCTACGTAAATGTCGCATAAATCGCGGATTTAAAAAACAGCGTCGCGAGAGGTGTGTAGAGTGGTGTGATTGATTTCCGACCACCCTCCGAGGCTGATTACGGATTATCGGCGGGGGGTTGACACGTTCGCGAACTCGGGGGACGTTGTTGAACCAAACCGCGGTATTGTTTTTTCGTTTTCATCGCACTACATTATATTACATTATAAACCGCGCTCTTGGTAATTACCATATTTATATCGAGTAATTCGATTTTTCCTATTGTACAGTCCGCGACAACGCTATTATTGTAAGTCTATTCATATTATATTATTATTACATTCAGCAATATTAACGTTACAGCAATAATAGAGACAACACTGTCATCGTGTTCCGTATCACTCTGTACACGCACGCTGATAATACGCTAATATAAAGCTACTTTAAAATAATATACGCGTATACGGCTAGTTTTGTTTCTATACCATATACCGTGGTCTAGGTATATTATTTTGTATAATTTAAGAACCCTTTTACATTGTATCCGCGGGCTGTAGGTGTAATCTAATATAGGTATATAGGCTGAGCCGAAGCGATATTCTAGTATAATATTATTATGTATTATTGTAATTTTTTTCCAAAAAAAAAAAAAAAGAATAATAATAATAATAAATGCGAATAAAATATATGTACCCAAATGTCTTTTGCCCGTCTAAATCTCATATTATACATTTTATATATATACCTACTTTAGCAACGTTTACGATCTAAATATTATTTATATTTTATATCAAGCATTAAGGATTTAGTCGCGTTTATCTTTTTCTGAACATATTTATTATATTTGCAAATTGCAATAAAGCTTTACGTCCGTTGAGATTTCTCAGACTTAATTTTGGTATTGTGAATTTAATAACATTTTATTTATAAAGACATTATATTATTTTATTCATGTGAGATTTATCCTGCGTGTTGCGTGTATGACAGTCAAAAACTTTCATTTCTTTTTTTTTTTCATAACTATCTCCAACGACTCTAACCACCTGTAGACCTGTAGCAATACTATAGTTTTTAGCAAATATTTATTTAATTACTTAGCGCATATTATATTGTTAGTTCAGAAAATATTGTTTCATTTTTATATTTTTTACATTTTTGTAATCGTACTGTTTTAATGCTCTATATATTAGGCTAGTTTATTAGCCGTACAGTTATTTTTTTATGTGGTTTACAATAAATAAATAAATACTAATTATTATACATCACTGTGGAAATTCCATCTAATGAGTCGCCCCATATGAAAAGTATACAAAGGTTTTAGTACCCTAAAAAATATTTTTCACTGCGGTTATCTAAAAGAAATACTAATGGTTTTTTCGTCGACAATTTATATATTAATAACAGTAAACAAGTGATCTATCCTTACATTTTGGGAGGATTTCAATATATTTTTTTTAAATTAGTCTGGTAAAAAAGCTGACAAGGATTCACCTGTGCATCAAATTGTATGTAATTTTATCATAAATATACGTGTACAAAGAAATATGATAATTATATTCAAAACAATTTAAATATTCACTTTTTTTATGCAGGTAGGTACACGTTATGCTTTAATTTGCGTATAATAGTTATTAATTTCTGAAGAATACGTATATTAATAATATCTGAAAACCAAAACATAAAAACATACAAGTCAAATCAATTATTTTACCGTTACAGTTAGGGACGAGTTAGATTAGCTTAATTAAAAAATTGTATTGTTCCATATTTAAAACAACATATTATACAGTTTTAATTAATTTATACTAAATATTTATTTTAATCTGAAGATTATTAATAAGATTGTTACCGAGTATACGTATATTTATATAGTATGTAATATGTGTATCGTTATATATTATCTGATTTATCATCTATTTGTCATTTATTAAATAAATACCTAATGCAAATGTTTTAATATTTTAAAAACGAATGAATTTTAATGAGTAATGACATCATGACATTACGGATCACTGCAGTTATAGTGTACCATTCTATACCTTCTATTGTTTGATAATAATATATGTTTATCTTCAAATTAAAAATAAAAAAATAAAAAACAATAGTATTATCATATGTTAATATTTTACTGCGCACGTTTTTTTTAGTTTCTACGACACATTTATAAATATATTTTACTCTGTAACTGCAGTAAAAGTCTGTCTAATATAATAATCATTAATTATAATCAAATGTATTATTTTTATCTGTATTTTTTTTTTTCAATATTTGTTTTACGAGATGAATAAACAATTAATAATCTAATATTAACGGTATGCACATGAAACCATGGATATTTGTTGCTCGATAAAGGCATTCAATTTAATATGCTTTGGGAACTTGACAAAACTTTTTCCATTGGATGACAATCAATTCTCTATTTCAAATACCCGTCAAACTTGTCTGCGCTATAGAATGTAACATGGTGAATTTCAAATATTACCCAGTTGTTTATTTTTTTTTCACTACACGAATATACAATTTTTTTTCGAACAAAACCTATTATTTTGATTACAATTATTAGTTTTTAAATTTAAACTTTACACCGTAAATTTCAATAGATATAAACTATTTACATTTTGTGAGATTAAATTACAGTTAATTAATAGTCAAATAATTATATACACATATATTAGTAAATAGTATCGTAAATTACCTAGTTAAATATATTTCGATTTCAGTGCCCTTTCAAAAATTTTGATAAGTTAATCATTGGAATATCTATTATAATTTTATCATGTGTGTCTTATGAACTACCTATTATAAAAGTAAATATACTATATAGAATTATTTTATTAATTATTATTATTAAATTATTTATTATTAATTATTATTGCTACCTACCAAATAAACAATTCAAAACAATAATGTTAAAATTTAACATTTAAATGTTGTAATTTTATTTCATGGATTCAAAAATAAAATATAAAAATTGTTTAATATTATTTATAATTGCAATTTAATATAATAATATATATATATTGATAATAAAAAAAAAATACACCGAAATTAAATACGCATAATATGAATATTATAATGTATTGTATTAAGTATAATTTAGAATATTAAATTTAATCTTTAAAATCTCAACCAAAACAAAATCTATCATTAATCATTGGACATCATAAAAATAATAAATTTTGATTAAAATTAAAAAACAAGTGTGAAATACAAACAATTTTCTATCTAATAAACGTATGTGTATCAAACTATATTATTTTATAAAATATGTGTATATTAAACATTAAAGTAGACGATGAGTATAAAAAAATATATATTTCACTAATTTAATTAAATCTAGATGTATTAAAATTAAAAAGTATTTATTAATCTAATTTATATTGTTGATGAATATAAGGCATGACTATTAGCATAAAAATGTACCTACTTTATGCGGAAAGATGTTTTAGTTAATAAGTCACCATTATATTACATAATATGTTTTCTTAAATTTGTAATATTATAGGAATATGGTTGTGATGAAATGCGTAAAATTCTTAAGCTCAAAAGGATACTTTTTATCACCCATCATGATCTTGAATTTTATTTCAATAGGTATATTTATATCTATTTGCAGAAGGACTTACATAAAAATTATTTATGATTTTAATACTGACATTCATGAAAAAGATGTTGAATGTCGAAACACATAGAAAACAATAACTTTATTTTACTGGCATGTCAATACTAAATTACTAACTATAGTAGTGATTTTCAAAATAAAATGAGAAGAGAAATATATTATAGCGTGTGCAGAACTTAAGGTCTGGGGTAGCAAAAATGTATGCCATCAGGCCATTCTTCTTTCTTAACGGTTCACAGGCAACAAAGATAATTTGTATATTATTCGCTTCGCTCAGAATGTACCTGATGGTTTTACAATTATGTGTGTCTATTTTTTGCTTCCGGTGGATAATTGCATTTACTTGGTACTTTATTTAGCTCATTTTTCGAATTTTGCAAAATAATTTTCCTTTAAATAAAAATTATCACGTGAATTAACATGTAATCTACACTAAGAATAGATTAACTTACAGTAATTGAATATATTTTTTGAATAATCAACTTGGGTATTTTATATTACCACATTATACGGTTGAACTGTAGCTTGCATCTTTTCGGCCTTTTCAAGTGTACCTATCCGAACCGTTCAAGGGCAGGAAGAGCATACCTTATAAACACGTTATATTAGATAGCAATGAGTTTATTTTAAAAATGTGAACAATAAATCAAAATCTATATTTTTATTTCGTATTTTAATCATATTATCTACTTTGTTATATTATATTATAATCATCGGCTCATTGGGTATTATGTGCAATTCAATTATATTTACAATTCAAATCATTTTGCTCTTGGTGGTTTTTAAATCCTGATTTCATAATTAATTAATTATACAGAGTAAAGGTAAGCATATTGCGTATATAAAAGCTATTAAATATAGGAACCTATATTAAATTATACAGTAATCCATTTTTGATGCACAATAGATATAATTTGTGCTAAATATATCATTTAAAAATAAAATTGTATTTTTTAATACGATCAACAAAGTTTCATATTTTAATAACAAACTATAAAAGAAACGATATAGTGCGCCATATTATGTTTTACAACGAATATTTGTTTTATAATTTATTATTATAATGATAACATAATATTATGTTGTTATTATACAATATTAAGTTCAAAATAATGTATTTAATTTTATAAATACTACTTTTATACTATCATTACATACGCTTGGGCATAATAATCGCATGTGCGTGGAGAAAGAAATTTATTGACTAGATGGTTAGTATGAACGAATAATATAATATTATTTGCACGTTCATGAGCATGCGCATAAACGTACCTATTTATTTTAAACTGTAAAAAGTATTATTCGTTAATATATACCTATATCCAGTGGCGTCCAAACTATATACTTGTTGCATAGCACAGATGGATTTATTAATTTTTTAAAGTTTTATTTAAAACTGTAAAGACACAAATTTATAACAACTGTTAATAAAACAAAATGTGTGATAAAAAAAAAAAAAAATAATTATCGTTAATATTTAGAAAATGATAACCTAACTTAAAATATGGTTTCTTTTATTTTCGCATACAGAAAAAAAAGGACAAGTAATGGATTTATCACCCATATCACCCCCGCGAGAACGCCCATGGCATAGCGCAATTATATGATTTTGGGTGGGTGGTCATCAAATCAGATCAAGTGTGAGGTGTTATTTAAATACTTGTATGGTATTAAAATGAAAAATTATCGACAGTGTATAAATAAAAAGGAGTAGTTTTTAGAGATGGAAAACTTATAGGTGTGAAAAGCTGAAAAGTTATAAAAAAAGTTTCATTGCTATTCATAAAAATATAGTTTGAGCGCCACTGTATACCTAAAATTTATGTTTATCGTTTTTAACGTTTTAAACACTATTACATTTAATTTATTACCATCATTCGAATACGATTTTTATATTTAATTATACGTACATCATCTAACCGTATATTATACATTTGATAATCTGAAAATCCTAGAAGTAAAAAAAAAAGAAACAGTACTATGTTTATTTCTATACTGATATGAAATACATACAATATACGATTGGAGTTGCTGCATTTCAATGATTGGAAGGTTGATTTATAATATTATACAATATTTTAAAATATTATTGATTATAAATATTTTTATTAAATTTTCGTCAACAATAATATTTAATCAAATAATGACATAATGCAATATTGTGTTTATAATTCATCGATTCTTTACAACGGGTCATTATTTGATTAATTTTGTTGTTGGAAGTCAAAACACGTATTGAACACATAGACATTGCAATTTAATTATGTGGTCACTGGTGGATACTAAATTTATATTAACGGTATAAGCTCATCGACTTCAAAAATAAATAAAATAATAAGTGCGCTGAATATACGAATAGATGTTACAACACATTTAAACTCTTGTGGACATATTAATATCTATATTATATAAAACAAAATTGCTTTTTAAACCCATAATTTTATTGTTTAAATAATATAATTTATAGTATGATTTCTAACTTTTGAAAAGTCGAGTGTTTGCAAAGGCACAAAATTAAAATTGTGTATGTATAGTTTACACAATAAGATTAAAAATTATACATTTAATATTTAGTACCAATAGAGTAAATTTAAATTTGACTATTATAATATGAATAAAAATAATTATTTATTCATTATTTTAAAATATCATTGATGTTATAATGAATACGAGTATAAGTTTTAAAAATCCATTTCTTTTGTTCTTTTAATCACATAATTGATAAATTGTAGTGATATATCAATATAGGTTCAATTGTTTAATTGAGATTTATCCCGGAATGATACTAATGTGATTAATAAGTAGGTATTTTTTGTGTGTGTTTTAAATTACTGTTCATTATTCAAGACTAAGATTTGATTTTTATGCAATGCTATTTTTTCATTTATTACATAATTTTCTTCTTCAAAATTAATTAGAAAATAAATAACAATATTAAAAACGAATCAAAGTTTCGTGTTACAAAAATGATGGGAATATTTTATATTTTTTATATTTTTTTATATTATTATTTTTGATTATAAGTCAGAAATTATATCTCAATATTATATTATAAGTTATATCATAACTTCTGAAAAATAATTTAAAAATCAAAATCAAATATTATTACATCAATATTGTTTTTATTTTTAAGCTACTCGTATTATAAAACTATATTTATTAAAGTTAATACATTTTAAACGCATATTTTTAGATTTTTTAGTTAATTTTCAATTTATTTAGATATATATATATATATATATATATTGATAGAATTAGAGTAGGTACATAAAATAATGTAGATGCGAGTATTTCAAGATAGAGAGAAATGGAGGGAGATTGTGATAGCGGCAAAACTCTTAGAGAGTATTAATATAATATATTACTATATTATTAACTATATTTATTATATACTATTATTAGTAATTATTATTATTATTATCAATTTTGTGAATCAGAATTTTTTTTTTTGAATTAAATATTTAATCTATACATTTACGCAAGAATGTCCATTCTTAATGTAATATATACTACATCAATTTTATTTCTAAAGTAAATCATGACCCGACCAGTTGATATATATAACCATTGATTATATATACCAATATACACGTATAATCAATGATATTACATATTACTTTCGAGTTTCGATCATACTATTTTGCCAACACAAATCTTTGTGCGGTAATAAAATATCATCGACACTAATTTTTACCCTCGATAAAATTGCACACGATTATTCTTCATTAATTAAATTTTTAATTTTAAATATTTAAAACGTGAAATATGTGAGAGACTTCTCTCGAAACTTTTCTGTCCATTCAATATTTTGCAATATAAAAAAAATTAATTGATTGAATATAAAACGATATCATTTAAAAATATACATATTAATAATATACAACAATAATTTAATAAAGAATTAGGTATTTATATAATAGTTTATGAATTTCTGGCCCACTGAATCTATTAAAATTTAATTAATTTACTCCATAAAAACAAATTTATCATAAATAATGTAAAATATTCTGCAAATATTCTTTAATTTGTAATTTTCATAGAATTTCTGGAATTTATACTTATCAAATATACCTATATTAATGTTAAAAATGACCGTTCACGTGTATACATATAACTTGTGCTGCAGGAGGAATAATAATTGATATGCAATCGTTAATATTGCATAATAATTCGTATATTGTCACACCATATCGTGTTGCATAATTATATATTATTAATAACTACCTAAAATATGTTGGTAACAAAATTTTAGTAACGCGTTACCTATAGGTACAAGTTTTAACTGCAAATGACACTGTTATTATGTACAGCTGTTGATGTCTATTGACTATTAATATACAATCGATAATTTTATACAAACAACCAATCAATATTTGATGATAAATGTCGATCATGAATATAATATAACCATTTTTACAACAATAATAGGTATTATTCTAATATCTTCCTATTATTTTTATCCAATGGTCAAATAATTGATGATATAACTATATTCATTATTAATTTTGTCTCTATACCTATATAAATTATTTATCCTACTAAAAAAGTAAAAACACAATATGTATTTCCGTTAATTCCGGTTTAAATGGGCGATTTGTAAATGCCATTCACAAATTATATCCAGGTAACATTTTTATGATGTAAATTCTGCTCTGCAGTTTTAGTAATTTAACAAAATTATATGTAAATTGAATGGAAAGCTTGTTCTAATTCAATATCTCTTATTTATTATAAATTTTGTATCGCAAAAAAAAAATTAAAAAAATAGTCACCTAAAATGACAACAATAGTTAACTTAAATTTATATTTTTAACTTAATTTGTTTAATATAGTTTAGTAATAATAAGTGTTATTATTATTATTATTATAAGGAATGATAACGTTATACCAAGGTACCAACTGCTAAAGTAAAAAAAAAATTTATTTTGATCAAATAAAAATCAACACTACACATAATTCAGTAGGTATATCAAATTTCGGTGGAATTTATAGGTTATAAGTGAAATTTAACAAGAAAATCTTTGGAAAAGAACTTACTTTGACTTTTTTAACCGAACTTTGTTTTTAGGCGGAATTTTCATGCACTCGTTTACAGGTGGAAGTGCATAGTTTAAAATAATGAATACGAAAACTTTATAAAGTATAATCAAGCATTCGGTAAAACATATTTTTTATATATTATTTCTTTATTTTTGTATTTTTAGGTTAGGTACAATGCAATTTGAATATCGATCGACAACTACAAATTACATAAATTCTATAATAATAATAATGGAAATCTGGTCGACATAGTATTACTCAATAAGATCGATTTTGTAATTCGGATGTATCTAAGTATAATATATACGACTTCCATACGACAGTAAAAGGTAAACACACTATACAGCAGATGTTTAACGAAAATAATAATATAATACGACGTTGCGACACCGTGAAATACCGAAAATATATTACCCTAATCCCTACTACATGTTCGAAGTATTTTCAATGACGTCAACCCTGCTGAAAAAAATATATATCGCCCATAAAGTATATAAATAGTGTATATATTCCGTACAATCGTGCACGATCGACAGAAATTTATATTAATTCTCTATAACAGGAATTTTATTTGATTGACTTTTGCAGTTATAAGTAACATTTATTTTGTTAATATTAAATTGACGTCATCACTCGCCTGTTATAATATAATGTACAATTAATAGTATGCGCAGTTCAGAAAATAAAACAAATTATATAATATAAATAGTTACGATTTAATTCCAACTAAAATAATTTTCAATAAAAAAAAAAAATGTTTTTGGTATTTAATTCCGCTCGTTAAATCGAAACGCAAATTTGTTTGTCGATTACTTTTTTACAACTTGGACTTTAAATTTACAATCGAATAAAACTGCTGTGCTGTTTATGCGGCTACTACTTTTTATTATACAATAAACTAACTCCGTCGTTTTATAATAGTCAAGGCCTTTTATAGGTTAAAATATTAATAATCAGTTCATATTTTTATAAGAAAATTACAAGGGTTCGTTTAGAAAAAAATTGACTATGTTGACTCCGGGGAATTGTCCCGTCACCTCTTTATATTCATTCTTTTATTATAAACTTGTACAGACTACAACATAAGTCTCTATATACAGCATAAAAACACGATTCATATTTCATTATAACAATGTTTGTAAGCTCAAAACCCTACATGTGAAATAGATTACTTTTAACATAAAATATATTTAAATTTAATAAATTTTCATATTGTTGTACTATACAAACGTACCTAACCTATTTGTAATAAAATAATTTTAAAAAAGTAAAAACTCTATAACTAAGTAAAATATAAAATAAACCACACCAATAATGTGATCGAAAATTAAAAATATAATGTTGTCATAGTATACTTATTCTATAGTCGAATCATATTAAACAACGATACGAATTTACAAAATACACTATTATGATAATCATAAATGATTATATAATTATAAACATCAAAATCAAATATATGTTAAAAATATTACCTTTACAGACCAGAATTTCTAATGAATACCTCTTCGCGTTTAGGTGCCTACTTTAAATCATTTTCCTGTCTAAAAATACTTTTCGTAAGATTTTATTGTATTACAATTTAAAATAGTTTTAACTTATTATTATAACAATAACAATACCCGATAATTATAAAATTTAATGTTCGGCGATGAAAATAATTTCACCCTTTTATAAATCTCCCTAATTTTTTCTATTGTAATACATTACATATGTCACCAGAACCATTCCCTCATAAAATTTGCGGAATGTTCACACTTATCGTTGGCTATTTAAATACATTTTTTTTTTTTTATTACTATTACCTCTTCAATTGCTTAAAAACCAGTGATAACAAGTCACAATTAGGTTTTACAAAATGTCTATAAATGCTCCGAAAATAATAAAATAAACTACGAATTCGGTTATTATTTAATGTCATCGGTGTGAAACTGTGAAGTAAGTACGTTATTTAAGTAAAATGCCAACATGAGCGATAACTAACTATAAATAACACATTTACACGAAAACTTTGCAGGAAGTATAATTTTAACATTTAGATACTATTATAAGTTTTTTACTCAACTATAATTTTTGAATTTGAATTTTATTATTTTATAATTTATTATATGTTGCGAATTATTTGATAAATAGAGAAAATTAAAAAAAAAATTAGTATTAGTATTATATTGTATACCTAACCGAGTTTTGCTCAGAATCATTTTTTCGAATGCAATCATGTCAAAACTTAATTATATAATACAAAACAATATTCTATTACTAATTTCTCCAAGGTCTGAAGTGACGAAAGAGGAACGCCTCGAATCGACTTCTTGGCTTATTTCTATAAAATAATAAGTTCCAAAATTTTGTCTTATAAATATATCAACACTCAATTAAATATATCTGGTCATTATATATTCTAAATTACATTATTTATCATAATATCTTTAAAATCAAGTTCGTTAACCATTTTTCGGTAGTTTTCTTTATCCCAAAGAATGGTTAGAACAAATAAAAATTAATTACAAAAAAAAAAAATGATATAAATACTACAGTTTCATCTAGATAAATTCAATACCAAAATTATACCCTATTTTTGATAATCGAATCATTATTTCTACCCAAAAGAGTGTCTTCAGACTTAAAAAAAAAAACTTTATATTATAAAACCATCAATAAATTCATCGCTTTGCTTAAAATCTAAAATATAATAGGTACTTATTACTTTGTATTTATAGTAAAATATTCAACATATTGAAATAGAGTTTTTTTTCTAATCAAATAAATATGAGGGGTGAAAATAATATAACATTATAGGGTCTAACCCTATGATTTAATTGTGAAAAAAACTTGCTTCAATTTCATTTGATTATGACAAACCCAAAAAGGATATGGCTCATCTGACCGGATTCATCCCCATACGGCTATACCTGACACACCTTTGAGTCAATTTGTCATGCATATATTTTTCACAAATCGGATAGGGGACTAGATATCAGACTTCATTGTTCTATACTTCTATCTATTGTGAATTTTAAACAATAATAATGTAAAACATCCGTTGAACCATATTCTTTTATTAATATTATTATGCACGTTAAATAGAGTTCCGAATAGAATACTTCATTTAACAACGAGTTTAAAAAAATATTCCTCCCTTTCATCGGAACAATTTTACAGAAGCTTTTTTACGTCTAATATTGAATAGTAAATATCGTATGAAAAATTGAACCGAATAATTATAATAGAAATTAACAACTTTTTTACTGATAAAAATAAAACAATACATTTGATAGGTAATAATAATTGATTGATTAAGTGTAATACCCTAAAATAATAACCTATAGGTAATAATTAAAAGTCAACGAAAAAATCATATCTAAACTTCTCAAATCATTGGCTAAGAATAAAAATAATTAAAATTCGATTTTATTCATAATCGACATCTTTTTAAAAATAATTTAATATGCTTAGCCAAAAACGAGTTTTATATTATATTCATCAATAAATAAAATATAGAAATGTAAAAGGTTTTGAATTGGTTTAAAACAAATTACAAATTCATATATCTATTAATATCATGATGGTTTTCTTCTATTCAGAGCCAAAAATATTAAAAAAAAAAAAAAATGTTAACTATTGTAATATTGCCAAAATAAATAAATATATATATATATATGTTCACTTCTCAAAATCGTCATGTTAGCATTCGTTTTTTTCTCATATGTTTAGTTACTCTTAAGTCCCGGAACAGTTTGTTGCGATTTCGAACGGCTTCCTTGAGTGAAATATTATATTATATTCGTCCCCTTTTTGAATGAAAAAAAATAAAAAATAAAAAATGTCACACAATCCATTCACATACGGTGGTCGTTGTCGTTTCACACTCCGCCGCATCACTATACATTTTATAAAATAAACATTTACGTATAACCGATTTGCCGTACCTATTTAGTGTTATATGACAATTAACATTATTGTCGAAACCATTGGACTGTGTTAAAATATCCGCGAGGGATATCGGACGTATTATAAAAAAGAGTAGCCGAAGGGATAAATATATGTATATTAAAAAAAAAAATTACATTGCGATAATGAAGTCCGTATACCTACATACAAAATAATAATAATAATATGATAAATAACATTGTACGGAAATCGATCATTTGCTCCGCGAACCGGAAGGACCCCTTGTTTCGGTAACAACTATTGTTTTCCTTTATAAAAATTACTATAAGAGATGATCCCCAACACGGAACGGAGAAAATAAAAGGATGAGCCACGTGTAATAATGTAATGAAAGTCAAAACTACGACCCTATAACGGATAAGTAGCTGAAATTCAAATTAATTTCGGTTACACTCCAGCTCTTTTGTACAGGAATCGGCAGTCAAGACGACATTATATTATGTTTAACTGCCATTAAACAGCATAAGGTATACAAAGTAGACACTATAAAATTTATTTTTTTTAACCACGATTTTTCTTTAATATTAATACGATATTAGTATAAAATATATTATTTTAAATAATATATTTTATACTAATAAAATGTGTAAATAAAAATAATTAAAAAAATTACAAAATATATTATTTTTAAATTAACAATATTTGTTATATGAACAGTCTCAACTTATTTAATGCTGGTAATAAACGAAACTAGTCATACAATAGGTAGTAATATTAGACTTATAATAGTGTACGTATACATTTTTTTCGATATTTTATCCATTAACAAAAATAACAAATTCACGAATTTAAAATATCTAAATTATTCATAGTCATAACAATAATAAAAATTAATAAAAACAAGTCGGCTTTTTCAAGTATTTCGTCTATTTCGACTGTTTCTACGTTTATATAGAATTATACCTACATATAGTTAAATTTGCTTCTTGTATAGTTGTATATCTACTTAAGTTTAATTATTTAGTATATATTAATTATTAAAACTATGGTTTGGTAAACATTGTTTGTTGTAATCTGCCTTTTAGTACAATGGTAATGGAATAATGTATAGGTACCTATAAAATCATTGTTTAATTATACAAGTATACAGTATACTATAATGATACACAGGTAGTTAAACCAAAAACTATTGTTTATTATTATCAAAGCAAAGTATTCTTATAAATACTGTTATGTATAAATAAATACATTTTTTTTTAAGTATTAAAATCAATATAATTAATGATTTATTACTATAATCAATATATGATAAAGATATAATTTTTTTATTAAATAATTGCATTTCCGTATAGGTATGTAATGATTAAAAAAAAAAGATATGAAACTAATGAATAAGATTTTAAAACCATTTTATGAAATAATTAACATAAAACCAATTAAAATGTATTATAATTATTCAATATTTACTCGTTTTAAATATATTATATAATGTATGACCCTTATTGTTATATTATAAAATTGTAATTAAAAAAAAAAAAAAAAAACAAAGCAAAACATATAACTTTTATTTAAACAAAATATTATTATTTTAATACAATTATTTGTTTATGTTTAAACATTCATAAAAGGTTTAATATGCCACAAAACCATAACGCGTTTACACTATCTACAAAACACTCCTCATCAAATCATTTTTAACAATATTACTATCCCAACATACGCTACACTAAACCCAAACAACTAGACTTAATCCTAGACTTAACGTCTAACTCGATCCCCCTTACATCCACTCAAAAAAACTGACTGTAAATCAACGCATTATAGAACCCTTTTAATACACACTCATAAAAAAAAGCAAAAACCAGTTTACATTACCTATAAAATAATACCTAATATTTATAAATCCTTTGTTAAATCATTGCAGTGCGCCAGTGCATGGACTTACATGAAATAAACTATGAGGTGCAGTTATTACAAAATGTCATTATATAAATAGTAGATACAAACACTTTAATTTAAGATAATATGCCACTTATACTATAAATGCTGTCTCAGACAAAATGCTCGTTAGCAATTACTAGGGTTAGGGACTTTATGCTCTAAAAAACCTTAAAATGCACATGTATTTATGGCTTAAAAAATTACTAAATATTCTATTAAAATATGAATTAAAAAAAAAACCGTAATATTTTATAATATAATTTTATTTTAATAACTAGATAATATTATTTCTTAATTATTATTTATTATTAATAATTATAATAAAAAATTAAAAAATGTAGTGATTAATAATTTTATTCTCCACCTTGTTTTCTTATTTTTTCAAACAATAAGAGTGATCGATGAGGAAAACACAAATACTATATTATAAATTAATTTTATATAAATAAAACCATTTAATTATTATCTCAGGCCCAGAAAATCTATTTATAATTATATTTTTTTTTTTTATAAATTATTCATAAAACTTAGACTTTTATATCAAAAATATTCAAATAAGCACTTTATATAAAAGAAAGTGGTCAAATATTCACTTATAGATGAAAAAATGGTCAAATATGCAAAATATTCAACAACATTTTTCAAATATAGACTCGTATTGATATGAAACAAATGTCTTTATTACTTAGTTATGTTTTGAATGATTATTGAAAAGCATGTAAACTCCTAGAAGTCCCTAGCTTTAGTCATTACTAATGTAAGATAAGCCAATTGTAAAAAAAAAGTCACCACCATCTTTTAAACTATCTAATCTCTCCAAATTAACAAACTCTCCTCTCTCGCGGACTAAAAAGGTCGTAATCCAGAAATTTTCTTCACCATGTATTATCATAGACGTAACTAAAGAGGGCTTGGGAGGGCTTAGTTCTATCTAAACCATTTTTAACCCTCTTTAAAATATTTTGCTATTTTTAGTTTTTACATGTATGATTATTAAAAATGGTATGTATATTATGTTAAAGCTCTTCCTACTAAAAAACCCTATTTACCGATATTAAATTATTATGGATACTGCTATATATTATATATTATCATGTATACTAGAAAAAATATATTATAAAATTGTTTTTATGATGTTTAGACCATGTTTCAAAATAAAATAATTTTTTTCTTCTAATATTTCGATCGTATAATTTATAGTGTTCAATTTTGTATAAAACAAATACTGTGACCTTTTCAGTTAACAACTTATATATAATAATTATAATATATATATATGTATATATTTATATCATAAATTTATATATTTTAATATTAACAATTTTATAATTAGAATTTGTACATCTTTGTCGTGTCCGAGAGTCCAACTTCAGTCCTTATACCTTACGTTTAGTTATTATCAATATTAATTTTGGAAACTATGTTATATTTATTGGCAAAATGGTAGGTACCTAACTTTACTAATTTATTCTATAGATTTTTAAATATTTATGTACTATAAAATACTTGTGATTTTTCTTCACTAAAATATTACAAAAACCTATATCAATAAAACGTGTTTGAAAAATATGTTTTTGCTAATTTGTTTAATTCTTATTCAAAAGGGTTGAAAATAAAATTAACAAAGCTTATAACTCCTATCATATAATGACATTATAGTTTAATAGCATTAATTGAATATAATTTATAAGTTATTATTTACAAACATTAATATATAAAATATAACTATCATTATGGCCAGGGCCGTATTAGGGCCCTAGGCACTGTGCCTAGGGCCTACGAAAATAAAATGTGTGGCTACGATTTTTCCGTAATATTTATTTATTTATTTTTTATTTGTTAATTTAATTTACCTTCTGTAGACGTTAACACAACAAGTATAATATTTTGTATAATATTTCTTGTATATTTAGACTGTTCGTTGTCGTAACTCGTAATTCGTAATAATTACTTATTGAAATCAGATTGGATATACCATAAACCGATAAAATGTCGCTAAATAGTATACGGCATACGGAGATGTATGATGAATATGTATTATGTAGAATATTTAAAAATATTCTACATAATATTTTATTTTAATTTGTTACAGTTATCTTTTCTTTTATACGTCAACACGAGGAAAAAATATACAAAATGGTATAAAATAAGTTGTTTTTTTTTTGTTTTTAAAGTCTTAACGCTGAGATTCTACACTGCCCCTCCCGAACATTAAGTTTCTTAAAAATTTAAATACTGGACACTACAGGACCGTAGCACATGGATAATATAGCACTGTGCCTAGGGCCTACGATAGAGGTAATCCGGGCCTGATATGCGTACAAAATAAACATATTTATTGATTGATGTATGAAAGCAAAATGCGTTGTTTAAAATAAATTCCTTACTTATTTATAATATAATAAAATCTTTAAAAGCAAATAATCATATGGAAAACATTTAAAATCAAATTTAATAATTTAGTAAATGTAATTAAGGATTTACAGACAATATGAAATAATGAAATTATATATTTAGATAATGTACTATATGCCTAATATTTTAGATGTAATAGAAATGCGTCAATTGTATCGTGGTGAATTTTGTAACTGCGAATTAATAATAATCGATTAATATTTAATATAATACAATTATTAAGTCATTCAGTTTAGCCCCGTTTTATCCGTCCGTCCATACAATTCTACACAATTCATCGTTTCAGTGGTTACCGATAAAACGGTTATACCTCCAAAATATTCATTTATTTTTCTAAATAAACTGCAACTACCTAGATTATAAATAACATTTCAAAAACATCATGTCTAAATTCCTATAAGATAGATAAATATTATTATAATCATATATACAACCACAGAATTTAATAACTGCAAATACAACTTCAAAGAAGTCGTGTATATTTCATATAAATGAAAAGTAGGTATATATAATATTTAATTAATAGTTACACGAAAATGGTATTGGATCTAAAATTATTATTATTGTTATTATTAATATCATTCATTGCTATAACTGTAACTATTCAAGTTACATTGGGTGTTATAATAAGTACAAGGTATAACCACTATAATTAATATTATTATTATTATTATTAAATAATTATAGGAAATTTATCTTAGACAACGTATATTACACGTTATAATGTCGTGTTTTGTCAGTGATTGCGTGTCGATACAAAAAACGTCCAAAAATGTATGCGATACATAGACCGATACAATTATTTTACCTATTATATTATATAGAACAATTCGTTAAAATTACCATTTTATTTATTTATTAATCAATAAAAATAATTGGTATAAGTATACTAAGTATAGGTATTGGGCATTTTGACTCAAATCAAAAATTGTTTAAATGTCAGATTTTGATAGGTAATAATAGGTGTGAAAATAAAATTATTTAAGGGAGTCGCATTAGCCTCTATTATCTGTTATTAGATTTTAAGTATGGTTTTATAGTTAGTTAAATTTTACCTTAAGCTCGAGAAGGTTCCGCAAACTATTGTTTATTTATATAACTATATAATGTATATAATATGTATGTATATCAATATCATAATGAATTAATGATTAAAAAACTTACGAGTATGCTTGTGTAAGTACGATATTTTTTAATTTTGATAAAATCTCAAAAATATTAATTTAAAATAATTATATAAAAATGTATAATCGATAAAGATACACGCAGTATGTCAGGTATCTAATCGTATATTATACATGTTATAATTTATAATCTTTATATATTATTGTTGATTCGTTTATTACAAAAAATAATTATTGACTATAATATACCTAGGCATCGAAAATTATGATTTTGTGAATATTTAATACGGTTCTTTAGTTTTGAAAATATTAACACTAATATAGACACATAATTAATAGTTAATACAATAATACTTAATAATTTTTCCGTGGTGTAACAGTGTAACATGTAAGAAACTAAGAAGGCTGTATAACATCAGGTATTGATAATAAAATAACCACCTACAGATAAAATATTAATATATCTATTTAAATATTTAGAATTTAGTTAAAAAGTTATTTAAAATATTATGTAGGTACCTAATAGATAAATTATTAAAATATCAACGATTATTTTATTACCAATATAATAATTTATAATTAAATATATAAATTAATTCAAAGTCATAAACAGAATAATATATATAATTATATAACTACTTATTTATCTATTTTTATCATTTAATCGATACCTTCGAAGGGTAAATATTTGATTTTTTTTAACTTAATAAATATGATAGTTATAGGTATAGGCAGTGGTGTAGTGAAGCGTATATACGCGGTTATACAGCGTGTCGGAGTATAACGACTATTCGGTTTTTTCTATGCGTATACTTGTAAAATAATTTGTAGTACGAGGGTATACGAATATTTTCTTAAATAATCAATTTAGTTTTTTTTAACCATAATTGACTAATCGGATTTTATTTAGTATCTTATAAAATTAAAAAAAAAAACAATTTACAATTACAACTTACAATTAACGGTTTTGATATATTTAAAATTGTTAGAAACTTAGAATATAATATAATATAGATACTTTGGAAATATTTTGCGTATACTCAAAACTTTTTTTTAGGATTACATCACTTGGTATTGGTATAGACAATAGACTAGATTACTAGAAATAAACAAAGGAAGCAACTTACCTATCTAGTTTTACGAAAATTATTTAGATTATTTTTATTTCAACGCTATGAATCTGTGACAGTCATCGTCGCTAATTCGGAATTCTGATGGGACATCAGGATGAGGGACTCCTGGAAATTTTAGTAACTTGGACCTTAACATGATTAACACCATTTAAACATGATCCAAGCTCAAAAAAAAAATCCTACGAGGTGACATACTGACATATTGATAAATGATATTAATAATTATTAAATTATATCGATCATATCTATAACATATTGGTGTTTTAAGATCCAAGATACAAAATTAAAATAATCTAACCGTCTAAATGGGACATTATATAATTTAGGAATTAAAGTACTAATTATCACGCAGTATTAAATTCGTCCATTCGAGAAAACTATTGCACCTAAATATATATTCAATTCTTTATTCCTTAAAATTGTACATGTATTTACTGTTATATTTCAATTATGTTTACATCTCGAATAATCGATAAAGCAAATCAGTCGTTTTTAGTTCTTTATAAAACGAACATCTAAAATGTAAAACATATATAAAATACAATGTAAAAAGTTGTTAAAATATAGTACTATTATAATTAATGTTCGCCAACGACCATACCACGTTGAATACACCAGTTCTCGTCCGATCACTGAAGTTAAGCAACGTCGGGCGTAGTTAGTACTTGGATGGGTGACCGCTTGGGAACACTACGTGCCGTTGGCATTTTTTTTATTCCTTTTTTTTCTTCATTTTAACTGATAAATATTTTTATTTTTATTTTCATCAAAATAATAATATATACATTTAAACAAGTTCATATTTTCCTTTATAAACAGTATAATATTATGAAATATGTTATAAAAGTATTAAAAATATATATTTATAAAAAAAGTAAAGATAAATAGGAATGTCGATTGTGAACGTTCCTCTTTCGTCCCTTCGATTCTCGGAGAAATTAGTGGTTTATTATACTTAAGATTTGAATGCAAATATATTGCATTAGAAAATACGATTCTGAGCGAAATTCAATATATTATATACAATATGCTATACTAATAATCCATTCCAAAATTTTACCACATGTGTAAATTACGAATGTAAATATTTAAAATAAATTTCAATTTTCTACGATCAAAACTTATTTAGTTATTAAGAAATAATATAATGAAACCGTAATTATTTGCCGATTTTCAAAAATTCTTACTTTATAAAGTTATGAAAAAAAATTGTCAGTCACGATTTTCAAAATATTTTGTAAAAACATTAAGTCGTATATGTCTAGACTTTGACAAAATTTTCAAACCAATAAACTAAAACTTGCAGGAAATATTAAACATTTTTATAAAAAAAGCCAAAATGCTATACTTAGTCAGAAAATCAACCATTTGTTTCTAAATTTTTTCTTGTAATGAAGTTCACCTAAGTTGATACTCATAAAAATTTTCAAGACACTATGATTAAAACTCAATTAGTTATCACGAAATTAAAAAATTTAAAATAACAGAAACCGTAATTTTGCCAATTTTCCACCATTTTTTGGTAGTTTTTCCCCTCCCAAGGAAAAGCTTTTGAGAATTTCGAAAAATGAGCTAAATAATGTACTAACAAGATGCGATTTGCTACCGAAAACATAGCCTACTTATGGTAATCGGACCATTATTTCTATCCGAAAAAGTGTCTTCATACATAAAAAAAAAATATCATAATATTCATTTCTGTTAAAATTATTCAAATTTTAGAAGCTTATAAAATAAAGTTGCAACATACGATTTTGAAAATATTTTGTAAAAAGATTAAGTTGTATATGATTAGACTCTGATAAAATTTTCAAATCGAAAAAGCAAAAATTACAGGAAATATTAAACATTTTTGGAAAAAAGTTAAAATCTCTATATTTAGTCAGAAAATCAATCAATCGTTTCAAAATTTTTTTCTATAATGTAAAACACTCATGTTGGCACTCAAAAAAAGTTTCAAGTCCTTATGATTTATACTCAAATAGTTATCACGAAATTAAAAAAATTAAAATAATGAAACCGTTATTTTTCCGATTTCGAGAATTTTTATTTAAAAGCCTATAAAAAAAAATTGTCAGTCACGATTTTCAAAATATTTCGTAAAAAGATTAAGTAATATATGATTATACTTCGACAAAATTTTCAAAGCGATAAATCAAAATTTGCTGGAAATATTAAACATTTTTGGAAAAAAGTTCAAAGTTCCATGTCTTGTACTGGGCCAAATAATCAACCAATCCGTTCCAAAATTGTATCAAATATGTATATTACCTATGTTAATACCCAAAAAAAATTTCAAGTCCCTTAGATGAAAACTCAATTAGTTCTCACGAAATTAAAAAATTTTAAATAACAGAAATCGTAACTTTGCCGATTTTCCACAATTTTTTTGGAGTTTTTTGCCTCCCAAGGAAAAACTTTTGAGAAATTCGAAAAATGAGCTAAATAAAGTACCAACTAGACTTGTAAAACCAATACATTCTTCGCTTCGCTCAGAATCTAAAAATGTATCGAAATAATATTATATAATCATTTAAACCAGAAAAAAATTTTGGATATTGATGCACTTAATAATGTTTATTTTGTAACGATTAATATAAAAGATTTTCATTATTAAAAAAGTATTATTTTTCTTATTACACGTTTTTAATATAATATTATGCATTTATGCAAAGTATCTTATTATTATATAATAATTTTACAATAATAATACAATATTATTAAACCACATAATAATATATTTAACACTTTAACACTATGCTGAAAACAATTTATATAAATTACGTATACGATATACATTTATTTAATTCAGCAAATTCAATGCACACATTTCGGATGATCAAATATTAAAATTGCAAAATTTCAATAAAAATCACAGTAAGTACATATATGTGGTTTAGGTAATAAATTACTGATAATTATAATTTGAACTTTAAAATAACATTTGTTTTAATTGTTTTTATATTAATGAGCAGTAAGAAACAAGATTAAAAATAATAACAACACCTATACTTTATCTTTAATTGGTTAACTTATTTTTTAATATAGTTGTAATTGTAAATTTGATGGCATATTAAAAATTGTTAAAAATTTAATTACAAAATATTCACCAGAGGTAGCCTATATATGTACTACCTACGACCTGCCTAACTTAAACATTTGTTAATTATATTTTGTTTCGATTATTCATACATGTATGTAATAATATTAACATTTTACTATGTACTTAGTATGATTATAAATTATAATATATTGACAAAAATAATTAATTTAAGTTAATATTTAATACAAACCTGAAGTGAAAACTCTTGAAATACCTAATAGAATATTATGTATTTATAGACAATAATTAAGTCATTAAACTATATGCATAAATTATTTAATATTATGTTGATAGTAGATGCAGCTGTATAAACGAGTAATTACTATATTGATTATTACGTTTGAATGAAAATTTTAAAAAAATATGGACAATGGATATCCGATATTACGTTTATGGTTATGTAATAAATTAAATTATGTTTATGTTTTGTTCACGTAAATATATTATAACTATAAACAAAACAAAAAAAAAACTAAAGAGGTAAAAAAATAATTTCTGATGTAATATAATGATGATGATAATAATAGTTGAATAGTGAAGTAATTTACGACAAAAAACCCTTATATCACATAATATGTACCTATCTATTATTTATCATTTATTATTACTTGAAAATACAAAGAAATATAACATTGTTATACTTGCCATAATGTAATAATATACTATTAAATTTAATACTATCTTTGAACTACAGACATATTATTACTTATTAGGTATGCATATTATTCTAAAATTTATATAAAATATATTATAAGGTATACATATGTGTGTATTGTTTCATATATTATCATAGAAAATGGTTAATTTGAATAAAAATAAAGAAAATGTGGTTCAATGATGTCTGTAGAAAGGTATAAATTATTAAATATGAATAATTATCACTCGTGTGCTATATTATATTTATTATTCAATAATTTGCGAGAAAATGTTATAACCAGGGCATGGGAATTTAAATACGTTTGCATATATTTGTTGGAAAAGTAAATATAGAATAAATCTGATTCTATACGGATTTGTTTTGTCGTGTCTGTATGATTTGAAATTTAAAAGGTTTTAGTGCATATTTTTGCATATTCTAAGATTTATCGATTTTTACTGCACTTATTTACATTTTTTTTTTTTAAATAGGCATTAGACATTGTATAATACAGTGCGAAAATAATAATTGTAAAATTTAAATTTTATTAATTTTAAATGACATTTTGTTTTTATTGACAGTAGACAATAAATAATTGAAATTCAAGGAATACACCTGCCTTACATTTCGAACATACGTTTATGTAAATGTATTAAGTCCCGTCTACCTATCGAATTCTGTCTATAAAATTAATAAATAGTGATACAATTTGTTTCTTTATTTATTTCTAATGAATATGTAACTTTTGTACGACACTTTAAAATGTAAATTATTAAAAAATAAACGCATATTTAATAAGTGCATATTTGTTGATAATTTGTTGGTGCATAATATACTCGTATGTGCATATTTTTAATTTTAAGTGCTTTAAGTATCGAGTGTTTGTTATAACCAAATTTGTTAATACTAAAAACATAATTTTTTATTCAAATTTTACGAAAAAATATATAATCAGTAATTATCGAACAGGTACAATGTTGAATGTTGATAGTACCTAGCTGATTTACTTGAAAATAAAATGTTCTATTAATATGGAATCACGAAAAGTGGACATCGTATAGACTATATTATAAAATTATTTTAAGTCGTATTACTTGATGATTTTTAACATTAAAGTCAATTTTTTAATTACGAATAGATCAGTATAAGCAATTTGAATATTCAATATTATTTACACCTCAGGTATGAGGAACAATGTTGAAACAGCTATGAATATTTAATGCCATTTTTTAATAATCAACAAACATTGATTTGTTTTTTATCAATAAAAGCTTATAAATTATTCGAACCGATCCTGTGAACAATATTGGCTGCATCTAAAAAATTATCGATTTATATCAGAAAAAATTTGTTTCTCCGTAACATAGATATATGCTTGCTGAAACTATTTTATTTTACTCAATTTATTATAATATGATTAACTAAAATCATATTTTCTTGCACAGTAAAATTATATATATACAAGGGTGGAAACAAGGAAGGGCTAGAATAGGTGAGTTATTATGAAAAATATAAACAGTAGGATTTTAAAAAATAGTTTTCGATTTTTTTAAGACGTATCAATATAATTATGATAGGCATAAAAAAATAAATAAAATAATCCTATTGAAATGCATGAGAAATAAATTATATTTATCCTACAAATTTTTGATTAGTTCAAATGCAATAAAATATTAGAAAATAACAATATACATTTATATACGACTTAATATTTAAACAATGAATATTTAAAAAGTTATTAATTATATGTGTAATTAAACAAATTGTAAATCTACACAACATAATATGTGAACATTATGTTTTACTTATATACATTTATCTAAAAATGGAATGTTTGTATAAATCTGGAACGTCTGGATAAATTTTGTGTAAACTTAATACACATAAGACTATTTCTTATGAGATATTACTATATTTAGGGGGAAAATACTGAGGGATAAACGTCCCCTAGCATCTCTTCAAGATAGCGTGGATGAGAAAGAAGTGTCGTGTATAATAAAAATCGGAAAAGACGGTATTAGATGACAACTTTCAACGATAATTACTGTCAATTTTATATATCGTTTTTGGAGTCACTGAGATGAATAGTTCCATGTTTCCCTCCAAGTTTAAACCTTAGGGGTGTGACGTGTAAAATGTAAAAACAACAGATAAGAGATTTGTGTCGTTCCATCGTTTTCGTTTTCGTTTTAGAACTTGTAAAACATGTAGAACTTTTTAGAAGATTATGGAAATTATGTGTAATATGATTATTTACTATGATCAAATTTTATATTAAATTACCATAATTATTATTAATTTGTAAACGATTTTACCGTATGATTTGGGCACTGTTAAAAATATTTAAATATACTATTTTACAATATATTTATTTTCGTGTCCAACTGTCCAAGCAGAATAATTAGCAGTATAATAATATTCTGAATTGATAACATTACCTACATAAATTGTTAATAAGTAACTCCGTGATTATGTTAAGCGTTTAAATTGTTTTTAATTACCTACTATAAGTACACAATTCTTAAAAAAAAAAAAATTATCAAAAATAGTGTACAATATTTAATATTTAGGTTTTATTAAAACATTTACAAACATTTGCCCTCCTCAAACGTATATTATAGATATCGCAATTTATAAGAAAATATAATTAATTGTCAAAATACTTGTAATATTAAATATACTAATATATTATATTACAGTATTTCGAAAAATCATTATTATACTGTTTTATTTGACAGCTGGCAAATATAATACAATGTGTTCTGATACAATATTATGTGTATGTCAATACGAATATTAAAGTTAAATCAATAATAAAATTCTGTTTCTGGAATTTCAAACTTTAGTCGCGGATTTATTCAGAAATATTTTATTATATGCAAATATAATTTATAAAAGAACATAATATATGCACATAAAATATTATATTTATATTTCATAACCTAATATGTCTTTCTATATTTTCATAACATTTTCGTTTTATTAAAAAAATTTTAACGAATCAAAAATAAAATATTCACATTTTTTTGGGTTAATATTATTCACATTAGGACCGATTAATTAATATATATTATGTAAACTCGTATTAGTTAATGTAAGTAATTGATTTTGTCGAAAATTAAATATGCGTTTATTATTAATACATTCGCTGAGTACTTATTGTAGGTACAATAATAGTATTATATAACATAACCCGTTATATTTTTTTCAAATTTCATATAACGTTTTTAAATAATAATAAACATATAATATTATACACTATTATAACGAAATTTCGTGTGCGATATTGTTGATAAATCTCTATAAAAAATATATATATATATATATATATATATATAACGTATAATAAAAAATGTTTTTTTTTAAAAATAGGGTCGTATATATATATAACATTATTATTATATTTTTAAAAACGATTATTATTTTTATTATTTTTATAAGCTCTACATAAAAGACCCCCGCTAAGTTATGCTCAACAATAACTTACACTTTACGTATTATATTTCGGTGACTTTTATTGGATTTAGCCTGCATCCTTGACCATAACATCTTTATGTCCCTGTATGGCGGAAGCGTTTGTGTAGCGTTCGATCGCGGGATAGGGGACTACTATTGTGTTCGGTGCGGTGTAATAAAATTATATTGAAGAGAGACGCACACGAGCATTCAGTGAATTCAGGGTCCGCACGAATAATGGACACACAGGACACC
This sequence comes from Eriosoma lanigerum, assembly GCA_013282895.1. Taxonomy (NCBI): domain Eukaryota; kingdom Metazoa; phylum Arthropoda; class Insecta; order Hemiptera; family Aphididae; genus Eriosoma; species Eriosoma lanigerum. Next base: position 23,998,369 of record CM023357.1, read on the forward strand.
CTGCACGCGGTTGAAAGCAAATGCACATCAGTCATCAATTTTTACGAACCGGTTCGCCCGCGTTCCGGTCGCCACATAGGCGTACAATTCAGTCAATCAACGGTCGTATTGTGTATGTTTTGATAATATATTAGGTATATATTGTACACGAACGGAACAAAAAAAAAAAAAAAAAAACGTTTTATGTCGTCGATTATATTCCGAAAAATCGGACGAAACAAAACAAAACGAATTCTAACCCATTTCAACAGTCGCGACGATGAGACTCTTTTTATTATTAATACGCGTCATCAACACGACACACATATATATATATATGTAGCATCTATAAGTCGCGCGCGTCGGTTCGTTTTCACGGAGACAATGCGGTTTAATTAAAAATATTGCGATTTGTTACGATAAATTTTAAACTTTTATTTCTATCGATAAATCGTCCTACATTGGTATTAAAACAGCCATTATAAGCGTATATTGGATTATACATTTTTATCATTTTCCTTAAATATAATCATAATATGGATATAATGAATACAAATTTACAATCTTAATTTCCCACGATGGTTTTTTAACTTTACAATTGATAATCGATTGATATATTATCATAAACATTAATAGTCCACTATTACTTGGGAGTTGTTATAGATTTATGACCTTATAAAAGTTTTACATGACTCTTCTATATGTATACAAAATATTACGTTACAAAACGCAATGGATTGTCAAATATTTCAGTTATGGTTTTATAAATGAAAATATTAAGAATACCAACTCTAAGAGTGGAAGCGAAAATCTCAATATAATTAACACAGATGTGGGAGTGTTAGAAATTGTATTGCGAAAAAATAAATACCGAAAAACTTAATCCAAGAGTACATAATTTATAATTATTATTTTGAATTTTTTGTCTAAACGCAACATGTTTCTGCGCACTAAGGACCAGGTTCGGTTCTCGGGTAACTACGCATTTTTTTTTTTTCATCTAGAGCAGTGATAAAAAGGAAAGCTTAAATGCTCTATTGTTGTCTATAGAAATCTGTATGTATTGTTATAATATATAATAACATTGGGCGAAATAAGATTACCTAAATATAACATTATGTCAACATATATTTTATATAATATTTATTGTAATATCAATAATATCTAAATGGGTGGGAAAAAAATAGGACAGAATTCCCTTCGTCTCTTCATTTTTCGAAAAGGTTAGAGGTGAAATGTTAATGTATTATATTATAATTAAGATTTGAATGTAGTAATATTGCATTTGAAAAAAACGATTCTGAGGAAATCCTGTTTAATATATATAATATACTGATATAATATTTATTTTTATAAATACCTTTATTTATCAAATAATGTGCAACAGAAAAATTAATTATAACTAATATACTCATAATAAAAAAATATAATTTAAGTTCATCAAAAATGTAGATTGCGTGAATTATAATTTTTCGATAGTTTTCCTTATCCCATAGAAAATTTCTCTTGAGAAATTCGAAAAATAAACTAAATAAAGTATCAGCTATATTAGTTATAGATATAGATGAAAAGTAATATGGATCTTTATTTTGAAAAATTGATTGAAAAAAGCGACAAACATAATAATATCATATTTCTTTGATTACATTTAAAATTCCAATTTTAAATGCTTATTAAAAAAATCGGTATAAATGCTGTCGATTTACATGACTTTTAAAATTGGGTTAAGTAATTTATGATTCTATTACATTTTTAAGCCGTAAAATCCAAAATTTCAAATTATATTAAAAATTATTCATAAATAAAACAATAACATTTCAAAAATGTCATAGTTCTATATTTAGACATAATATAATCAAAAGTAACAGTTCTAAAATGTTTTCTCATATATAGAATACCGATTATGTTAATACTCAAAATAATTTTCAAGTCTCTACGTTTAAAATTATTTATGAAATATTTAAAATCGAATTCGTCAAAATTACGGTTTCCATGAATTTTACCAATTTTCGGTCATTTTTTGATAATTATTTTTATCCCAAAAAAAAAACTCTTTAGAAATTTAAAAAAATGAGCAAAATAAAGTATCAATTAGATACAATTCTCAATCCCCTATTCGTGGTAATCGGATCTTTTTTTCTGCCCGAAAAATTGTTTACACAATTTAAAAAAAACACACACATCATTGTAAAACTAATATATTCTTCGCTTCGATCAGAAGAAAAATATTTTATCAGAAAATGTATTTTTAAATAAAATGTCCCCCATTTATCTCCATTAAACATGGCTCTGGCCTTCTGGGTGTATAACAACAATTTAATTTTTCCCCCTGATTATTTTTTCAGTGTCTAAAATTCCGTAATAATTTAGGGGATAAATATGTTTTTTCAATATTCTTAATTCTATAAGTCTGAACCGGATAATAAATATTTTTATTACACGCATTATACTTTATTGGTGTTTATAAACAACAAATTTGACAATTAGGAAATGTTATATGTGTTATGTTTGAAATAAGTTTTGATCCTTCGATATAAATAATACCAACAGTTTGGTAGGTACTACAAAATATCGCATAACATTTTTACTTCTTGATAGTATAGTTATAAGATGATAAGTAAAAAGTTGTATTGGTAAATGCCTACTTAAATCATCTTAAAAATATAAAATATTTATCACATTTGGGTATCATAACACGAAGACCGAAAAATCAACAAAAAATCTACCATACTGTTTATGAATTATAAAGTAAAGTAGGGATAATTTAATTTTGTGAAAAAGTATTAAATAATTTCACTGATAATCAATGAAATTACATTTTACAAAAAACTTTTTGTATATGATAGTTATTCCTTTTCGTTTAAAGTTTTTGTCAGACTTAGTCAAAGAGATTTTAGAAAACATAAGCAAATTTGGTATTCATCATTGCCGTTGTAATGTTGTCTCATTTATAACAGGAGTAACGATAATAATTTTATTATTATAATATTCGATAATAATTTTACAGAACCATAATCAGATTTCCTAACAAGTCTCTCATCAAACAGTCAAGTGTTGTTAATTCAGTTGACTGTTATAACAGTATTCCTCTTGTTTTTAATTTTAGTAAACATAGTAGTCAACGTACACGGAATTTTTAAATCGCAAAAAGCCTCAGGCAAACATAACCTAGTAATTCTCTTTTCTCTTCCATTTTTATTATATTTGTAGTATTTTACACTTTAAACAATGCAGTAGATTATTTAGATTAGTTATAGATTAAGTAGATTCAAATATACGAAGGAGTGCCTGATAAGTAAGTGTTTTCATAATGAGGTCCAGAAAATATTTAAAATAATATATGAAGTTTCGATATTAGATTAGGATGATGGAGATTCAGAATAACCAAATTTTATTAAAGATTATCTATTGGACTCGATATAATCAAAATTATAACTATTATAAATTTTATAAAATTGTTTTTTAATAATTGAAATTTATTAAGGAAAATATACCTATTTAAAAATTTATGAGAAATTTTGTGCATTATCTAGTTAAAAATTAAATGTTTTTAATAGTGTCTTAGATGAAGATAAATTATATTATTTTTAGATTTTATCGAATTGAGTTAATATACGCCATACGGTATCTAGATAATTTGATTGTGTGATAAAACTATTTTATAATAACAATATAATAATTAATAGGTATTTGCACTATACACGTTTAGTATTCTTATAATGTATATTTATTAATTATTTATTACTCATAAATTCATTATAATTCATAAATTATGATGTATGTAATATTTTCCCCGCATAATAGTTTAATATTATTGCGGTTTAATATTTAATAATTAAACAAATAACAAATAAACTCTAAGAAATACTTGAATTTTAAAAATTTGGATGTAGTAAATTATTACTTTCTTTAAAACAAATAATTACATAGTGTATATCATATTATAATAAATGCTCGTATAATCATATATATATGTATATCATTAAAATCAGGGTTACGTTTATATTTTTATACCTACTTTCACTACTTTATGTTTAAAACTAGTAAATATTACATAAATTAAAACTAAATATGATGATAAATTAATAATAAACCAAAGGTATTTTATAATGACTATGTTTAAAGAATAAAATTATGATTTCCAGAGCTTATTTTAGAATGTTTTAACAACAAACACGAAAAAATATTTTGATATTTTTTATGATATGTATCTACAAATATTATAAATAATTTTTCAAATCTTTTAAATATTAGTCTATTAAAATAATAATTAACGAGTAACGTAGTAAGTAAATTAAGAAATATGAATTTATATTTATATTTATAGCTTCATCGGGTCATAGAAAAAGATCTTGAAAACTTGTAAAAGATTAGCCCAGGGACGGATTGGGCCATAGGGAAATCGGAAAATTCCCGATGGGCCGCGACGCCGCGTACTAAATAGTAAATAGTAGACCGTAGACATAAATGATTATAAATTATTCATTCTATAATCAATGATATTACATTATTACGTAATAACACTAATAACAGTCTATAATATTATAACAATATAACATTTAAAAAAAGTTCAAAGAAATATGGAATGGATAAAATTATCTGCAGAGTCATTTGTTAGGTTAGGTTAGGTTAGACTATAAGTTAGATTTACAATTTAATGGCGATAATCCTATAACTGTAAATTAAATATTACCTAATATAAGAACCAGAAAGAAAAAAATGTTACCAGGTGAGATTAGTAATGATGTGGTACATGAAGATCCTTTAAAGAAGTTTGAAATAGAAGTTCACTAACAGAATATTAGATATAGTTGTTGAGAGTATTAAAAAAAGATTTATAAAACACAGAAAATTGTATAATGATTTATCATGTTTGTCACCAAGTTATTTTTCATATATAATTCAAAATGGTCAAGCATTGACTTACTTTGTGTGATAAGTTTAAGAGTTTGAATTCAAATATAACTTACAACGGACTAAAGAATGAGTTAATACATTTTGCAAAAAATTGGGATAAACTAAAGAAAATTCTTGCTGAATCATTTGCTACTTCATACTCTTTGGAGCTAACACAAAACGAAGACGATGATATTGAATCTAAAATTAATCCTGAATCACAAAATATAACTTGTAAGAGTTGCAAAAACTGTGTTGTTTGTTGCTATAACATTTTACAAAAATAAAATTTATATTGCGATGCATATACTAATTTATTTTTGGCATACAAATATGTACTTACTCTACCATCAATCCAAGTATCCTGTGAAAGATCTTTTTCTTTCTTAAAAAATATTAAATCAAGACTTCGTAGTCAACTTTCGGATCTAAAACTAGAAGCATTCATGTTAATGGCCATCGAAAAACAGAAATTAACACTATTAGATTCAGATAAAATTATTGAAGAATTACAAAAAGAGAGTTCTCTTTAAAAAAAAAAATCTTTCATTGTAAATTAAACCAGTCATTATTTATTCAAATAAAAAAATTTAAAAACATTACTAACATTTTATTATTTAATATTTATATGTAGGTAATACTACTGTTATTCCATTATTATTACTTTTATTATTACATTTTATTGCTAAAGGTTGATTTTATAATAACACTGATTACAGTAGTAATCAGTTTCTTTTATATTAATATTGTTTATTGATACTGGTAAGATATGTGTTTTAATATGTAAGTAAATAGTAGTATTGTAGTATTTTTCAAATAGTACCTATGTATTTAAAGTAGGAAAAGTGATTTTTATTTATAAATTACATCTGATAATAATTATAGGTATCTTATATCTGCCTATGCAAACCTCACTAATATAGTATAATATAGGTAATCATTTTTGTAGGAACAATAAACACACCATAAAATGCCAATAAATATTTAGGTACCATCCCTTTATAAGACTAAAAAAAATTACTATCTTCAGTATGGTACACTTGCCAGTTGCCCCCAATCCCCCAACGAATAGTGGGCTGGTAAAAAGGTATTTTCCCGGGCTGGTCCGAAATTCCAATCTGTCCCTGGATTAGCCCCTTAAAAATATCATTTAAATCCAATGAATATATTAAAAAATCAATATAAACTTATCAGTTATTAGTTTATTATAAAACTATATTTGTTTGCTCAATTGTCTACTCCCATAACGAAATTCAATAATAATTCCGCCCATAAATTTCTGCACATGATTGTTGTTGGTAAGTATGTTATATAATAGGTAATTATTAAGAGTGTAGGTTATAGAACACATATTTGTTTTTCGAATATATTGACATTTATAAATAATGAAGGGTAAACTATTGTATAGACTGTATAGTTAATAATATAAACTCGTATTCAGAATATATTTTTAACGATTGTACGATCAAAGTAAATTCGCTATGGGTAGGGCTCATATTCACACGAAACTAAAGGGTACCTACTACTTACGTATATATAAAACGTCTGCTGTAACATAAATTATTACCTAAAATATAATGTTGTATGAGACTATATTTTACACATTATTCTATATTTTAATATAGTTTATTTATATATTATCTGTTTTCCAATACATTCTACATTCAAATCTACCGAGTTCATATTTTCTAATCCCCTCCCTCTCTTTTTGGACTGACCGATACCAAGCCAATGCCGACCAAATTTAATTTCTTATATTATTATATTAATTTAGTGTTAGTTTGTATAACCTCCCCTTACATAACGGGTGTTTTGAGATAATATAATATTCCTAATGGTCATCCGTTTGAGATTAAACAATACGATTAGCATATTATGTCATAATGATTTATTATTATTTATAATACACGGTGTATTATATAAATAATCGTCGACGACGACCCGTACCATATTTTTATGCTCAATTGGAGTGTTTTATTATTATTATCATCATCATCAAACTATTCGGTGCTATTTAAATGTATTATTTAAGTAGATATTATGTACCTCTACTGAGTATTCGAATCAACCGTTTAAAAAAAAAAAATAAGTACAATATATCTCATTGACTATCATAACAGAGTATACAGAATAGTCTGTAGGTTACTCACCCATGCAATATTATATACGAGTATATATATATATATATAGTTTTATTACCGAAATGTAAATGGACACTAAACTGTATAATGGTATAAAGTATAAACACCAATGACCACTCCTTTTGCTTATTGTTTGCATAAAATCCGTTAATATACAATATATTCAAAGTGACTAGAATTCTAGTTTCGCCCTTTTATTGTTCAACAAATCGAGGGTGCGTCCGAACTGTTACACTATTGTTAACGTTTATGATTTATGTCTAAAAAATAATAATAATCATAAGTGTCGTCGGCGATCTAGTGGGGGTTTAATTACAAATACACTGTAATAACAGTATAAATACCGGGGAGGAAATTTTTTATTTATGTATTTTTAATGCGTAAGGTGGGGCGGACTGTTTATTTTGTCATAGTCCAAACATGTATAACCAAAGGGTTATGCGTGCTTCGCGCACATTCCGGTTCTTGTTTTAACCTTATTAAAAATTCGTATCATCCCCATAACTCACGCAAAAACTTAACGTGGGCGAAAGGGATAAAGGTTAAGGTCCTATAAAGTATTTATATTTTTTCAGAATGATAATTTTTTAATGGATTTTTTTTCGTATTATATTCACTTTCCCGACTAATTTATCCCACGCGTGTTTATTTCACAATATGTTCTTCACATCCGTCTACCCTCGTGACGTCTATAACTGACTTACTGCAGCACAGGTATATTTTTTTTTAACAATTATGTTATTCACCCACGCTATCGTGTATATATTAAACACAACTTACAACATATGCGTGTATTCATTACAATGAGACTTGTTTCATATTTAAAATCTTGGTCGCTAAAATTATATCATGCTACATTATGCTACAATGCGAACAACATCCTCTAAAATTAAATCATTTTGATCGATCAATTATACAAATATTAAGTTATTGAGTTTTTCTACACTAAACTCGATTATAATATGATTGAAAACATACAACTTAGAAAGATAATAATAATAATGTTCTGAAAAAAATAAACATCTTCTACTAAATAGTAAATAAATAGTTATTTATATATATTATACTCTATATTTATACTCTTTTAGACAAAGTAATTTAATTGCTCATCCGTTTTAACAATGATTCAACTATTTATTACCATACCGTTTCTTAAACTATTCAACCATTTAAATAGGTATTAATTCAATAAATAAAAAAAATACGATTTAACCAAGTACTTACTATATGATATTACGAATAGGCGTAATGTCTTCTTAAAACTGGACAGAAATCGGTCAATAGGTACGTCATTTTTTGGCTTATCTAGCTTTAAGATTGCTAAAATTTTAGTTTGTTTAAAGAGTTTCGGAATTTTTCCTGAGTGTAGGATATCTGAGAAAAACTGGAAGATCCATTTTATTGTCCAGGGTCCTCTATGTTTCATGAACTCCGAATAAATTTCATCAAACTTTCATTTTCTTTATTTTAAGATTCATACCCAGTTTTCTTGATGTTTCTTTATCAATCTTATTTATCTATATATAATTATCAATAGGACGTAGATACGTGTCAATAAGTTTTATATCTTTAATCTTATCTAAATTTATTATTTAATTTATCTTTGCACAAAATTGTTTTTGAGTTACTATTACTTAGAAATTATTACTAGTTACTTTGAGTTTTTGAATACTATATGGTTTGGTTTCATAACAAAATAATGTAATTTTCACTGAACCGCGTATAACAGATTGGTTAAAACTTTTTTTGGGAAATTTCTGAGCGAAGATAATTTATCAAATTTAATTAACCATGCAACATAACATCTTGCTACATTTTTATGAATTGTAATAATAGTTCATATTATATTATAAGCTTATATTTTATCTTTACTATTTACGATTTACATTCAGTAATTTATAATTTTTAAATTGTTAAAGTAAAGAGGAAAACCATCAATATTAATATTTTTAATAGTAGTAATTTATTTATTATATAATTCTGTTATCTCGTATGTGGTAAATTGTTTTATGAAACAGAAATATCTTCAAACGTTTTAGTGTAACATTATTTTATTTTAAACTGTGATAAATAAAAATAATCTTCAAACAGATTTTATTAAATAAAAAAATAAAATCTACATAAACGCTTAAATGTATAACTTATATTAAAATTTAACGATATTAATTTTAATTTTTAAAATAAACTTTAAAAGTCACTCTCTTGAAATATGTTTTAATTTGTTTTAATGTATAATAACTACTAATTACACCTTATGCCTACCTATAATAAAATATATCAATATTATAGTTATGCACCTATAATATATAATATTAAGTGATCTATCTATATATATATATATGTAACGACATATATAAATTATTCGTTAAAAAATAATGATACACTTACCTATATCGTCTATCACTGTCACCAAAGCAATGGGGGAGAAAAATATTGTATCAATTTTTTTTTTTTTTTTACTCTACTTCTTTGTTAATTTTTACATCCGATTCAAATGTAAAATACTGATTTTGATAAATGACTTCTGCATCAGTGATAATGAATATTATATAAAAAAAAAATATTGTAGGAATAAAACTGGCTTTTTTATATAAGAGAAGGGTAATTGCTTAATTGTACGGTTTTATATGTTTAGTGTTGCAGTGATCGATTGTCCCGAATCATCCTTTTACAATTTAATACGAATTTAAACTCGGTTAGTTATTTCAGTATTATTAATATTTATAATTTTTTTATCTTTCAATCTGACCCTTCAGAAAAAAAATATGTATATATATATATATTAAACTGGACCCTTTGGTAAAGTGTAGACTATAGAGTACCCTAATGTATTTTGAATTAATTTAGTTTTAGCACGTGGCCAGGAGGGTATTTTCGATTATTCGTTTTATATTATTCTTCATTCAAATAGTATTTAGAAAAAAAATTCACCCGGCGATATTAACATACAAGCGTATAAACAAAATTGTTTTGTTGTACGTTGTTGCAAGGGTCAGATTCAGGACACATATACAAAAAAAAAATAAAAAATATAAGGTTACAATCACAAAAAAATAATATTTAAAAATCGCATAATTTGCATATTATTATATTATAATATTACAATACATATTAGATCCATATAGATACAAATTATAAGGTTAACACATAATAATATTACTCTTTGCAATATTATCCTCAAATCTATAATTTGCGCACGTGTTGTTGCGATTATAAATTAACTATATTTTCTTAGCAGGTAGGTATATTATATAATATTTTAAAAAAAAATTCGCTTTATAATCCGAACTAATGAAAATGTATTTATTTTATCTTTTAAAGATTAATGTGACGCGTTGTTTTTAGTTAGACTAAGTTTAATTTTATCTGTTATCAATGTTCGGGTCGGAGAAATATTCAAGAAGTTTCATGCCGGAAATACGGGTTAAAAAACACTTTGTAATTCAAATACGGGGGCACCGTGCAAAAATAGTTATATATTCAACTAAAAAAATCCAAAGAAAGTGGAAAATAGTACAACGATTTGATGAAATTCCAGTAAAGACGGATATTGATATTTAAAATTTAAATCAACATTAGATAATCGTAAAAACCATAAAAACTAAATCATTTCATTCAGCACAGAATTTTAAATTATAATGTTTTAATGATTATATTGGCTATTGCAGTTTAATAGTTTACGATAATATTTAGCGACGATTAATATAATACATTCTGTGATTATTCTGAGACATTCGAATAGGTATAAGGGTAGTGGAATTATTTCTTATTTTCTTTGAAAATATATTAAAAGTTATTTCTGTACACTTTGTATAAATTACTAAATTTATATAGATAGTTTTTACACTCTTAACAATTTATAAATTACAACGAATATGTTTAATTTGTATTTAATTCTTATTTCTAAATTAATCATAAGTGTAATTTAGAAAATGGACAAATAATTTAATAATTTATAAAGATATGTTAAATTATTGTACGTTTTGCCATTATATTTTAGTTATTTTATAGCAGTGGCGTACGCGAGATTTCTAAAATGAGGTCTGTAAAATTTAATATGCATAAATGATGAATTTATTAAAACAAAAACCAATAGGGTATATAGGCAATAGTTATTAAATTATCAAATACAATACATTCATAGTATAAAAAGGATTTATTTAATATTTTAAACTTTAAGTTTAAGACCAATCTTATAGTGATGAAATATACCTATAATATGACCAAAGGGAGACTTCAGCCCCTAATACCCCCCTTCTCCGCGTACGCTATTATTTTTTACTATACATACTGAAATAGTAAATATTATTATAAATGGTTTATAAAATAATACTATTCGATACTTTAACATTAATTGTTTTAATAACTTAATAATTGTATTTCGATTTATTACATTACATTTATAAATGTAATTAAATTTAAACTATTAAGTATTTTGTACAAGTATAACTAATATATAGTATACATTTTTATATTTTTAAATAATTATCTAATAATGATAAAACGTTTAAATACTCTTATAAATATAATGTTTTTTTTTTTATCCATTAAAACATGTTTTTCAACATTTTTTGTTTTTAACCAACAATTTTAATATGTTTACATATATCAATTATTCATTATAAGGTATTTCAATAATTTAAAACTAAAAAAAAATGTGAAGAAACACACATAGCACCTTCTTAAAATAATATCAAAATTAATCCAGGTGGTATATACAAATAAACAACACCTATCCATCACTCACCTATCTGGCGCACAGCTTTACGATAAGGTCTGTCTACTTTCAAGATACTGACAAAATTTTATTTTTATTTTTAATATGATGTTTATTAACGTTATATATTGTAGATTCTTATTTATATGCCCGTTTATAAAAGTAGATACAATTAACATAATAACATATTATCATGTAATATGTTCATATTTTAATTGCTCTTAAAATGTATGTATGTGGGTTTTAATACTATGTGTCTATGTATATATTTATTATATTAGGGTGGTCCTTAGCCATAGAAGAGAAAAAAAATTTTAATTATTTTTTATTCAACACCCTACCCCCCCCCCCTACCATTTTGTTCAGTATCATTGAAAAGTAATTTGTGTACATTTTTATCATAATTGCCCTTCACGTGCCGCAAGGGGGTTTAAAAATAGCTAAAGGGGTAATTTTATAGTTTTTTGAGTTTAATTTAAAAATTATGTCTCTTGACATAAAAATGTATAGAACTTAAATTGTATATAATATTATTCTACTTAAAAAATGTATAGACAAAATTTTTTGTGTGTCCACTATTTTCCAAGATAAATTAAAATTATTGCTATTATTTAAATGTACATGATGAACGGTAAATTTTGCGGCAAAATGTTATATAATTATACTAAATTAAATTTTATAAAGGAAAGATTATTTGTAAAAATTGTATTTGAATGTATATTATATATATACCTATGTGGCTAGGTATATCGTTTGATAAATTATGACCACCAAATTAGATATTAAAATAAGTGTTAAACAAAAAAAACAAAATAGGTATACCTAATCCTTAAAATATTATGTAAGAAACAAATTATCTAAATAATTTACCTCGGATAAACGTATTATTTATTTGTATACCTAAATAAATAAAAAGATAAAAATTTACTTTTTTAACAAAGTATGTACACCATTAGGTATTAATTTATTAAGGTAAGAGTAAAATTTGTTCAAAAATAATAATAATATTAACTGTAAAACACTGTAATTTGTAGTTATCATTCTTTATAAGTGTACCATTGTTCGTATCGTAATATATATATAGTATGATAAATATTTATAACTAATTTGTAGACGTTACACGAAATCTCTCTAAATAATTCGCAATTGTTTGGTTTCCCTCCCCTTTGTGGTTTCCCCATTTACTTGCTACTACGTGTGCGAAGATCGATCGCACATTATCCTTGAGAATGAAAAAAATGAAAACTTCCTCTGATTGGCGTTGGCTTTAATGAGAATAGTAAGCCCTTAAGGGTTTCCCTACTCATTCCACGCGTCTCGTCAAATAAAACCACGTTTCATCGTCTAAATTAAAAACGTGATTTACTATGTCACGTTCTTCGATGATAGGACTTTTATTTAGAACAAATTGTTCGGTATAATTTCTTTTAATTTATTTTATTCTCAACAACGATCTTGAATGTATAAAAAAATAAACGATAATTGAAACTTTTTGATATCGTGATGTCATTTTAATATTTTATGTCCAAAATTTAAAAAACGACAAGATTGGATTATATAGTTGCGGAGAATTTTGTTGTTGTCCAGTAGCCCCAACAATCGAGCTGACCAGAAAAAAGTGTATTTTATTCTTTTGTCAGTAATACGGAGGGTGTGTTGGGGTATATAATATTATGAATAAAAATTATGAATAAACCCCTTTTTGGGAGGGGGATGCAAAAAAACATCGCAACAAAGAATCGACACTCTGAAGTAGTTTTCGGTCGCGCATCAGTTGACCTCTATTATATTATTGTGACGCGCATCGCGCGTGTGTGGTCCAAAAACAAAAGAATAACTTTGAAGTTTTAACGGTTATCTACATGTATGAATAAAATTATTAAACATTTCTTGTTTAGATACACAGTTTTGTTGTAAATCGTTGCCAAATGTTTTAACCTTTAAACAAAGAAAAATCTAATCGTGCATTATAACTTTGAATATTATGCGTCCTTATATATGATTCCAATTATTATACCTAAAACCTATCTATATTTATTTTTATTAAATACCTATGATATAATAATAGACTAATAGTATACTCAGTCTTTTCTATGTAACAATCTAAAAAAAAATACTTTTATGACCCTGAAGTGGGTTAAAGCTCACAGGAGCTTTAAAATGATTTTATTTAATTTCTTTTTTTTTGTAATGTGTTTTATAATTTAATGTGCAATGCACTTAAAAAAAAAAATATTTCAAATAAAAGTAACAATAATATTGTAGTATATTATGTAATATATAACTATAAATATAAAGTAAATGTGCAAATTAAAGAAGAGCTTAGGGGGATTAGAAATCTTAAAAGAACATTAAAAAAATTAAACTAAAATATATTTTATATATATACAATTTTGTTCATAACCAAAATTTACTTTTATTATTTTAGATTCTGAGCGAAGCAAAGAATTTATTGGTTTTATAATGTTTTTTATTTTTTATTTAAGTAATTATTATTTTTTTTAAAACACTTTTCCGGGTAGAAATAATGGTTCGATTATCTCAATTAGGGTATGCTTTAGGTTGTAAATTGCATTTATTTGGTACCTACTTTATTTAGCTCGTTTTTCGAATATCACAAAATATATTTATTACACATATATTTTCTTCAGAAGAAGAAAAACTACCAAAAAATGACAGAAAATCAGCAAAAATTAAAATTTTGACGAAATTGATTTTAGATTTGCATGATAACAATTTTGAACGTTTTTTGAGTATTCTTATATGTAGTCTACATACAAAATAAAATTTGGATGAATAGTTTGATTTTTTTGACTAAATATAGAGCTTTGAAATTTATCTTAAAATGTAATGATTTGAAAAATTTATAGAAGCATAATCATATACTATTTAACCTATTTACAAAATATTTTGAAAATCTTCAATCAATTTTTTTTTAAACGTCTTCAAACTTTATTAAGTCACATTGATATTTGATTTTTATGTTTTTAAAAGTCTAAAAATTTTTAATTTTTTAAAATTATGGTTGCCATGAATTTAGATTTTTTATGATGACTAATGCAGTTTTTAACGTAGAGATTTACACATTTTTTTGATTATTCTCATAGATAATTTAGATTATCGTGATAAAATTTCGGAACGAATTATCAGTATTATATATTGCATTATATTGAGTTTCGTTTAGAATCATATTTTTGAATGCAATAACATTGCATTCAAATCATAATTATAATAAACCACGAATGTCTCCGAGGACCGAAGGGACAAAGGAGGAACGTCCGGAATCGACCTTCTCACTTCTTTCCTATTTACGTCACTTCTAACACTGCTAAAATATATATTAGTAAATAATATATATATTTATAAATTAAATGTAATTTTTTAAAAATAAATACTCGTCATTTCTATCACGAGAAATCAAAAGTAAATATTTTGTGTATCTCAAAATATATATAAACAATGTTTTACAAAATGATCTTAATTAAATACATAAAGTATCGTACTTAGGCCCTTAGGGTTTAAAAACTTTTAAGAGGTCTTCAAGCATAATAGTATAATATAATATATATTATCATATTGTATAATGATAATTTTCAGTAATGTATTAAATAAAAATTTACAATTACGATCGCTTGTTGGTTTTAGTTTAAGTAAAGGGAGGATTAATATTATTTAAAACAGAAAAATTGTAAATTGTCAAGACAAAAAAAATATCAAAATAATTTGCTATATAAGTACTCGATATTTAAAACATAATATACCTATACCTAACTTATAAAACGATCTAATTTTCGTTTTCGAATATACAAAATATAAAATAGATACTATTTTGAGCCTACAAAACTAAAAATTAATCAACATTGTTACAAAAAATAATTAATTATTACGTAAAAAATTTTAAATTGTAGGTAACCGCTTTTTTTTTTTTATAGATAAATCTGTTTTTATTTTTAAACGTTCGAAAATATTTTTTTTTAGGTATTTATTTTTAATCCCAATTCGACTTTAAAATATGATCCCATTATATTTCGTAGTTGTATTATGACGATATTGTAATAGTATAAATACAAAGGCCCAATTAAGAGTCGCTTATCTCGAGTATAATAATATAATATAATAATTTTTGAAAAAAAAAAAAAAAAAACTGCGTCAGCCGACTGACCTGTTGCCCAGCGTGACCGTTGCCGCCCTGCTCGCTGGTTCGTTCCTATATCTGGGCCTGTGACCCTCGGACAGGTACCGGTACAGCCTGGACTGTTGGTCGTCCCTGAGCTCTAGCTCCAGATTTAGGTCTAGGTCCCAGTCCAGAGCGTCTGGTCCGCCGCCGTCGACAACGCTGTTATCGCGACGTCGCATCCGACACACCTGTTGTACACCTCGCGGGACCGGACGGTTCGAGCGATCCTCGACGCGGTCTACACTAGACAGGGGGATGTCGTGGGCGTGGGGGGAGAGGGTGTTATATGTGTGCGTGTCGCCGGTCGCGATGACACTGGCCCACTGGCGATGACGGAGCCGACAAACAAATAAGGCCCTGGGCAACGGTATTGCGCGGTCGCCCTGGCAACCGCATCGGTTGTTTTGCTCTTCGCGTACTTACGCGCCACGCGTCGCGCGCCTAAAATATAAGTGCGACCGAATTGAAGATCAGTGATCGTAACCGTCATGTTTTTATTCTTGTAAAGTATACGGGATCGCCCATTAGAGATTAATCTGTCACATGACTATGGGCGTGTCTCCGGGGAGGGGAGGGCACCGGTCGCTGTCCCGACGGCGAAATTTTTTTTTAACCGTCGATATATAATGACAATTAGTCAATACATGGTATGAACATAGTATTTTTTTATATATATATATATATATATTTCAAGATAAATTTTTATGTTTGCCGCCCCTCCACCCGCCAAAATGTAAAAAACCCCTATACGGTCTATTAACACTATTCGTCCTGGATCAGAGGCGTCCAAACGGTCGATCACAAACGATTTCAAAGTCGGTCGTGTTAGAATTTATTTTTAGACTACGCACACGAAATTTATCAACGAAATGCAATGTTACGCATCAACAAAATAATATGGTAATATTAGACTTTAGTAATTAATTTATATAACTTTATGAATGCTTATAAACACTTTATACAAGTGCCGTTCCAGGTTTCTTCATAGTTATAGATACTTAATTATAAAAAAAAACTTTCTTATGGAAATCGATCCTCAAAGGTGAAGTATATTATTTTTAGCAGATCGCGTCCACCCCTGGTCTAGAACAATGGTTCTTAATCTATTTTATGGATTACGGACCACTTCAAATTAAGCATTTTTAAACACGAACCTCCTCTTACTCAAAAAAAAAAGCAAACCTCCTCTTAATAAAAAAAAAACACCTTTTATATGATTAAAAATAAATAATTTATGGACCCCATGTGACCTTTTAAGGACACCCTTTAGGAACCCACGAACTACTGGTTAAGACCCCACGGGCTAAATTAACATATTTGCTTATAAAAATATATATTTCAGGATCTAGATATATTTTTGAAAGTTACATCTAGGTAGATGTGCCGTAGTAAATCTATATTTTCCCACCTATATAGTCAAAAAAAAGTTATAAATATTTATTGCTATTTTATAAACAAAAATTAAATACGTTTTATATTAACAAATAAGAACTACAAATTGAAAATATTGAGTATTAATGCATAAAATAATATGTAATTTTTAACGAATTAGCTATAATATTTTAGTTATTATAATGTGTTGTTTTCAGTCAAATATTACTTTATAAGTTGTAGGTAAAATATTTAAATTTATGTTTATTATAGTAAAAGTAAAACTATTAACTATAGCCTAACTTATTGTTATTAATAAGTGTCTAACTAATTTTATTTATTTATTTTATTAATTTTTATTTTATGGTTTCAAAAATTTCATAATTAATACAATTTCGAATATAGAGACTTTAAATTTTATTTTGAATATTAACATTGGGGTCTTATATATGAGAACAAATTTTGAAACTCTTATATTGATTTTTGTCCAGAACTATATTTACTTCTAAATATGTAATTATTTTTCCAATAATGTTTATCGTTTGATATCTCTAATTTCGGGTTTTACAGTTTGAAAATGTCATAGACACATGATCACCTAACAATTAACCTAATTATAAAACGAATTCATAATTCGACAATCCCGATTTTTTTGATAAGCACATTTAAAATCGGAATTTTGAGTGAAATCAAAGAATTTTTATATAGATATTTTAAGGTATGTTATTTATATAGTGTAAAGATTTTAATTTTAAATACACTTAAAAAAGCTGAAAATTGTATGTGTCTTATGACATACTCCTGAATATGAATAAAATAAATTTTGAAAATCAAAAGACCATTTTTAACAAGAATTTACGTTATATTTTTTGAATTTTTATGTTTTTTTTAAAAAAATCTGAAGACACTTTTTCGGGCAGAAATAATAGACCGATTACCATCCATATTGAAGTATGATTTCAGTAGAGAATTTCGTCTAGTTAGCACTTTTTTTAACTCATTTTTAGATTCTGAGCGAAGTGAGGAATGTATTGGTTTAACAAATTTTTTTTTTTTTATTGATGTATGAAAACATTTTTTCGGGTAGGAATAATGGTCCAATTACCACAAGTAGGGTATGCTTTCGGTAGGAAATCACGTCTAGTTGTGGTACTTTATTTAGCTCATTTTTCGAGTTTCTCATAAGTTTTTCCTTGAGAGAAGAAAAACTACCAAAAAATGGCGGAAAATATATTGCAATATATTGAATTTCACTCAGCATCGTATTTCTAATGCAATATCATTGCATTCAAATCTTAAGTATAATAAACCACTAATTTCTTCTAGGACCGAAAGAACGAAGGAGGAACGTCCACAAACGACCTCCCCACTTTTTTAAACTCTTAGTTACTGCATGTTAAATAAAAAATGCAATATGTTTTGTATTATTTTATTGTCTGGTAGATATTGAGCTTTGTAATTTATAGCAAAAGTATAGGTAAATATTGAAAAATAATTACATTCAAAGAATAAGTTTTGTATCTATTGACATTCCCTATATATTATGCGTAATAATATCGATATTATTTTATTTAACGAAAATATTAATTTATTCAAATAAACAAATATACAAAATCATAAATTATCTTTGATTATATCAAAGATTATTATTCGTCCAGTCCTCTAGTATACTTTTTTGTTGACAATTATTTTACATTGAAATTATAACACTTAAAAATATCAGTTACTCGTGTAATATATATAAGTAGATAATATGTCTGATTTCAACCAAAATACAAAAAAAACACAATGATTTTTAATTTATTATATACAGAGTAATCAGAATTTCGTGTCACAAGAATAATGGATGTTACATATAATGTATGTATGTCATTCCCATTTTATGTAAAACGAAATTCTGATCACTCTGTATAAATATATATATAATAGTTTATGGTTAATTAACGATAAAATAGTTTTCGAGAAGACGAGTCTTAAAGTCTATTGTCATAAACTTTAAATGTATAATCTTTGTTACAGTTCAATAGAGATTAGTGTAATTAGCTGATTACAATTCGACCTAATATCAATTCACTATCGTTATATATACAACGTCGTGTTCGTGTATAGATAACTATAATATTATTTAATAAAAACATAAAAAAAAATTGCATAGTGTATGTAACTACATGTAATATACCAAATGGATATATTAATAATTTTTTGTAACGAAATTCGTTATTAATAATAATTATTATTATTTTACCCATAACAGGGCTTAAAGTGGAAAAAAATTCCAGGGACCACTAATGTCTCCAAATAGTTTTAAGCGTTACATATTTCATTTTATGTCTCCAGAGCATTTTGTAACGTGTAATTTGTTAAAGGGAACGCTTTTTAACCACCATTAGAGGTAGGGGGACTGAGTCCCCTTGCGTCCCCCCTACTTTAATCCCTGGCCCATAACTAGTAAACTCTGCTTTGTTGTTTTTTCATTGCATCGTTATATTTGCTTATAGGTACTATATTAGTTTAGAAATAGGAAAACTATGTATTCTATGCAGACACAAAATCACAAAATAGGTAATCGATTCTGTGTAGAAAAAAGTGCAGTAATACAATTATTGGGTACTTAATAAAAATTGATTTATAATTTTAAGTTTCAAGCTTTCATTTATAAATTTATGAACAGTCAACAAATAAGTTTTTAAACTGTTTATTGATAATAAGAACGAATAATACGACTAAAATATAATCAATAATATACTTTCATTCGCAAACATTAAATTAATTAATAGGGTTAATATTATTTTACGTAGTATTCAGAAGTTATAAACAAAATTCGTTAAACACTTTAAATTTCTCGAATTATAATATTAAGGTCACTCGTCAAGTCTTGATATTTCTAACTAAATTATGTAAAATTAATAGACTTAATATTAAAAATTAAATAAATGGAACTATAAGGGATAAGAATTAATAATCTAAATAATAAAAACGAATATAGTTATAGTTAAAAGCAAGCACCTACTTATAGAGCTTTATAATTATTATGTCAAGTATATTGCAACTTTTATTTTGAAAAATTCATATTGCGTTCTTTGAAAAAGTAATTTTAATACATAAATGATTAATATTAATGAAAACACAAAATGTACTTTAAGGTTAATAAATTATGCAACTGATAGAATTAAAAGTTATAATACCTACCAACGCCTTTGTGGTCCTATCCTATTAATTGTACCTACTGAAGAAAAATATGACGTAATAATATGCAGGTAGTTGTTATTATTATTTGATAACCAAATACAAAATACAAAACATAAAATTGAAAAATATCAGTTTTTTCAAATATCAGTGAAAATATATACTATTTAGTTAATTAATTTAAATTATAATTAATAATCCTTTTTTAAAAATTGTCTATTATTAGTATAATAACAAAGAATAATTATATATTAAATATGTTATGTTAGATATGTTAATATTAATTCCTGTCTATTTTTGGCAGATATCAAGGAAACTTAAGTCATTCAGCCTAGCGATAATAACAAAAAATTTAAATTAAAAAATATTTTAATAACTAAAAGTATAGAAAATAGTTTATATTTTATTTCATTATATAGTTCTCATTAAATTAAATAACGTCATGCCTATATATAGTTTATAATGTATCACTTAAAAGAACCAACTCACTATTCTAATACAATTGTCTATAATAGGAACACTTTTTTACTTTAATTTGTTTTTTTATTGTTCGATAAAGGTAGTTGGTAAAATACTACAATACACAATTTATATAATAAATATTAAAATTAATCAAACTTAAAAACTAACCCAAATAAAGATAATCTTGGATTTTTATTTAGATATATATCGCAACAAGTGTTTTTATTCGGCAATATAACGTACCTATTGTGATTTGTGAATATATTTAGAAAATTAGAAGAGTTTGAAATGATTTATATTTATGTGAATTTAATAAAATTAAAAGTCATAAATAAAATACAAAATACAGAAAAGTCAAGGTGAATACTTTTTAAAATAACAAAATAAAAAGCTAGAACGAAAAAGAAAATTAAAACTTAAAACAAAATGTCTTTATAATCAATAATAACTTCAATGAACTTTAATGTTTATATTTGACTAATTTATATACGATAAATATAAACAATAATATAATGAAAAAAAAGTAGGATGGTCGATTTTGAAAATTCTTCCTTCGTCCCTTCTGTCCTCGGAGAAAATATTGGTTTATTATTATTATTATTATTATTAAGATTTGAATGATATTGTATTAGAAAATACGATTCTGATTCTCAGTACATTATAATATTATACTGATAATCCATTACAATATTTTACCACGTTTGTAAATTATCTATACAGGTGAAAAAATATTTTCAGACTATTAAAAACACATAAAATATCATAATATTCAATACTACTAAAGATTTTAACTTTAAAAGCTTATAAAAAAATCGTTACTTATGATTTTCATAATATTTTGTACATAGATTAAATTGTATATGAGTATAGGTTCAATAAAAACCGTTAAACTCAAAATTACATGTAATATTAAAAATGTTTTGAAAAAATTGCAAAGCTTTATATTTAGCCAGACAATCAATCCATCCCAAAATTTCACCACACATGTTTATTACCTATGTGAATACTCAAAATAATTTTCAAGTTCTTACGATCAAAACTTAATTAATTATCACGAATTTAAAACATTTTAAATAACAGAAACTGTATAATATTACCGATTTTCTGCCATTTTTAGGTAGTTTTTTCTCCCGAGAAAAATTTTTTCAGAAACTTCTAAATAAAGTACCAACTAGATAAAATTCGGTATGGAAAGGGTATCCTATTTGTGGTAATCGGACCATAATTTCTACCCGAAAAAATGTTTTCATACATGAAAAAAAAAAAATCTTTATAAAACCAATACATTCCTCGCTTCGCTCAGAATCTAAAACAATATTAAACTTAACAAGTAGAAAAAAATCTTCTGAAAAACTAACCAATATAAAGAACAAGATTAATAAAACGTACGACAAGGATTATTATTCGACAACAAAATAGAAAAGACCTAGACAATAGAGGTTAACACTGCAGAATTGATCGAAGAATAGATTTGGTTGGGTATAACAAGTGCCGGACTGAATACTGAAGGTCTCGCTGGCAAACGACTTACGAAGGGCCTCAAGCCCGATTTACTTTTACACGTTATCGCAGTCGAGGTTACCAGTAAACGAACGGAAGCGACCATTTACGTTTAATTTTTCATACCACTCGCTGGAGAAGACGATGCGAGTCAATGATGCGCCAGTAGAACGAATATTTATATGTTTTACGGGAACGTTTGCTCCATCATTAGCAATATTGAACTCGAACAGGTAACGTTAATATAATTATATTTCCGATTTTAAATATTTCCAATTAAATATCATCAATTTAAACAAAAATAAAATTAAAAAAGGGGAGGCATGCCCTTCTCCCGCGGGAGACCTTGGTTACAACTGTACCATTACTCGATTAACGTTTATGCGTAAATAATAAATCCCCATTAAGCTGGAATACCAGTCACCACACCCTTCCAGTCAACTTACCAGCTGCCAGCTGGTATCCAGCCACTTGTTACGTGTAATTAATGGTATATAGTAGTCCCAATATAAAGAAACCCGTTCGAAGATTACCGTTCGATTCATTACTTAAGAACAATAGTTTGTCCGAGACGATTAGGTTGAATAGATTGATACGGTTCGCCGGTGTCAATTTTTTAACATATTATTATGATTAAAATCTAAAAATTCGCCCACATAATTACTTACAACTTGAAACGAATTGGTTAAAATGATTATATGGAGTTGGGGGTTCTGTAGATGGTATTTAATATATAGAGCTCCATTTTTTATAAAAAAAAAACAAAGGATTTTTTGCTGAAAGAAGCAGATAGACGAGCCTGCAAGCAAAGAGTGGTTCAATTTGTCTTCAAATAGTGACATAATTAGGAAGTGCTAGTGGATGTTAAAGCACCCTCATGTCTATTTAGTTTAAAATTGTGTAAACAATGAATGTATTTATTGTTTTAAATATAAAAATATATTTTTTCCACCATTAATTACATTAGTACTTATAATTGACCCAATTGATCTGCATAAAATTATACCAACACGATTAAAACATTAGTTAAAATTATGTACCTAAATTAATCAATTATTATTAATACTATACATATTAATTTATTCATATAAATATTATTATTTAGTAATATTATTACAGTTTTATATATTGGTATTATTTTATGTTTGGGGGTGGGCAAAACTCACATGGCATTAAGAATTTAATGTAATTATAGCATCCATAAGATTTGAGTTCTAATTACGCTACTTCATACAATTACTTACAAATTATGTTCATTGAAACTTACGATTTTAAAATGAAGAACCAACTTCAAACACGTTATGAGACGTGGATGGATTTGGATCTATCTAAATATTTAATGAAGCACAAATTAATTATCACTTAAATTTATATATTATAAAATATTAACACTTCAGCCGGATAGGAATTTTTTCATGAAGAGGTATGCCAGCACACGCTTTGCGTCATACTTCAAAATCTTAGCTCTTTCGATATGCACAATAAAACTTACATTTCTTTAAATAGCAAAACTTTTTTTTCATTAGATTCAAATAGAAATGTTTTTAAACCATTTTGATATTTAAACTTTTTCTATCTTGAAAGTTGACTGATTTACAGCTATATCAATTTTAAATAAAATACTACTCGCATTTTCTCATTTTTCGAAAATCATTAAATCATTTGTATTTTATTATTTATTATAACTATTTTTCCGTTTCTCAAATTTAAAATTATTCAATTCCAGTTTCTCTACATGAGAAGTCGTATGTTTTAATCGTACCATTCGTACCATTAAACGAATGATATATTTAGTGTTATTGAGAAAATGTATTATTATTTATTTTTAAATTATAATTGCGGTGAGACAGTCAATTTTTAAGGTACAAAAGTGTATCAAGGTGACTTAAAAAATAGTTCTATTGAGATCTAATTAAAAAAAAAAAAGCGTTTCCATTTTAAAAATATATCAGTTGTATTGTTTATTCTCAAGAACTAAAATGTTGATAAGTAGCAAAGATGTCCAATGTTTGATACATGTTATAGGTGAAATGACTATTTAATGGGTAATTGACTATGCGTTGAAATTCTTCTAAATTCTAATTCTCACTTCAGTGCCGTTCTGTCCAAAATATCTCGACAACTATAAAAAGACTAACTCTGAAAATCTAAAGTTGAGCTCAATCGCACATGTTTTTATATTGGTAGGTACATTTCTAGATTTTGTGTATTAAAAAGAGCTTATCCAATTTTTCTGACGATGACTAGTGGCGGTATTGGGAAATATCGTAAAAAATCACGAGGTTTAACTGTTTAAGCCCCTACACAAATCTCAAACGCTATTCTCGCATACAGCTGCTACGAATGGTTTTAATAATATTATATTATACCTATCCAATTTATTCAAATCGTTGTAGCCAATTGGGAATTAATTCTCGAGAGGATATTAAAAACGTAGCTTTTTAATTAAATATATAATATGCAATGGTGGTATATTTGCAACTTGCGTTTTAGGTGTAGTGCGAGATTTTTAAGCTCTCCGATCACGTCCGACGCAATATTATTTTGATCCGTAAACTTTACCTGAGTAGTATAGGTATGGCTGATATATATTAACTTTTAAACGAAAAGATTTATTACATTATTAAGAAGATATTAGTGATGCAATATCGACATTCTTTTTAATATTTTCATCACTAAATCAATCTATATAAATAATTAAATAATATCAGATATAAAAAAAATTATATATGCACCTATATACAAATCTGGACTGAAATTGTGCGTGCTTGTTTTAAACAATTTTTAATTAAATTATTTAAATAATACATAACTACAAAATATTCTAAAAAAAGTTAATACAAACAGTCTACACACGTTTTAATGGCATCAAACTTTTAAATATTTTAAACCATTATTATTTTTATATAACAATAATAAATAATAGTACCCAACACAAACACACTGTTATATAAATTTATAACAAAATTGTCAGCAAAATCATAACCAGATTTCAAAAATTTCTTTAATCGAAAGTGAAATAATATAAGCATAAATATTTTGATTTTGAATACACTAAGCTAAATTTTGTCCAATTGGTATTTTATTTGGATAATTTTTTGAAATTCTTAATATTTTTTAATGAAACAGGAAAAATCACTAATAATGGTAAAAACGGCAAAATTCGAAAAATCTATATTTGACGAACTTGAATTTCATTATTTTATGATAACTATTTTGTTCTATTTTACTTTATTTAATTAATTAAAAAAATTAATATTATCAATAAGGTTATCAATATTATCAGTGTTGGAACTAACGGACTAACGAACGAAGAAGGAACGCACAGAATCAAGTGACATTAGTTTATAAATATTAAAAAAGGGCTGCAAATTTTTGTTACCCCCTATAAATACTTATATACTATGACCCTGTAAGTTACAGCATTGTCTATAAGTACAGTTAATTGTTTATACGTGGGTATGTGTATGTACATCAATACAATCTACGACTCCCAATATCTGACCCATAAATACCTCATTTTAATATTTAAAGAAATTGTCGGAAAATCGAATATTTTACAATGTACAAAGAAAAATAAATCATTTAGTAAAAATATTGTTATTTTCGTAGGGGTAAGAAGAATAGATAAATGTTACGCGTTGCAGCAGAACATCAAATCAAGTTTAATTAATGTTATTTTTTAACTTATAAGTCTACAAATTGATTATAGAATAGATAAGGTATATTATATAATATTATAATCAATGGTCCAATCAGTTAGGTACCCAAAGTCATATAATATACTTAAATTCGTTTGCGATAAAAAAATTCAGTAGACGTCGTGAAAAAATTTAAATACCATGCCCCATTGTGAAATATGAAATTAAAAAAAAAAAAAGATCTTGGACGTCGATTTTCACAAATTGATTGAGAAGAAATAGGTTGTTAATAGTTGATACATACAAATAATATAAAATGAACACTACAAAACAGTTTATAACGAATGAATTAAAAAGTAGATTAAACACAATACCAAACCTAAATTAAATCATGAAAAATTTCAGTAGATATCACATTTTTAGTACACTACAAATATAACACTAAATAGAAAATAGAAAATAGAAAACATTAAACCATCTAAACAATGTCGACAATAATTCCCTATTTATTTTGTGAAAAGTAAGGACTTGTGGGTGAACACACAAGTGTTCGTAAAGAATACTTTTATTTTTTTTATGAAAACGTATTAATAAAAAATTATTATTTTATAATTTAATTAAATATTTAATAATTATTAAATAAATATTTGAATAAAAAACTTTCAAAGATAAAATAAAGAATGCGAATATATTTCAACAAAATAATTTTTTTAAAACTTTCCAATAATTCAGATATGAAGTTCACAATTATATTTTAATATACAAATATAAAAAACTTTTTGTTATTTTTTATACCTACAGATACTTTTTTATGACCATTGACCAATACATACTAATTATTTATGACCCGGGAAAAAAATGATGTAAAGATCAATAAAAATACATTAATTTTAATAGAAAATTAGTCGTAAATATATTCAATAATTGAATCACATCCTTCACTTATAATATTTAAATAATTAAATTAAAAAATTGATTTGGATGGTTTAAACTCTACTATAATCAGAAATTAATATTATGTAATAATTACTACGTAACAAACTAATAAATGCCATTTCATATTATTATTAAATTTAGATAGGTACTATATCTTTATATAAAATATAAATATATAATAAGGATTTGTATGTAATTGCAAATTTTTTCGAGAGTATGCAGCTTGGTGGGTATAAGAAATGTCGACGATTTGTTTAACAATGAATACATTGGAAAAAGTTTATAGTGCATAAAAATGCATACTTTAAGAATAATGGCATATTTAAAGAATTTTGCATATTTAAGCATATTTTATAGACCTTTTCCTAAAAAGTTATTTCTTCTCTATATTTTTTTTATAAATGTGAAAATATGTTTTTATACAAAATATGCACAATTGATAAATCTATATCTTTATGTATATATTTTTTTTACCTAATAATTAGTTTAATAAATAATGTTTGCCAATTATGTAATTTATTTTTGTTTGACTGAATGATGTTTAGAAAAAGGACTGAATAAAACCAATATAAATATTAACCTAACCTATAGTTTTTTCTAATAAATGGCATATTATTATATAAATTATAAAGTTTATTTATTTTTACATTTTTCACTTGATTTAAAATTAGAAAATAATTAGAAAAAATATATATATTTGCATATAAATGCATATATTTTAGATAAGAGCATATTAGGTGCATATTTAAATTTTTTTTTAATGAAAACTCTCTTTAGATGTAGCTCAACATTTAATCACAATAATATCTAAATATATTAACTATAGTATATTTAATACTATAAAAATATATTTCTTGCCCATTATAAACCTTATAAGTATATTCATTATTGTAGAACCATAGGTGTAGCAAGGGATTTGGGGATTTTAGTTTCTCAAAAAATTCTTAAGTTCCGATTATTTAATTAAATCTATTAAATAAATATCTAAATTATTATGTATAAGAAAAATTAATGAGACCTAAGTCACCACCTAATTATTTAGGTCGTGCTATGTCTATAAGAATTATAAATATTGTGTCACTCTACAAAATAATTTTAAACCCAATTATTTGATAAAATATATAAAATTGCAATTACATTGGCCTGCTAATGTAAATTTAATTTAATAAAATAAATTTGTTTTCCTTAGGTTACAGGATAAATTCATTAAGAAACAATTAATTAAAAAAAAAAAAAAAAAAATGGTTTAATCAAACAATTATAATTATAATTTATTTAATAAAATAAATAAACAAGACTAGATGAATCATTTTGATTACACATATTTTGTTTCATATATTGTTTTCTCATAATATTTGAAATAGTATAATCAAACTATGTAATAATATTAATTATTAATTTTTCTTTGTTAAATGTGTACATATATTGTAAATATAGCAAGCAAAATACAACAGATCATTTTCAATATACGTTAAACTTGTAACGCCAAAAGACTGCAATTATTTTGCTTAAAAACATGACTAGACTTTATTTAATATAATTAGTGTTATATCAAAACTGGCTAAGAACATATTAAACACATTTCAATGGTTTGTTGTGATCATAACCTAGTTGAGAACTAGTTTAATATTAAATTAAAATTGAATTCTATATTTGTTTGGAGTAGGCAATGATCGGACACCATTCTTATTATTTGAATCTCCCTTATAAATCCCATCCCTTTGCAAGGATCCTCTTCTTCCTTGTATCCCTCCTGGAGAGAATATTCGTAACTTGGACTCAATGTTTGTCATCTTGTTTGATTCCGATGTACCCAGACTACCAAAATCAATTTTTCTTGGTGGTGGTATAAAGCTTCTTTGTGTTTCTTTATAAAAAGAACGACCTGGAGATTCTCTAGCCATTACTCTGGGTGGGTCAAGTATACTTTTACCTGGCGAGTCTCTAGGACCAACCATCATTGCTCTAGGTGAAGATTCTCTGGTAATACTAGACCTTGATTCCCGATTAACACTATTTCTAGATAAAGATTCCCTAGGAACCGTACAAGATGATTCTCTGGAAGTAATGACATCTGATTCACATCTAGATCTTCGATAACGCCCATCTGGTGGTAAGGGTGATTGTCGAAGTGATCGTTCTAATGGTTCAAACTTCACAGAAGAACATTCTGTAGGTGTATTTGGAGCTGTGCTGGTATCACTAGATGTATCAAGAGAATTCAAAGAATTCTTTCGGCTATCATTGAAATGACTGTATTCACCTAATTTTTTCACTTCTTTAGACTTAACATCCGAGTCACTGAGTCGACTATAATCCCCAATTTTGCTGCTAGATTTCCTATGACGTTTTGGTCGAGGAAGTGAACTAGGAGGCAAACTGCCACAACGGCTTTCTTGTGTTTGGCGTTGTGCTTGTGAACACAAACCTTGTTTCTCCAATAGCATGATATCATCAGCACGATGGCCAAGGAAATTGCCATTCACACCCTCCAGTAGTGGTTGGGGTGATTTTGTTTTTCGTGACAAAGAGCCCGTATGAGAGAAGCCTGGAAAACAGCAAAGACCTCTCTGAAAACAAAAACAAACACGTCCCCCCATCCAAGCACCCAGTAAACGTCCAATTCTCTTTCATCTTTGTTTTTTGTTTAATAAAACGGAAATTCAAATGAAATAAAACTCATGCCTGATTAATTCACTCATAAATGTAAGTTAGGAAAACAAATAAATCTATAAACTTGTCAATACTTTGGGATATTAAAAAATTAGTTCACACTGCTATTATTTTCGCAAATAGGAATGTTATTGTTTGTTTTAATATTGATATGAATAACAAAAAATAATTATTAAATAATAATAATGTTTTCTTAATATTTTTAATTCACATGTATTTCAAATATTTATAAATGATTTAGTATTAAACCAACTTTTAAGTAGGTGAGAACGTGTTAGTTACCTCACTACAAATATACATATATCAATTAACAAATATTATATATATATATATATATAACACCCACACAGATAAAAATATAGTAGCGAATATACACTAAATAGACAAAACGAAAAACGTCTGTTATATATTAAGTCAAACAAGACAATATTTAACAATCAAAACAAATAGACAACATCAGAAACTGAATCAGTATAAGATGATTCTGCAACAGTGTTGTTTACCTTGTTCAGTAGCTGCGAGTCCAATTCTTTTAGTTGATCGTCTAATGATTTATGGTCAAAACTTTGATTTGCAGATGAATACTTATTACCATGATGGTGATGATAAGTACTATCAACACTGCTTGTATACGAATTGTTTGAACCAAAACCTAAAATAAAAATATTATAAAATTATTGAAACATGTATATTATAAACTAAATGACAGCTAATATCTCGTATGTACATTGTAAATATTATAATATTATACAGGTATTATAGTAAATTAAAATTAAGTATGAATTATAGAATTATAAAAAATAATTACTAGAAGAAAACTAAAAATACTAAAAATGATTAAACATTATTTAGTTCACAATTTAATATAAATATAATTTCTTTATAAATTATTAACCATTAATTAACCTATCTTCATTTTAAGTTTACTAAAAAATAATATCCTTAAAATATATACTCATGGTTATATGTTATACTAATGACTTATAATCAAATTTAAAATATTAATTATATAGGAAATCAAATAAAAATAAAAATTGTCATCTTAAAATGTTAATAATCGGTTAAAATAATTTGTATTTCAAAATATAATTCATTAAATGCAGTAAGAGTGATATAATTTGTACCCTAGGCCAGTATTTCTTTATTTATAGATAATAATAAAAACTCTTAGAATGGGTTTGAATGCAGTACATACTTAAATCATATTTATAACGTAATATTATAATTAGGGCACAATGTAATAATATGTATAATTTATTCCATAACATACATATACAAGATAATTCTTATAACATACTACAATATTGTTCGATCAATTTTTATGTTTTTTTTTTAAAAATATTTGTATCCTATTATTTTCCAACTATACATAAAATTTAACAATTTTTCAAGTTTTTTTCTTGCTTAAATTTTCGGTTAAATACTTTTTTTTAAATGGCAAGCTATATTTTTTTATTCTATTGCACGTGTAATAATTTAAAAATAATTTATGTGAAGAAATTTTTCATTTTTGTCCAATAGTTTTTGTAATTTTAGTATTTGAAAATTTGATTATTTTTATTCATAGGAGATGCTTTTGTAACGATTTTTATATCACTGTAACTACGGATCACACTTTGAAATTTCCCATATTATAATAAGTAAATTTTAAAATTATGGAATGTTAACACGCTTTTATCTGTATTTATACTAATATTTCAATTATTATATAAAATAACTAGATAATGAACTATGTAATTGTGGTAACAGATACGCATCTAAACAATAATGAATAAAATTAGCGTCTCCCAAGAAGCAGTTTTATTATTTACTAAATACTCATTTTAGCACTTAATTTAAATCATTGTATTTCATTGAATAGTAGACAAAATTAAAAATGACAAAGAATTTTTTTTTTTTCCCTATTTGGTGATTTATATGAAAATGTATATACCATGCCATTTTGCAAAAAATTATAAAACTTCAAAAATATATAAAAAAAAAAATTTCTAATTAAAAATAAAGGGTAATAAGTTCTTAATATTTTGTAAAAACAAATTAGTTAAAATAATAAGTTAATAAGTTAAAATTGTACACTTTACCATTTAAAATCAAGGTATTTCCAAATAAATTTATATATTTCTAATTTTCACCTCTATAAAATAATATATTTACCAAGGTCATCAGAAGTTAAATCTGTAGTATTCAGACTAGAATGAGGAGTATGATGACTTAGACACATACTTGGATATGATCCAGATACATCTTTCTCAAAACTATGTTTTTTTTGTAACACTCTTATCATTGCATCACGTTCAGCCAATCTAGATTCTAACTCTTTCATTCTGAAATCAATATTTTGGTATTCAAATTAATAAAGTACAATTGACATATAATTATAAAATCAAATACCGTGATTCCAATTCGCTGACTTTCTTTTGTGCAACATGGACTTCTTCCATTTGTTTTAACTTGTCCGAACGTGCTTCAGCAATGAGTTTTTCACTTTCTTGGCCTGTCTTTTCCAGAGCTGCTATTTTTGCATCCCTTAAATCAAATAAAAATTAAATAAAAAATAAGTCATTCTTAAACATAAATTACTTACTTTGGTATACTTGCTGCATCTATGGCAGCTTGTCGTAATTCACTTTCTTCCAAATATCGTTGTTCCCATTTTGCTACTTCACCCTCAAACCACATAATTTTTTCATCTTTTTCACGCAATATACGTTTCAATTCTGGCAGACTTTCACCAGGCTCATTATCTAAAATGATTATATTATTTATAATTTTTATTTAACTTAATATATTACAATTACAAAACTTCAAATTACCGGTTGAACTATCTTGAGAAGTATTATTGTTACGTGCTCGTTCATTACGCAGCTCTCTCTCTAACTGAAGTCGTAGTTTACGTTCAGTTTGCTCACGGCGGTCACTTGCCAACTGAAGAGAAGATAATGCTCTTTGAAGCTGGGAAACTCTTTCTACATGAACTTGCTTTTTACGACATTCTTCTTCAAGGCGAACAACATTTGACTGAGCATTAGTTAATGCTGTATCCAAAATATCAATATGAGTACGTTGTTCTTCAAGTGTAGCACGCTGAGCAGCCAGTTCAATTTCTTGACGATCTTTAGCTGCTATCAAGTCTTTATCTAGAATAAAACAAAAAAAAGATAAAATATTTATTGTATTTAAACAAATAAATAAATAACGTACTTTGAGTTATTAATTGAGCTATTATATTCTCACGTTTTATCATTTGATTAGAATCTACTATATTTGAAGAAGACAATGATTGATCACGTATAGCTCGGTTTGCTTCTTGTAAACGTCTAACTTCAGCTTGTAGCTTTAATCTAGCTGTACGTTCAAGTCTTTCTCGTCGTTCACTTGATTCCACAAGTTCTTGATGAGAACGATAGACTTTTGAAACTTCTTGCTCAAGCTAATAAAATAATATAATTATATTTTATAATAAACATTTTGAGAACCCATTGATAAAATTTGTTTCATTCAGTCACCATCATAACAAAAACATGTGAGCAAATAAATATAGGAAAGTAAATTATGTTTACCCTATATGATTTGGCAACTTTTTGATGGCACGATTCCAATTCTATTTTCAGACTTTTGTTTTCCATCATCAAACAGTCCACTATAGACAACATTTTTTGATCTTTTCTGGAACCATTAAAAATAAGTTTATTATTCTGTTACGTATTTTATCTCAGATTAATAATACTTAGAATTTCCTAGTGTATGCCTCATAGGATCTGTTTCAGAACGTTCAACTTTCAATAACCCTGTGCCCAAATTAGGTTGAGATTTTGATTTAACCAAATTTTGTATAGGAACTGATCGATATTCTGGTAACCACTTATTCTTGTCAGTATCGTGCCATCGAGACAAGTTTGTATCACGTTTTGATGGGTCCACTTTGACTTCTTTAGCAAGATGCTTTAAAACCTAAAAAATAAATATATAAATATAGGCCAATTTAATCAATTAATTAAATATAAATTCAAAACTTGCATGTGATTGACTGAGATAATCATCTGGTATGTTAGTTATTTCCCTAACTCCCATTTCAACATTTTGTCGTCCCTGATTTTTTATTTCATCTCTATTCCCATAACGATACTTAGGTATTCCAGAACTATATCTAGTCCCATCATCATTATGAATAATTAATGTATCATAAGCTGATGGTGTTGATAGAGAGAAGTCTTTATATGTCTCTTGCCCTTGAGGTTCTTGCCTGATAGCTGTTCTGCGACCATTGTTAATGTCATCAAATGATTCACTCTCACTTCCGCTATATTCACCGCTTAAAACTAAAAAAAAAAAAATTGAAATATATAATAAAATATTATTAGCAATAAAACACTTAATATACTATAAGTCCAGTACATCTTTGTTATATAATATATATATAATCTTTATTACATAGTTAACCTAACCTACCTGATTAATTTTAAAAGTGATATAAAATATACACATTCATATAACTACCGTTCACACATATATATGTAGTGTGATCAAAATTTTGTGTTATAAAAATGATAGGAATTATACGTTTTCAATGTTCCTTCCATTATTTTTGTGATACTGATCACCAAATATATTGACAATTAAATTCAATTAAACTGATCAAAATCTTATTTTAATACATTTTTAAATCATTCATTGAATTACTTATCAATTTAATTATAATTAGTCTTATTACTACTAAATATATGGTTTTATTGTTAATTAAACAAAATAAGTTAAAGTTTAAAATATCCTCATCACATTATTATCCTCAAATTTAAATTAATTGTAATGTAGTTTCAATATAAATAAAATATTTGTTTTGAGATAATTAATACATAACAAATTTAGTGAATTAATTTATTAATCATTTTCTCTAAAAATTCTGCTGCATAGTATATTTAGTATAATTATAGGGCATAGACGTATTTAAACTTAGTAGCTGGGGGAGAGACATCAAAATGTATCTTTAAATTTAAAAAAAAAAAAAAAACTATGTTCATCACGTAATTACTAATTGTTATTATTTATCATGGTGAAAATATGTTGACAAAGCGGCTAATATTCACCCTGCCACCCCCCTCATAGACACACCTACAAGACTAACAAATATATGGTATTTTATTAGTGATTACTGATTAGTAATGACATGAACTAATAATGCAAATAGTCTAGGATTTTTTTTTTTTTATCAAATTATAGTTGTATAAAACAACCAAACATAAACTAAAATAATATTATTTGTTTTGTATTATCAAATAATAAATTGTTAGTTTAATGGTTCAAATAGTTACATTATATGATCATATTGTTTATTAAATAATTTGTTGTATCTACAACAAAAATTACATATTTACGTAAAAAAATAATAATAAGTAATTATAGAATGACATATTTAATTTAAAATCTTCAATTATAAAAAACAATGACATTAAAACGTCAAATACATTCTATATTACTAATATGTATGTGTTAACTACTCTCAAAGCCGTAACATATTTTTAATAGTTGTTCTAACCAATTATAATATGTATCTCAAACATTTACAATTTATAAAAAAATTTCAAATTATCTTGCGAATTTTAAAATTAATGTAACACGTAAAATATTACAATGTTTGTATATATATATATATAAAAAAAAAAGGAGGGAGCAAGAAACTGGTCCTTATTATTAATAATGTAGGAATACATTTTACCATATTGAAATCTAATTATACAAATATAACATACATAATAAATCCTTATATGTGTAAAAAAAAGTGTAGATAAATATTTTTATAAAATATTAATAAAATTGAAGGTCAAGTCACAACTAGTTAGTATAAAGTGGCAATTATCAATAGTGTTATTTCTCAATGGGTTAGGTTAACATATCCTACAATATACATTAACTTCATTTTCTTTGTTTGATGTTACAATATAGCAGTTAGTAACTATGATAAAACTTTATTAATACACTAACATATGTTAACATTTAAATTACCTTTAGTAGACTGTTGTTTGGTTGAATACGGACGGTATGCAATTGATTTATTTCTTGGAGAACTCATTCTTGAACATGACACATACACATACAAAATATCCTGAAAGAAACATTCAATAAATATCAACTGTATTTGTAGACGTGTAATTAGTAATTGAACACAACACTATTTACATATATATGCATAATCACTACATTAGATATCTTAATAAAATATTGCACACTATTACTTATAATTTAAATATATCATGTATATGAATTTAATCCTAAAAAGATAAAATAATAATTAACAGTCCAATATCTAAATAACAAAGAGTATATATTTATATTATATGGTATTCGATATTGATCTAATTAATTAATATATCAATATAATACAAGTTGTAAAATAAAATAATTACAGTACAATATCGGTGGAATGATAATAACATTATATTATAATAAATGTAAATTCAAATGTAATTATAATTAGTGCTTGAGAAGAAATTAATATTAACGTTGTATATAAAATTATAGATTATCAGTTATGACATAGATCACACATATTTTAGGAGCATGTCATAGACTAACTATATATAATTTATATATGAATTACTTATTTTGGGTTGCGTAGAAAACCTGATTTCAAATTTCCTATGTACACTTTCAATATTAAAATACTTTATGATCAAACAATTTTCTTAGATTAGAAGTTTATTATTTGAATAATCATACAACTTCTTTTAAATTTAAATAAAAAAATACATTAGTCTGTTAAAATGTTTTCATTTAATATTAAAACAAAATGTTTAACTAACTAATTTAAAGTTGCTAAGTTTTAATCATTTTCATACATGTCTTTTTATAGTTAATTATTAATCAACTTCTTTATTGTAATTTATAAGTTTTAAAATATAAAATTCATCAATATTTCCTATTCTGTGTATATTATCTATTGAGTGTTAATTTTTATTATTTACAATAATATAAAACACCATACATCTATCTTGTACTCTTGTTAAGATAAATTTTGCATTACAAATATGATTAGAACTACTAACGTTTTCAACGTTACATACTAAAGTCCATTAATTTGTAATATAATGTTCCGATCATCCTAAATATATAAGATTAAAATAAACCACTATTCTTATCAAATATAAAAATTAAAATATGCTTATAATTTAATATCATCTAAGACTATGTTCTTAAACACACAACTCATATATGATTAAAATATGGGAAGACTTTGGAGTGGCTTGATTTAATGTAATTAGATTCCCAACATTTTACATTATTTTAAAATTGTAAATACTTCTATGGAATGAAATTTAAAATATGACATTACAGGATATATTTTAATTGATTATAGACTACAGGCAATGACTTAGTTATAATAATATTGTAAACATGTACACCAAACAACTATACTCTGTTTTAGTGTTTATAACAAAGGATAAACAATAATGCTTACAAAATAATTAAAAAACACAAATTATTCATTTTAAAATTTTACCTTTTACTTTAAATAATTTATATTATAGTGCAACATATAAATTGGTATTGACCCTTGTATTTAAATTATATCAAATAGGTATTTTATTATATAAATGCAATGTATATAAATTAAAATGTATCAATTGCATTTCACAACACTGTATAACTTATTATTATTTAGATTGTAGTTATCAAAGGGATATGAATTGGTTTAAACAAAACTATTGGAAATACTCCCTAAACAGTAAAATTATTTTTATTCTTACAAACATCTATAACTTCAAGATTGCAATATTTATTTTATTTTATGAATATTTATAAAAACTATTAGATATTTAAATATTACTATTAAGTATTAGTCAAGGCAAAACAAACCATTTTGTTTGTATTAGTCATATTCAGTGTCCCAACTAATGGGAGGACCAGGGGTATTATAAGGGGAAATTATATCAAAATAATAGTTTGTTTATATATAAATCATTAAAACTGGATTATAAATTATAATATAGTAATGTTATAATATAATATAAGTAATAAATAAAAATTCAACAAATATTAAAATCATTATATATATATATATATATATTTTTTTTTTATTAAACATTAAATCAAATCAGTATGAAAATTATAATACAGTGATTCAAGTACTACAAAACAAATAAATATATTTCATTTTTTATGACTTTCAATGATTTACATTTCATACAGTCATAATATAAATGAAACAAATTGATCATTTATGAAAAATATAATAAAAATAACTAGTGTAGATACTTAATATTTATAACTGTTGGAAGTCGATTACAACAGTAAAATACATTTTATTCATATAGTATATAACATTAATAATAATAAAAAACAGTTTATTAAATAAAATTATCACCAATCAAAAAATTACAAGTGTTATAATATATAAATATATATATAACATACATCTATTTAAGTTAAATGAAAACTTATAATTTATGTAATTAGGTATTTCTATGTAAAATATATGTATTTATTTCCATAAAAAAGAAATGTAAGTAAACACAAATCTATTTTAAAATCGCGTTTTTAAATTAAAATTCTTTATATTTTTAACAAAACAAAGCACATATATTTATTGCTGATAATTGGCAGTTTATGCAACATAAAAATATAATGAACAATTATACTCAGCGATATTCTTGGACAATAAAACAAAGTTAACTAAAATATAATGTACAATTCTTAATTATGTACATATGGAATAAAAATAAAAGTATCTGTCCATAAATATTACTGAAAATTTTACTCATTAATTAAGTGATACATAATAAACAAAAAAATATTTTATGTAGCTACCAATATAATATCAAAATAAATGAAATTGCAGTCTTGGTCATTTAACATATTTAAAGTTGGTAAATAATTATAAATGTTTATATTTTAATTTGTCATGATTTAACATAATATAGAAAATAAAAAGCATAGGAAAGATATCATTTAGTGAATAAAATACACTAAATAATTTTAGGTTCATATTTTGGGAATTATATATTTCATTTTATTATAAATAAGACTTGTGTGAGCTAATATGAATGCAACACAAGAAAAATATTGTGAAAAAAAAACTATTTTTCAATGTTTAATCTTACAACATATTTAAATAAAACTAATTTAATTTATTTTTAACAAAATCTTTTTCAATTGTATGTTGAAAGTTAAAATAATATAGCTTTTAACTTTATGAACTTTAGAATTGAAATGTCACAATTTTAAACTTATGTAATATACTCTACTTTGTACTAATTTTAAGTTACCACTAATAGGTGATTGGTAAATACAGAAAATTAACAATATTTTTTATTCATTTTGGTTATGATAACGACAATGTGTCTCGTATAAGCTTTTGAACAGCTGATCCAACAGAAGGGCTACTTGCACCACTGGTTAGATAATTTGTCTTAAATAAGTATGGTTGAATATCAGCAAATGATGTGTCAAATACCAAATCTAACTCTGACTGAGGTGGTATGCTAGGCAAATACTCATGCCTGTTCATTATTTCTGCTATGTAAATTATTTTTTCACTCAAAGAATCACTAATTTTTTCCTTAGATATCTGTCTATTAGTTTCATTACAAATTTTCAATAAATCCACACGCACGTTCCACACTTCCCAAGGTATACACTCTGGTTGAAATGGCCATCTAGCTTTTTTCTTTTGAAAAAATTCTAAAGTGATTTGTCCAAATGTGTGATTATCACGTCTAAGACATTCAGAAAATTCAGAAATGTCATTACGAAGTTTGCGATCTAAATGTGGTGATGAACAGCATATATAAGTAAAGTCAATAAAATCACAGTCAACATCCTGTAGGCCTACGGTACCCATTGTGTATGTACCGTCAGGAGCAAAACAAAATTTTCCAAGTGATCGATGTAAAAGTACAGTATGAAATAAACAGGAGACAGCTTCATCTACTTGGAATCCTTCAACGCTCAACTCAAGGCAGTGGGAACGTGCGTTCATTTCGTAGAAGCGATGTGATCATTTCTTTTGTGCATAAATGGTAGAAAAACAGCATACGCACTGCATACAAAACTGTAACAACACATATTTTAAATATTATTATTATGGGTCATTGAATAATGTAGTAATTTTATTGTTCATATTTATATAGGCAAAAGAAATAGGATGTAATTATTTCAATAAAAAATGCATGGCAATTTTTTATATAACTTAGTATTTAATATTCATTACACTATTTATCAAAATTAAATATATAGGTACTAAATTAGTTTGCTAATTATATAATATTAAGATATATGAATTAAATCAGTTAATTAACATAAAATACATATTAATCATAATATCAAATTCAAGGGTTTACCGAAGTCCAAAATAATAAAGAAATGAATAAAAATGAGAAATACATTTTTCTTGCTTATTACATTTTTTTGAGCATTAAAATGTATGTATTTAATTGGTACCTAAAGTAAAAAAACAATTTAATAATGTCATATCATAATCATAAATTCATCTTGATATTTCTTAAATTACAATAAATAATTATAAAATGTTATCATTAAAGCACATTGTGCTATATAAGCCAATAAATATATACCAATCAAATATAAAGTAACAAGCATAAATGTACAATTTGACTACCCTATCATACTAACTATGTAATAAACTAAAAAAAAAATCATGCAACAAAAATTATAGAATATTTACTATTGTAATTTCTATCAAATATAAAAAATATATTAATATATCAAATTATTGATAGACATTTATTTTTACAATTAGGTACATTTTATATCTTAAAAAATAATGTAAACAAATTAAAGTAACTATATAAATTTATTATAATTTATTCAAACTAATATCCAATTATTTTTGTCAATTAAAGAATGTTCCAAACTCAATCATATGTTTTATTAGTAACATTACGAAATAAATTGTAAGTTGTGATCATTTCTATCTTTCGGAACAAAAAAAAAAATATCTATATCTGCTTTTAATAATATATAATATCTATTATTTTGTGCTAATAAAATTCTTACTACATACCTATTTGATTTATTATAAATTATCATTTTATTAATCTTGAGACACACAATAATATATAAAACTGGAAATTCAAATAAATATATATATGAGCTAAGTATACAAAAATAAGAAAATTATACAGGTATATTATGGTAATTAAAAAAAGTTAAAAAGTGATTTTATCTTTTATGTTTATTAAAGTTTAATTATAAATTTACTAATATTAATCTGTTTACAATATTCAGACTTCAAAATCTTGTGATACTAAAAACCAAATAAACAACAAATTTATGCGGTACCAAAAAGAAAAAAAAATTATTTCATTAAATATGTAAAATCTTTAAAAAAACATTTAAAATATATAACTGATTTTTATTTTATATTTTATTATTTATTGGATAATTACTTATAACATATAAAACTCAAGAATACTAAATAAATAATAGGTACATACCTAAATATATTTTATGATTTTTAAGTTAAGTTTTGCTACTAATTGAATAAATATTATTTTTGTATTGAAGGTATAGGTAACAAATATTATGCTAGACCAAACAATTAAAATATTTGTTATAAACATAACTAAGTTCTTAGCACATTTCATTAGATACTAATAATTTTTAGACCAGACAGTTTTGTTTCAATATTTTATTATTATTATACATTTAATTTACTAAATATATATTTATTTTAATTAATAATGCAAGTATCTATAATAATTCTACAATTGGATTACAAAAAATAGTTTAATTATTATAGAATAGAATACAGAATACTTTGTTTATTCTTTTATCATTTTTCCTAAAATACTTATTCTCCTTGAAGTGTTAAAAATCATATTATGCTATACATATGTTTAATTATTTAATAAAAAAATTGCAGCTTTACATCAACATTATCCCTCAATCATATTTTCAAGGATGTATGACGATTTAATATTTTGTTAACTATTATAAAAACTAATTACTTTATTGGTAAATACTTATATATAAAATATATATAATATATCTAATTAAAAAAAGTAAAATAAATTATGGGTATCAAACAAATTGGCCATTTTATAATTATTATTACTTTCATAACCTAACTAACTTCATAACTATTTAAAAAAAATTAAAAATTATCCAATGGGTTAAGTACATTTAGTTGGTTTTGGAGAATTCAAAAAATGATTAAATTACATATAGTAGCCAGAGCTTAAGATTTAATATTTTATGTCAATGTGTCTAGTTACCTTCCTAAGAACCCTATTTTTTTATTTTCCATAAATTTATATTTTATAATATAATTTCTGTACTAACCTAAAATGTCGGGGTCCACAGGTTTTGTGTTTCTGAATTTGTGTGTTGCGTTAAAAAAAATGTGCACACTTTCACTGATTTATGGTGATAGTCTGATATAGCAACTTAATAAAACAATGATACATATTACATAAAAAATTAATATCAATAAAAATAAACAAAATAAATAAAACCTAAAATAAAAATATATGTATAAATAACTAAAACGTTTTAAGCAATACCTTTTTTAAAAAAAGAAGCATTTTTAAGTTTAAAAATATAAATGCTAGTAACTCTTACTATATATTAAAAACAAAATTAAGTATGATAATATACTTTATTAATATGGTTAACTAAATTAAGATTTTTATTATCACTAAAACAATAACTAATCATAAAAAGATATATATCTACTTTACATAAATACATAACTAATAAATTTAAGTACATAACTAAATATTTTAGTTATAATTATATTCAATAACCAATAAACTTCATAATCTATCATTAAGCATAGTATAAAAAATAAAAAACAAAATTTAGTATGTGACTTTTAGTACACCTAACAATTTATAAAGTACAGTATATTATCTTAATATTTTATTTAATGAAAAGATAAATACAAATACCTT
The DNA here is from genome assembly GCA_013282895.1 of Eriosoma lanigerum. Lineage (NCBI taxonomy): Eukaryota > Metazoa > Arthropoda > Insecta > Hemiptera > Aphididae > Eriosoma > Eriosoma lanigerum. The sequence goes on from CM023357.1 coordinate 24,040,956, forward strand.
TATAGATACAAAGTTAAAGAACTATACTACTATACCTACTGGTTATTACTACATAATTTGTTTTAATGCTAAGGGTTAAATTGTTTGATAAATCCAATTTCATATATGTATCTAATTATTCTTATTTAATTACGAAATAATTTCAAAACAGTATTAATTAATATTAAATATAAATAGATAAGTATTTAAAATAATTGTATCTACCAATTTGATTACCTACTGTACACAAGCTTTTCCTAAAGTTTTTTAATCTAGGTTTTAATTATATATTTTTAAATGATACTGCTTAATAGAATTTAAGCCGAAAAATGCTAAGATCAAGTTTCTATCGATAAATGAAAAGTTGATAAAAATTGAGTATCTACCTATAAAATTTGTAATATATATACTTACTTATATAGGTACCTAAATTTAAAAATATATTACCTATTTAAGGTAGGTATAATATATACCTATTTATAGTCTAATAGTACTAAGTAATCATTTGCAAAAATATAAAATTTTGTTTACAACTATTTTTAAATTGTATAGATTAATTTGATTAGACGCCTAATTTTATAAATATTATTATGTAGGTATAAGTAATCAAACATTAATAATACTCTTCCTTAACTATTTTAATTAAATTTTGTATAAATAAAGTTATAGTTTAAAATTCAAATAGGTATATGATAGGTTAGATTAATTTACTTTATATGAATAATACTTAACCAATATTTAGAAGTAAAGATAAATTAAAAAAGATAAATTGTGTAGGTACAATAGAAAATATGTAGTTTAATTCTACTTTAAAAATGTAGTTTTTAGATAACAAGTCTAGTTAATAAACAGAAAAAAGTAGGTATAGTATAGTTATCAAAACTCTTGACAAAACCGAAATATACTTAAACTAATACAATATGTATATTTACCATTTTACCAATTTAATAAAAATATATAATCATAAAAGGAAATTGTATTTTTCGAGTACAATTATTAATTAATTGATGATTAAAGTAAAAACATAATTTTAATAAACCTTTTAAATATAAAGCTTATTCAACAAATTAAATTAAAATTAATAAATTAATAAATTATTATGATTACAAGCCAATATGATCGTGCCCATATACAACTAGGAAATTATGATTATAAGCCAATATTATCGTGCACATTCAACTAAAATATATTTTAACTCTTAGAGGTCATTAAAAATTCAAGTGCCAGTTGCATGAAATAAAAATGAAGAGAGAGAGTAAAAAATGACTTGACAAGACTTTTTATGATTGGACTTCAAAAAAGTAATATTTTATTAGTCTATATTATCGTGTCAATTCAACACTAAAATGTGTTTATAGAGAATTACTCTATGTGAAATTCCTTAACCTTATTCATTTTACGTATTAAGAAAATAAAAACACTAAAAAAACATTTAAAAACTGTGAATACCTTAGTTACAAGAATTATATTCTATTCCTATTTCCTATAAATACTGACAGCAATCTGTTTTTGGTTATCACTGCTATACATACACAAAATGTTTTAATAAAACAAATTTAATGAAATATGTTTTAATATCTATTATATACAATATATTTATTACTGGAAATTTAACGACTATAAAAATCATTTATAGGAGGCCCTGCAAGAGGAGAAGTTGCATTTAATATTATTATTCCAATAATGGCACATTGCTGCATGATATAAGCACTGATTAGATAAAACAATATAAGGATAACAAACTAAATAAAATGCTTTAACAATAATGTAGCTAGTGTTTGCACATATTTTATATGGGTAAAAAATAATAAACAATAATATCTACACGTAATAATCGAAGTAATAATATTACTCATTGCTCATAATAATTATAATATACCTACGTTGTGTCGTTGAGATAAATCGAATATTTTAATATTCAATGATCTATAAACAGGTGATTCAGCGATTGATGGCACGAGGCATAACGAAATAATAAACACAACGCACACTGTATAGTAGGTAATCGGAACAAGAAGATAAAACGTAATATTAATAACGGTGGCACGGAAATCTCGTGTAGTATTGTAAAAAACTAAAAACACGAACAGCTACTTAATTAGGATTACCGCGGAAACCAGTCCGCGCATGCGTACACTTCTTTGATAATCAAACACAATATATTTTACGTTTAGCTATTTATTGTGTCGTGATTTTGTGTTCGAATTGACGAGATCGAAAGAGAACCAAATAAGAGATACAAACATAAAATTATTTTGAAACAATAATTAATAATAATAATAATAATAATAACATAATAGACGAAAACATGAGATGCACATTTACGTAATATCTACGGCGGAGATCGAACGATGCCCACCGACCACCGCACCACTAACGACCATATCGTAACCCCTCCAAGACGACACGAGCAATACAAAGAACGAGCACAATAAATCGTGCGAATATCCAATAACAGCTAAATACCCAAGGTCATACAATTTGACAACTCACTGTTTCATTTTTAATCGTATACATAATTATATATTATGATAATAAACATAAGATTAACGATTAAAAATAATTGTCTCATTTATTTTTTTTTTTTTTCATTCGTCTTTCGCGCGTACTAGATAAAACGAGCGCACACATAACATAATCAAATCAAATAATAATAATAATATGCAAACCGTGATCATGCAACAAAATGTACATTATTATATTACCGTTGATTTAAAAATGATCAAAAGATAACATAGTATACAATACGTATACTTTTACTATTATATTTTACATACTGGACAAGTGTTAAGTTACCAGTAGTATTGTTAACAGTGGTTGAAAATGGTAATCAACTCGTGGACAAAGACATTGGATTAATATTTAAAAACGACAACACTTACGTGCACAGTGGATTTGTGTCAGACAATCCGATGGGGCCGTGTCCAATAACTACACCGTGACGACGCGTAACTTTGGAACATAACAGAAGAAATAGGAATGGCGTGCGTTGCTCGTACCTTTGGCGAACGTTCGTGTATCACCGGGGGGTCAACACGAACGGAAACTTTGTTGTGATAAAGTGATTAATCGTTCCGGCACAAGCAGTTTTCGTCGTCGTCGTTGGTACAGTGCGTAGTATTTTAACTACGGATATTATATTTCGCAAGACAACGTTGTTATTGTTGTTTGCTAATAGTTTATTACACGAAAACGACGCACACGCAAAACACAAGGAGATGGAAAGAACGACGGCGACTGGCCACTGGCAGGCGTCACTGCGTCAGGCGGCAGACAAACGCGGACAAGTCGGACAATCAGCTGTCGTGATGAGAGAACAAAAACAAAAGAAGTCTGTATTCGGTGCGTACGCCGCGCACAATGGTTACAGTGCCCCCAACGGATTATTATTGTTGTGTAGTTGGTTCACGATCTGCAGCACTGTCCTCGATAAAATTATTCAAATGAAAAATAAAGACGATCACTGAGAACAAATTCGATAGCGGTAACGTTGGCAACGTTTCATATAATCTGTGGTTTGACGATTACATAGATTTTTCATGTCCGTTTTGTACGCAAGAGTAAAAAATCATGGCGACGGACGTTTACTGTTTTGTTGATAATTCACCGTAACCATGGTTTGAAACAATCTATCTTATCTGATTCAGATACATAAATTTATATATCATATAAATATAATATATGATATGGAAATCTGTGTTTAGAATATTCAGAATTTCAAATATCAGAAATTCAGAACGGTTTTGTATTTTGTGAATTGTATACAACTTTGCTCCATAAATATTAAATAAATTAAATATTAAACATAATTGGTATAAGTATATCAAATATAATATATATGATTTACTCACAGATATACCATAATAAATTAACTTTTAGATTCTGAGCGTATAGGGAGGAACGTATTGTTTCTACAAAGATATTTTTTTTTTATGTATGGAAACATTTTTTCGGATAGAAATAATTGTCCGATTATCACAAGTGGAATATGCTTTCGGTAGCAAATCGTATCCTCTAGGTATTTTATTAAGCTCATTTTTCAAATTTCTCCAAAGTTTTTCCCTAGGAGAAGAAAAGCTACCAAAGAATGACAAAAAATCGGCAAAATTACGATTTCTGTAATTTTTAATTTCGTTAAAATTAATTAAGTTTTGACTCTAGGAACTTGAAAATTGTTTTGAGTACTAACATTAGTAATAAGCAAGTGTGGTAAAATTTTGGAAAGAATTGGTTGATTTTTTGACCAAATATAAATAATATAAATAGCTTTGAATTTTTTTCAAAAAAAAATTAATATTACCTAAAATTTTGGGTTTATCAATTTTAAAATTTTACAGAAGCCTAATAATATACTACTTAAACTTTTAACAAAATATTTTGAAAATCGTGACTGACAAATTTTTTTTATAGGCTTTTTATTATTTTTTTCTGATATATGAAAACATTTTTTCGAGTAGAAATGATGGTCTAATTACCCATATATAAGGTACATTTTCCGTACCAAATTTCATGTTGTTAGTACTTTATTTAGCTCATTTTTTGAATTTACCAAAAGTTTTTCCTTGAAAAGCGGAAAGTCGGCAATTTTTATAGGCTTTTTATTATTATTTTTTTTTCTGATATATGAAAACCTTTTTTCGGGTAGAAATAATGATCTGATTAGCACAAATAGGGTATCTTTTCTATACCGAATTTCATCTAATTGGTACTTTATTTAGCTTATTTTTTGAATATCCCAAAAGTTTTCCCTGAGAAGCGGAAAATCGGTAAAATTACGGTTTCCGTTATTTAAAATTTTTTATTTTTTTATTATTAAATGAGTTTTGATCGTAGGAACTTGAAAATTTTTTGAATATAATATTTGTAATATTTACGATATTTGTAATATTTTTGAATGTAATATTTACGTTTAGTAAAATTTTGAAGCGGAATGGTTTTTTTTGCTAAATATAGAGCTTTAAATTTTTTCCAAAAATGATTAATATTACCTGCAGTTTTTGGTTTAAAGGTATGAAATTTGTATAGAAGCCTACTCATATACTAGTTAATCTATTTACAAAATATTTGAAAATGACAATTTTTATCATGAAATGATAACTCCTTGAATATTGTTCGTAGGGATTTGAAATTTATGGTAAATTATGGTAAATTTTGGAATGGATTATCAGTATATATATTGACGAAGAAGGAACGCCTAAAATCGACATTCCCACTTTTTTATATTTTTTTTTTTTTATGTGGTGGGTGTCCAGATAATATATATACATATTTGTTATTTAGTCGTAATATTACTCTGTTTTACATCTACTACCACTAAGTTAATAATATTAAATACCTATTGTAATGAAACATTTTTTACTTATTTAATTAAAAATAAAATTTTTTATTTAATTTAAATCATACAGGTATAATATATCTACTGTAAACATAATTTAAATATAAAAATAAAAGTAAATAAGTATAATTTTGAAAATAAAAAATAATTAATGCACGTAAAGTATATTATAAATTCATTTAAATAGTACATTCAAGACGCCTTTTTTAAATTCAATTTCTTCAAAACTCCAGTGGAAACCACTTACCCCCCCCCCCCCCACCATTCACCGTAACTAAGTATTTATATATTAAAAGAAAACATCATTGTTATATACTAATGTCTAATATCTAAATATACACAAAATAGAAATACCGCTAGAAAAACAGGTAACAAGTAAAAGAATAACACAGGCACATAGAACCGCATGATAAAAATATAAATTGCATGTAATAGGATAATATTATTATTACTTATTAAAACATAATATTATTATAGTTACCATCATCGTCCATCGGTCAGTGGTCAGAATAGTTTATTAGTTATTACTACCCATTTGGTTTGTTACATTTCACCGTGCGATAAGAATAATAGTTTTATAAATAATTAAATATATAATAGGTACATCATTTAAAACTAAATTTATTTTATTTACGATATAATTTATGAATTTAGTTATAATATTTATAATATTAAGTAAGTTCATAATGAATCACATAATTGTTTGCCAAATCCCTTTTAGTAAAATTAAATGTTGAATTTTTTTTCTGGTTTGGGGGGTGTCCAGACACCGTGGGCAGTAATTTTAAATTTATAAAATCAATAAATAACAAAAAAGTTTGCCTGTTACAGGTGGTTGAAATGCAGCTCAAAGATTGGAAAAAATAATATGAATAAACAATAATAAAATATGCATTTATTTATTATTAAAATTAAAACACTCCTACTCGTATGTGGGACCTATAATATAATTTTATATTATAAATATTGTTACCTAGTTTTTAACTGCAAACTTATATAGACTTGGTTACTATGTGATTAAAAAGTGTTTATATTTTATACGTTTATAAGTTTTATTTATACTTAGTTATTATTTACCCTGATTATTTTTTGAACGTAGTAATTTTATATATTACCTATATATATTTATATATTTTATATATTAATATATAAAATGGACATTTATACAATGCTCAAAAAATTGCAACCTCGAAACATATCACAGAATTTTTATGACTATCGTTATTACGAACGGTTAATTGATAACCGAAAAAATGTTGTTAACCAAACATTGAATTTCGTGGAGAATCTTATGGTTAAAATTGAAAATGATATTAAGTCCAGAAAAGAGATAACATCCGAAAGTCTTAAAATTCCGAATGGCTTTGAGTTTCAACTGAAAGAATTAGACAACGCGAAACCGGACATGGCCACTGTATTGAGGTAATAATATAATTGTTGTGCCTACACATTTAAGGGGAGTGGTGATTTAGCAACTAGGTTAGCAAACATATTTTTTTCTCTTTTAGGAATTTAACATGGTTCTATGAAACGATATTTTTGGGTTTTTTTTATTAGGTATATATTGTAGGTTAAGTAGTAGTGTAAAAACAAAAAAATTAGGTATATGTAAAAGGAAAATGTATTTTACATCCCCCCCTCCCCCCGTTTACAATTTTGGTGAGTACATTATTTTGCCCCCACCCTATTTTTTTATCCATTTACGCCACTGGTTGTATAAGCAATATTTCAAATAAGTTTCGACAAAATATTACCATTACTATTATATATAATTATCAAAGTTACATTAAACAATAATTTGTTTCCATTAAATGTAATATTATTATATAAATATCAATTACAGAAATATTGACAATCTAATGGCCTATCTAAGCAGTGGCACTGTTATTTCAAACGATGTGCCAGATAATGAAATGAAAAGAAACGTAGTGTTGTCTCATCACGAGAAATTGGCCGCTGCATTAAGGTATGATTGTACCAATAGAATTGTGTTACGTTGTAGATACATTTAGAGGATAGGGATGACTTAGCAGCAAACATAATTTGTCTCTTTTAGAAATTTAACACGGTTTTATGAAACGATATATTTAGTTTTGTTTTTTTTCAGCATATATTTTCACCTAACTTATTTTTACTCGTAGTTTCTAGTTGTAGAACTGAGGTAAAATTAACTTGTCCTTCATTTATTAAATTAATAACCAATAACATCGTTTTTCGGACCAGATTCTAAGCGAATTATCTAAAACGATTAAGTCAAGTCACCTTCAGATATTTCTCATTACTGAATCCGTTGTCTATGATAAATTAAATACTGAAATATTATTCTATAAATAATATTTCAAATAAGTTTCGATAAACACTATTACTTACATATTATAGATATCAAAGTTACATTAAACAATAATTTGTTTCCATTAAATATAATATTGTTATATAAATATAAATTACAGAAACATTGACAATCTAATGGACTATCTAAGCATAGACACTGTCATTCCAAACGATGTGCCAGAGAATGGAAGAAAAAGAAA